>CM065489.1:9273587-9873587 GCA_004115045.4 Sinella curviseta
TTTGTCATATTTTGATAGATTGTCACTTTACTGAATTACTTAAACGGCATTGCTCACAGACGAGTGAACTATAAAGAAAGGATCAGAGAACGGAATCAGTGAATCAGCAACATATAAATAAATGTTTTACATTTTCCCAATACAATTCCAATAGGACATATATTTCAAAATACATCATACATTTTCCTGCCGTGTATACACATGTGACACGTCTATCGACGACACGTATCGGAATTGAATCCAAAAGCAAAAAATATATATATGTCATAAAGAAGTTTTGTTACAATTCCACCTCTGCAAGATTTTTATTTGCTGAAAGAGTAATAATTTTGCCTCCATCGTTTCATGAAAAGTCAAAGAAGAGAGAGATATATACACTACATATTACATTTACTGATTGCAAAGATTAGAAAGATGTCACATGACTTGGTACATGCATAGAAAGCAGCTACAATCGCAACTGTTTTAATGTCTATGATTTCCATGAAATTGCGTATCCAATTTCAGAGACAGTGGCAGAAGGAAAACTTATCACTGTCTTACCCAGAATATTTATATGTATTTTATTCCCTACTCTACATTGCATTGGCAATAACGAGTAGCATTGTCATCGTCATCAGTTGATGATAATCCATAATCCTACTGTCACTTTTCATGTAAGTAGTTTAAAAACTAATGAGAATGCTTATTAATAATCTGATTATTTTAAGAAACATTAAAGAAACTCTTACAATAAACTGCACCGAAGGGTCCTGTCTAGACAAGTTTATAGCCTACATCCAGTCGGACTCGAGGCCTATTAATTAATAGATATTATATGCATGTCATGCAAACATTATGCACTAGAAAAGATCATTTTGCATCGAAATTTGAATAGTTTTTTATTACCCAAGACATCTACTTGCATTAATTTATGTTTGCATGACTGGCTTCATGTTTGCTACTGTATTTGTAATGACGGCTGTGGTGACTAAAGCTATACACATACTTGGAATCGGCTAATGGAAGGCATGCTTCTAAAAATTGTAATTTTACTCTTATCATCGTGATTCCTAAAAGCTGGAACGCATTGCAAAAACCTCCTACCCATAATATGTGCAGTTATCTCCATTACCGCAGTAAATATAAATGCTAAAATATAACATGCTTCCATTATTCCCACAGTCCTTGTTATTTTCCCATTTTTTGACAGAATGGAACAACCTATTTCATGTAGAAAGGAACCAGTTGCTGAACATTGTGCTTTTACACATTTTGTTTTTCAACACAAGAGACTGCGCTGTTATGGATGTATATATTTACATGACTGCTATATATATGTATGTCTAGTCTGCATGCTTATACGTTTCCAACAAACCGATTTCGTTGAGCATCCCTGCTACATTAGTAGTGGAGATCTTCTTGCGTAAAAGTGATTATACGCAAAATAAGGATAAAACGCTCTGGCTTGGTTGTCCGGTTGTCGACCACGACCGCCGCGTCTTGTCTCCCTTCTCTTTCGTACTTCACATCACCATTTTATACGACTATATAGTTGCTGGCTTGCTTTGTTGAGTCACTACCTTTTACCAGAGTTCTTCGCTCTTCTCAAATTGTTTTCATGCATTACATTCATGTTACTAGTTTGTTCAGCTAGTCGGTTTATATATATATATATATATTTAGTATGTATGTATCTCTTATTCAAAATAAACCATAAATAGTGACACTATGAATCTCTTGAGCCACCTCTAATAACTTTAGTATCAATCTAGTAGTACTACTACTACTATTACTCCTAACATTTTATAGAGGACATAGTCAAGTGTCATTATGTTATAGTCTATAGTATTTATTATGGCAAAAGCACATCCATTTACACGATACACTTACAAGTGCATGTTCCATCTCCATTTTATGCATATGGATTAATGATAATATAATCTAAGGAGGACGCATTTCATTTCAATCTTCCAGTACCATCACTCACCATCATCATCATCAGCCTCACCACACAGCACAATGCTGTGTAAACATGCATGCTTATTGAGGTATTCCCTACTCTCCTCAACGTGCATACATCCATCCATCCATCCATGTGTTTTACCAACCATGCATGTATGAGAATGAAACTTTGTCTAAGGTAAAAAGTAAAAAATGTATTTCATATATAACGAGAAATTTGTATTTTACCTATTTGCCTAACAGTCTATGTGAGAAATGAACCAGGCTTCCTTGCACACAAGCAATGAACACACAGAGAAGAGGATCTTTGTGAGTGCAAAAAAAAGTTCTTTTGCCTGGGATGAAGAACCTGCAAGCGACCAAAACCATTTTCTGAAACCAGCCTCCGAGAACAAACTCATGACTTCTTTCTCTCTGGCAAGTAGTCTGCCTCCTTCATCGTCATCATCTCATCCCCACCACCGCCACCACTATCAGCAACAGAGCTGCAAAAGGGGAATGCATACTGCCAAGGCAAGTGAGAGATGAGATGAGAAAAAAAATACAGGCAAAGGCAAGCAAATAGCATTATAGTTAGTTAGAAATAGGAGAATCGAGAGAGAAGAAGGAAAGGAAGAAAAAAAGTTACCATTACTGCTCAAGCACACAACACAACGCTCACTCACAACAACCAACATCTCTCTAGTAAAAGCATGCTTTGTCCTGATGATGATAACGCATAACGAAGAATGAAGCCATGCTTGAAAGCTAGAGAGTTTGTGTATAAAATGATGATAAAAAAGTATGCATGCATCTATGGAAAATATACTATGTTTTAGTGAGTGTGTGTGTGGGGAACACACATACACACACTATCACACAATGCAATATAAATGCGAGCAATACCATTTTATGAAGGCGTTTATAGTGACATGCTGTGCAGTGAACGGACACGGGAAAAAGTTCCTAATTTTGCCCTTCTCTCTCTCCGTTTCTCTCTATTCCTTTTTATTCCCTCTCTCTCTCTCCCTGTGTGTGTCTTTCCACTACCACTACCTATTATAACACTACATAACATCCACGCAGCAGACTGGCATGAATATGCTGTTTGTTAGTTAGTCGGTAGGTATATGCGCACACATCATCATCATCATCGCCACCACCGCCAACCATCATTGTGGATATATAAAAGCTTCGCATCCCATCGTCGTCGTCGTCCTATCAACAGCAAAAACTTTGACTCACTCACCAAATATTGCATTGTTACAAGAGCTGAATGTTGTTGATGAAATCAACTCTTGTGCATTTAGGTAGTCGAGAAAAAAACAAGCATGGCTTGCATGTGTACGTGTTCTATGATGATGTCTACACAAATTCAACTCCTCTCGACTGTTGTGTGTGTGCATGTGTTGTAGAGAGGAGAACGATGATGATGCGATGTTATAAGTCCGCTCTACTACACTGCTGCCTTTGCTATTGCCGTTGTTGCCAGTGTGCCGCTTTGCTCTCCTATTATCACTGCAAATAGCTCGTACACGTACAAAGGCTAGCACACTGAAGCCAGCAACCTAATATCCGTATAGGAATGTTATAGCGACGATGAAAAGAGCGTTTCTATATGGATGTATGTTGTGTTGACTATGCACGCTCTAGGCAGCTCCTGTCAGTTTCCATGCAGTAGCCAACGAGGCCGGATAGAATGGTAAAGTAGTGGTGGTGGTACCACGTGATCAAAGCTAATTAATATATTTCTATTACTATAACTCTAATTACGACTAATATTATTGTTACTACCATTTCTATAATGCTACATTTTGCTAATCAAGGTACAAGGAGCAAAAGAGAGAACACAGAGCGCTGTTTGTAGCAAGTAGAGAAGCATTTAAAGAGAAGAGAAGAAAAACTTTGCACGACAAAAATAGTTGTTTTAAGGTTTAAAAAATCAGACTGATTCTCTAGGAATTGTTTATACGACTTGTCATAATTATTATTACATGTTATATATATGCACTACATATAAACTTGAAGACAATTTTCTCCCCGTCTCCATGACATGATAAATATACCTTCATACAAAAAAGTTGATACTTTTTATCCTGTACTATTGAGGTGTGGTGACTTGATCGTGGAGAGTTTTTAAGTTGAGAGAGCGTGTGTGTGAGTGATATGTATAAGTACATGTAATAATCAAGTTCTCAGTGAAGTGTGTGCAATTGACAGATACGTCTTCAACACATACCACATAAAAATATATATATGACAAACATTGTTCATGCATTGGCGTTTGCAACTAATCGCTAACAAAGAGCAGAAAAGAGTGTGAGTAGTCCATTTTGTTGGCTTGAGAAGAAGTATTCATCATCATCTATTCTTAACCGTTAAACGGAAAACCGTTATTGATTGACTTTGCAAGTACGAAAAAACATTCATTTTCTGTAATAATAATAAATACCATTATTCTGAATTATCAATTTTATATATTACCTATATATATCTCCTCAACTAAGACTGACAACTTTATACTCGGCTAAATCTTCTTAACAAAAAAAAACTTCTTTGAAATATCTGCATAGAAAAAGCTCCCAAGTGCATAAAGTAACTTATCCACAATATACATATATTATATTACAGTAATAATATAGTATGCTCTTTTTTACCTCAACAGTTTTTCCCGTGTAGACTTGTTGAAAACCGTGTACAACTTACGTAGCTTTCTCCCTGCCTTATAAATAGGTGAAAGAAAATAAAAACACAAACCTTTCTGATTGCTTGTGTGTGTCCAAGTGAATTACCAGGAAAAACATTAAAAACTTTTGTTGACTGGGTGTGTACGCGTGTTAAAAACATATTGTGAGACTTGCTCAGTGGGATTACGCAGTGTTGTAAATCATAGAGAAACGACAAGAGAACGTGCATGCAACGGAAGCTGAATGAACTTTGAACTGGGTGAATGTTAATAAAGTATCAATAATAATACAACAGTATACATCTTATTCACACACGTTGTGTAAAAGATTCAATGACACTAACTTGAGAATTTCACTTGAACGTCAGTTTGAACCATCTCCGTTACTCCAACGAGCAGCATGTCATTTTAAATGAAGAAAGTGATAGTACATTTACTGTTGTGAACAAAGTGATTGACATACAGCGAAGAAGAACGCAGTACGTATTCTATGATTCCAGAGAGCCTTCATTCTCCACTCGTCGTATGCAATACATAGAGAGCAAGAGTGAGACACGGAGCACGTGCATGCTGTATGAAATTTGTTTATTAAATCTCTCAGCACGGTTACTGCTACAACTACATCCGTTAACTTATACTTAAATATAAATAATTTCATCATCATTGTGTGTTTAACAAAAAATCATCTCTTTACGTAGCATAAATGTCTACTCATCATCACACCACTCTCCTTCATACTGATAATCTAAAACAAGAAATCAAATATCGCACGAGTAGCATCACAATTTGCATATTCGTCTCAAGAGAAATTTTGGCTGAGTTGTCAGATTCCATCTCAGAAAAGCAAAAACAACTTTTATTATAGCAATGGCGAATTAGCAAACGGCATTATGCATCCATAAATTCAGAATTGCCCTATTTTGATCGACAACATCATCGTGAAGCAACAACAATAATCATGGCTCAGCAGTGAAGAACACTTCCACTAGACCTAAGAAACTCTTAACAAATTCTTCTATTGCATCAAAGAGCTGGTCCGGGTGAGACAGATAAGCAAGGATAAGGAACAGGCCCTTCAGACAACAACCCCGTATCTGAGCAATGATTGAAAATCGTGTATGACTCCAGCAAAAGAGAAAGATAGCTTTTGAATGATTTTCATAAGCTCAATGTATTTTTGGAGAAATTTGAGATTTTGAAAATACAAGAGACTTGCAAGCTACGTCACATACAAATGTCCTGTAAATCAGTAAAGAAGGTCGATGCAATAGAGAGAATTGTGAAATAAGAGATCCCATACCCCGAAATCCTGAAATTTGACATATATATGTAACAAGAGTGAGAATTTTACAATTCCATACATACCAAACTTCCAAGTGCCCTATAAAACTCAAAACTAAAAGAAAGCGTGGCATGTGTGTGTGTGCGTTAATACAAACAACATTAAATGACGTGTCTTAAACCATTCTGAAAAAATATACATACATACTGAAAAACGCAGCAAAAACTTTTCCTGACAAAAGTCATCATCATTACTGGTACTTGGAAAACAACATTTTAATGGAAAGCGTTAAAATAGCTCCCAACAACAAAACAGCAGCATCAGCGTCAGCAAAGAGAGTGCATTCATCATAGTACACCTAACCTGATTGTGTGAACTCGGAGAAACATCACATCATCATCACCCTCCTCATTGCAGAGAGCGACAGAGAAGCTATAATAGCGTAAAGCGACAGAGGCAAAAACAACAACTGTCGTAGCATCCTCGACAACATCAAGTAACTCTCCACTCCTCAACCCTTCCTTCCAAGTTACTTTACTTACCAGCAGCATATTATATAGCGTCATCATCATCATCATTATCACAATACACATAAACCCAATCAGAAACACTCCCAATTGGATGGATTCAACACAGAAACGTGTAGCCACATAATATGCGACTTGTGTATGTCCGTCGTCGTCATCATCGTCATCTCATCATCAGTAACGATAACAACTGCTAGCACGTAGTAAATACGTATTTCAGCCACATTCTCATCCTCTCTATCTGCCTACATCATTTTCGGAATAGGAAAACCAGCTTACTACTCTACAGGCTAAATACTTTTCAGCTGACACATGTACAAGTTTGACAGTCGACAAACTTCTCGAAACTGATACTACTTCTTCTTCAACCACGCTACTTACTACTACACAACATTAAACTTGTTCTGTGTGTGTGCATCGCAACACAGCAGCACTCTCAACAGCAAAAAAGAGCAGAATTATAGTAGCTGGTGAAAAAAACACTATTTATCTGGCAGAAAGAAACGGACTTATATATATGCTCGTCAGCGTAGAATCCTCTCCGCATCATCATCAACATCCTCCCAGGAAATAACTTGATGAACCAAAACTAACTACTTTTTATTATTAAGTATTTATTAAAATTTCGCCCAGTCATCATCACACGTCGGCGGCGGCAGTGGCACAAGAAACTCCGGATGTGTGTGTGTAGTAGGACACACAATTGTATTTGAATTGAATTTTTTGTCGAAAAAAAATCAGGAGTCCTTACGAGAAAATACGTATGTATGTATGCCTTTTTTATTCATAATTATTTCCACGAATCTTGATGCTATAATATTCTGTATATTAGCACACACACATACTTGATTACGTCGTTTTGTATCACACGGTGACATACTCATATGAAAATATATGCACTGTTTGTGTGACTACATATATTGCCAAACCAACTTCATGTACCTTTTTCTCTATGCAAGTAAATTTAGTACTGATCTTTTAAGCAGTAGTAGATAAAAAAAACTTCCATTTGTTATCAATAGATATAAAAAAAATTTTTGAATGTATTTATGTGTGCTCTGTCGTAACAAAGCTTATTGTTGTTCACACGAGTAAAAGAACAGGAAGATTTTTGAGAGGAGAAAGGAGATTGAATGAACAGAGAGAAAGAGAAGAGTGTCGGATGTGTCAGTAAAAATATACATATAAGCAGGTCAGACAACGTCATAATATGCTAGCACACTACTGCTTTCACCCAATTTTCAAATGAAAGGTCTCTAGCGATCAGTTCTCTGCAAAGCAAGCAAACCTTTAAAAAAAGAAACAAAGTGGAATCTATATACCAAAGAGTACAAAGTATTTTGACTGCATGAAACTAGTACATCCGGGAGAAAGTAATAATCATAAAAGTTGATTTTAACACGGGGAATTAGTTTAAAAAATACAAAATCGTAATATTGTCAGAAAAAAATTGTAGTTTTAAGTTTACGGGGAAATAGTGGCGGTAGCTTGTGAACTCTATACTTTCAAATCTTACATACCCCACAGCCCAAAAGAAAACATTACATTGTCGTGCATAAGGAAGAACTTTTTATGAAATTTTTGCATTTTTATGAATTCTTCAAGACGAAGAGTCCTACTGAAATTTTTAATGTTACGTAAGTAAGTATATACGTAGTTGCGTAATTTATTCATTGTGTATATATAAAAATAAGAGATTTACATACATCCCTGGTAAGCGTGTCACTTGATAAATTGACAATTCAACATTTATTTACAAATATGCCCTTGAGCTGGCAGCATAGAATAGTCAATTAATTCGAAAAACAATAGGAAGCTGTCCCTGAACAGAGTGCGTACGTGTGCAACATCACAGCTACTAGAAATTTCACATTTTGCTTCAATAACATCTTTCAAAACCCATACCTCAGACCATATCGCCAAATAATTTATATATTCACCGTTCAGCAATAACCGATATACGTGGAACTTTTTTTTCCTTTCCTCACGTTGTCGTTACACTCAATAGTAATGTCAACAAGTCATTTTCCATATGTTTGAAGAAAGCTACAAATATTATTATTACAGTTGACCAGGAAATAATTGACATCACATCATCGTCATCATCATCATCACGAGGGGAAAGCACACGCGATCAAATTACAAATACTTGGAAAGGCAAACAGAGACCACACAACTTGGACGTTTATATTGGAACCCATTTCCACCGACACATCGCCAACCGGCAATGTAAAATCAAAAGTGGGGACAAAAGTAAGCTGACAACAAGTATTGCTCTTCAACTAACTACTAGTTAAAGGGCCTTTCTCTTCAACATCACCATCGCTCTCATATTAACAACTTGAAAGTATATATCCTTTCCCAAGACGCATCCCTTGATCGCCAGGAACCTGGTTTGAGCTCTGGAGCTTATACCAAGAAAGCAAGAGAACAAGAAACCATTGTACGGAACCTGCTAAACTCTACCTACACCATCGAGACAGAGAAGCAAAAAGCTGCTTATGTACCTATTTGCATGAGCGAAAGAGAGAAGAAGCGCAATTTTCTTTAAGAAGAGATCAAGAACAACTCCACCGAATACACACACATGCCTTGTTGTTCCTTTTGTAAAAGTTGCGACATCATTAGGCAGTTTACCCTTTCTTTCGTCGTGTAGCAATCTAAACAAGTTGCTGCTTCTTGAATACGACACAACAACCGCTTCTATTCAATAAGTTAATCTGTGTGTGAACTTGTATCTTTCTCTAATTTACATGGGTTTTTGTGACAATTGGCAGTGTTGCATTGCGAGCCTCTAATACTCTCCCTTGCTACCAGAAGAGTACAGTGTGTGCATTTAAAGAAATAGTACGACTATAAAGACGGTGAAAAGAGAAGAAGACGACGAAGAAGCTGAAATTTTTGGTTTTCCTTCTGCAGCAACGTGTACATCTTCCACTGACAGAGCTGTTGTGTGTGAGAGAAGTAGCAACCCTTTAAAACCACACAGAGAGAGCACACACACACACTTTCGTATGTGTGTAGCTGTTATTGCAAAGAGACGCAGCCAAGAGAAGAGGAACGGAGAAGAGGAGCAGAAGAGAGCAAGAAAAACCAAGTTTAGAACAGGAAGAAGACGAGCAGAAAGAGAAGGGTTGTGTGTGTAGAGAGAGCTGCTACACACAGACACACACACACGAGGCGAGCTACGCCATAATAATCACCACCAGAAAAGTACACATATAACACTCTACTCGGCTACCATCACCACCACATATACATTTGAGCAATATACCGTGTAAAAAACTGGTACAAGTTCGTATATATATACACGTACGTGTGGTAGAGCAGAATAAGAAAGGTAAGCAACCCAGGCCAAGCCAAAGCCAGCAAAGCAAAAGGGATTCCATCGATAAAAGAGGTTTATTGATCTACACGAGCAAGCCACGTTGGCTGGGAAGCATTACACGGGCAAAAGGAGAGAGAAGCAGAGAGACGAAGAAAGAAGCTGTTTGGTAAAACTTTTCTGAGGCTTTCCCCTCGCTCGTGTCGGTGGGTACAGAGCACAGAACGGCGGCGGTGGTGGTGGAGGAAGTTGGAATAAGACGAGTAGTATTAGTACTACTAGCACTACAGCAGCAGCAGCAAAACCGTCATATTATGAATGCATGTATCTGAGAGAGCTTGCTGCTAAATGCATACATGCTACAACAACAGCCCGTCAGAATAAGTTTTTGTACTTTGTTGGGACTAGTAAAAAAAGTGCTGAGCGTACTTTTGAGGAGTTGTGTGTGGTGGTAGCAGTAAAGAACAAGAAACCGGTATAATATATTATTGTACATGCGAATTTTTCTTTGACTAGAGATGTGTGTATGAGTAATTACTGTTATAAGCTAGCACGTTCGTTGTGAAAGTAAACCAGAGGATCACATTACATGAGCCACGTACGTACACGTTGTTGTTACGTTCATTTACCACGCCACGACGGCAAAAAAACAAATACAACGAAGGCTTTCATTGATCTATGCAAAAAAAGAGTAAATGAATAGGTAATACTAATTATATTATGTATGAACTATAAACCACTTGATTACCGTGAACAGAGTTTCATGCAAATTCATCATCATCACTATCACCATCACCACCTGTACAACCGACTAATAGTAATAATATGCTGTTATTGTGACTGTTTTTCTTTCAGTCCGTAAATGATTCAAAAAGCCACACTGATCTTTTCAAAGATTTTTTAAAAAGACCGCAAAAGCCTTTAAAAACATACCACCTATATACCTTCCAGGGTTTTCAAATGTTTCTACAGAAATCGCCCAATCAATATAGCTAAGTGTGTTATTACAAACTCTGATTAGTGGGAAACAAGAATTTTAGCAGAACTGCACAAGGACAAACCGTTTTCCCATCATCCCTTTTTATTCATCGCCAGAGTCGCGTTGTTTAATAAAGGACAGACGTACAATTTTTTAAACATACCTGCTTCTTTCCAGGCAGCACAAGAAAAGAAAGAAGAAACTTTCACATCACATTAGTGTATACAGACAGGAGTATTCATTTCGTCATTGTTCAGAAGAGCAGACTCGTTGAAGAAGAGTCGTTAATGTTAAACTTGAGTGTATAAAATTGACTGATTGAAACTAATAGTAACAATTTCATGACTACCGGCTGAGTCATCACATGATCACCATAAGAGTGAAAAGAGCAATCTATTAAAAGTTTTGCTACTGTGTCTCAACAAGCAGCAGCGGCAGCCACACTCACTTATATTGGATTTCTATATATATATATATTTTATCCCCGTGTGCGAGTACATGATTGTAATTACATTAATTTTGTTCTCAAAGAGTGATTAATTATTATAAGCCCCACATAGTATATCGTATCAGCAGCACCGTGATACAAACATATCGCTCTGTCTCTCCTCCTGCGTATACATACTTGTCACTGTCTTCGTGCCGTGGTTGGTGCAAAAACAAAAAAAAACAACAAAAAAAAAAAAACTTCCAAGCCGTGATACTACGTCATTCATCATCAAGCAAGCAGCAGAAGCAGAGAGAAAAAGAAAATTACTCAGGTATTCATTCCATCGGAGTGTCAACAAACTGCTATAATAATGGGACTGGAAACACTTCTCGAGGCTGCTAAGTTTCTGGAGTATCAAGCGGAGGTCGAAGCACGTGGTAATTGCAGACTTTCTTGTTATTTTCAAAAATTACTTTATGCATATGTTATGTAGCTATTGCTTAATTGCCAAAAAAATACAGCTTATAGCTTGTAGGCCGCAACATCAACGAGAGCGCAATGCAACGCAACGCCATGCTTTTTTCTCTTTGTTCTAATAAAAATGTTAGCTAACTTCTACTATTGCAGCTTGTTATGCTGTGGCATGCATATTATTATTGCGAACAACGTCAAAGAAAGGATATTACCATCAACCTGGCCTGGGCTTCCTTTCAACTATTCGGCATTAATCATACATTTGTACCTACTACACACGTTCAACATACAACTCCTCTATATCATGCTTTTTAACTGCACAAAACCATTTTCATACGTATGTGAGCAATGCATTGGCATTGACACAGGGCTGTAGTCTACTCACTAACCACAAACAAAGCCAGTCAGTACTCTGTGTACATTAAACTTACTTACTTTGGATTTATTGGAATGCATCATCATCGTACAAACTAGCGTTGTTGCAGCTAGACTGGCTCGGCAATATTGGATTTGGCCCAGCAGCAGCAGCGCAGCGTCATAGTCGTAACGTAACGTTAGTATGTCTTCACACGGTATTTGCATTGCGCTATATACGTTTCCTTTGCTGGCATTTTACTTACTTGGTTTGTCAAAATCTACGTACGCTTATTACAACTTACTCACTTGCTTGCCACATATATATCAAATCAAACTCCAACAACTAAATTTTGAGCAGCTCTCCGCTGCTGCTGCTGGCAAACTTGTGTAAAGGGTTGGATGGCTTATCAGAAAAGCAACTGTGTGTGCGCCCTTTTAATTTGAAGAGTAAGTCCTCACTCTCGTAGCAGCAGTAATAATCACATGCATGCATGCATCATGCACCTCTACAAGAAACACCAAAATCTAAAATACTGCTGCTCTCTGCTACTGCTACCCATTCCAACCAAAAACGTTCATGATTGTTTCCTTCTTTACTGACAAATCATCACGTGCGCTTTGCCATTCACTGTAAGAGTGCATGGGCAAAAATGTGCTGTTTGTTGGTATCAAACAGCGACGAACATTTTCGTATGGCAAGACAAGAAGTGTTACGTCGAACGTGACAGCATTTCCTCAAGATTTAGGCTGTGAGTAATTTTTGGCTCTCTTACCTATTGTTGTTGTGTACCATACAGTACACCACACAAAGAAGCAAGAGACATTTAACCAAGTGTATTTATGAGCGAGGTGGCGGTGGTAGTGGTGCCATAATAATAATAATGTTATTTATTTAAGGAATACACGCAGGCATACAACAACGGGAATTATGGTAAAAAAAAATACGTGAGCAATGCATGCTATAACCGTCTGAATTATTATATTAGTCGTTTAACTTTATGACTCGATAAAGATATGATGCGTGTAAAGTTGCGCTCTGCACTCTCACAAAACAGCATTTCCAAAAAATGGGCTTTAAATGAAGGAAAATCAGATAGCACACTAATAGATATAATGCCTACTAGATAGTATGGATGTACATATGTATATATTTATAAAAATGTATATTTTTGGTAGTTGTTGATTCTTTTAACTCATTTACTCGACAAGTAAGGCATTTTAAGGTGTCCAAAGAAATTTAGAAATCAGTTTAACTGTTGGCTCATGATGACAAGACACTCATCCTGTAAGTGAAAACGTAAATGAACGTTCAGTAGGCAGACCTGTAGTATTATTCCATGTGCATGTGATACTACGATACGCCATACGCCTCTAAGAAATGAAAGACGACATGATGGCTGGTTCTCTGGCTGCCTGGCTAGCTTGACGTTTGATGATGTCATTTTTAGTATGGATTTGGTCAACCAATTTGCCCACTTGGCATTATCCACATTATACAAGTGCTCAGCAGCATCCAACCGTATCCTTTTCTCTTGCTACTAGAGATAATAATTGTTTGAAATATAAATGCGCCATACATAGTATTGCGAGTAGGAGCCCTTTCAGGAACTTTATTCATTGTAAGACAGTGATTGCATTGTCAATACTGGTTAAATGAAACGAAAAATGATGGCCTGCTGGTGATATAGCAGGTCACTCTAAAAGAATAGGTTGCATGCAGCATTCAAGTGCCTACTCTCCACGTTTCCAAATTACATACCTATTACTCATGGTCGTGTTTACTTAAGTCACAAATTTCTTGACTCATCATCAGTCTGGGCATATTATTCATTGAAACTTATCATCGCACAGCCTCAAATGCAATCATATCAACAATGATACTCCCTCTCTTGAAAAAGGTTTCTTCTGCTAATTAACAGTATTTTATATGATGGTTTTGCTGCACACAAACAGCGAGACAAGTTTCACCTCACAGTTTTCATGCTCACATGGTACAAGATCTCTTTTTCCTACATAAAAGCTCTTCTCACTAGACATCCCTCTCTGCTTGTAAATACTCGCTTATTGTATTTTGTAGGCTGTACAGCGCAGTACACATTAAATGAGATTATGAGATGCATAAAGTACAGTTGTGTGTTGGAGGAGTGTAACAGTCGACCACTTTCAAGAATAACGTTACCGAAAATAAATGTATGACAGTGCAGCTAGCAGGGAATAAAGCGCATTAACAGTTGCTCGTTTTGATGGTGATGCGTTGGACACTAGTGATGTGGAAATGATGGTGGGAGTGGATCTGAATGGTTTTTTAACTTGGAGACATACCCAATGACTTTTCTTGTCTGGGGGATTGGAACAAATTTTTTTTAACTAGCACTAACAACGTGGATTTAAAGGCAAATAATATGTAACATATGTAACCATTCTCACTCACTCTTATGTACATAACAGTAAATCCCACAAAAGGAAGTAGGCATACAATGTGCTCGTTCTTGCTATTGAACAAATGAAGCAAAGTAGCAGATCACACCATCATCGTCACCTCACCTCATCATGCACTCAGATGAATGTTAATCATCTATTTGTTCAGTTTTACTTCGCTGCACGTTGTTCATGTATGTAGGTTTTTATTATATTAGGTAGCAAATATTATCCACATACTCCTAAATATGTAGTAAATTATCGTAACATTTGGCCCAAAATAATACCATCATCACTAGATTCTGACAAAGATTTGAGCCAATTAGCGAGATATGTGTAATATGTGTAAGTTAAATTATCATCAGCACAGAGATCATCATAATCGCTACAATCAGGCTCACGATCATGCTACTAGTTGGCGACCTTTTGAGTTCAAAGTAGAGCTTAGGTTTCCAAAAATACAGCCCACGTGCTTCCAAGGAAAATTACGCCTATTTCCCATGAAAAATGCCATTTTCTTCCAAGAAAAGTAACTTCCTTCCACGAAAAAAATCAATGCTTTAATAAAGGTGATTAACCAACGCCGTACACAATACGTGACGTTATTCTATAACGTCAACAGTGTGTTAATTCTGTAACGCATTTGTTTCTGTGTTACAAATAGTAAGGCCATAAAAGTCGCATATATGCTCTATGGCTTTTTATTATTATAAATACATGTTATCTTTTTCCATCGGCTAAATGGTGCCTGTTGAACGTTCTCAGTGACTGTGACCACGTGGAATTGTAAGGCTAAAAGTGCATCCAATTGTCATTTTGCAATCACTACTGGTTGTTGGAACCATTTTTTATAATGCAGTCAGTTTATCATCATCATCACTGCTCAGCAATCAATACACACACCTTTATGCAAGGAGAGTCATCATAATAAACGAGCCGCGCTACATTTCATGCTGGTGCTTATTATTTGTATAGTATTACGGTTGGTTTTTTCAATGGTCGGGTGATGAGATAATGAACGGTGCAAAGTACACGTGGTTTTTGACCATCATCATTACTACAAGTACATATATGCGTATATATCTGACTGACTACTACTACACACCTAGCTTACTTCCACGCTATCTCAATTTCAGCCACTCATCCTCATCGTTCTTCGCAGCAACCAACTTTTATCATCGTCGTCATCGAATTTTTGTTCTTTTCCTTCCTTCACCTTCGTTCTACACAACAGCATGTTGTTATGTGCCATACAGCAAGTACAGTACCTCACGTACAAACTTTGTTTTTCCTCTCTCCTGCTCAAATATTTAATGCGAATGAAGATGTGATCATGATGATGATGAAGTTGATGATGACGGTGTACATCGCGTTCTGTTAATTTAAGTAGGCATTTTCACGATGAGTATATAATAAAGCATGGCTGCTCCTTGCTACTCACTACTGAAACTCTTGTGAATAAAATGAATGAATTTGTTTTCTGCTACCTACCAACACCGTAGATTTCTTGCTGTTTGTGTAGTAGTAGCTCAAGCACCATTACTACTGCTATCTCATCTGTAATTGCTTCTTATCATCATCACAATACAGTAGTAGTAGTTCAAAAACTTGTCGAGATACGTGTACGTTGCGTATCCTATCCTGGTGCAGCTACATAAATTACACGCAAATCACATTCCACTAGTGAAAAATCTGAAAAAAATTTGAATGTAAATACAACAACAGAGAGAGAGGAGAGCATGCATAGGGACAAATAACAGTAGTTGCAAACTTACACATTTCCGGCTGAACACGCTGAAACAGAAAAAACACATTTTACAACCATTTCTCTGTAGTAATGTGAGTACGACAATGAATTAAATGCCCCTAGAGTCGAACGGAAGGAAGCTGTTTTGACAAGCCTTCCTTTTGCTTTTATTTTTGTACATTGTATCAATATGGGGCGAACAAACCAACGAATTTAAGTGGGTACATGTATAATACGACCAGGTAGATTGTCAGCGTGCCAGCATGGCAAGCAGTTTTTTTCTATGCTTGTGACGTGGATATTAGCAACGGAATTATGCAGTCACTGAAACTGGTCGATTTATAAATATGTAAATGCTAGCTTTGCAAGAAATATTATTATGTTCCTACTCGCCATTATTATTGTCATGCTCTTTTTTTAAATAAAAAACTGCACTTTTGTCAACAAGTCAAACGAATCATTTTTTCTCATGAAACAAACTTGAGGCTATGGAAAGATTTGAGCGATTTCCAGTTTACATTGGCAAAAATGGCCTTGACGATATTGAAATTGACGTTATTTTCTAGGAACAGTGCGCTGTTTTATAAAATTTACATTATGTAGAAATATTTTTACTTGCAGGTCTCTACTGCGTTTATCACATACTCTGACACGTGTACTCAGCAAGCATGGTACAAACGTATGGTCCTGTCCTGTCCATGTCTATTTGATGATATCATTGGTTACCTAAATGCACTATACCCAATTATATATATACCTATTCACTGCTTCGTGATTTAGATGCTTAATTTAAGACGAATCATGGGAAAAGACTAGCAGAAAATTACCTGTATGATATAACCATAGAATGCTTATTTTCCTTAATTTCTACTCTGTTCCCAAAAGCAGCAACTTTAACTATAATAGTCAGAGTCTTCTGGGAGTGAATAAAGTCATAGACAGGTCAGCTTAAGCTTTAAAAGCGCGTAAACCTGAGAAATTAGCGGAAACGAGAGAAATGTCATTGTGTGATTTCCTTGTGTTTACGACAACAATCATAGTCGTAGCGTCGCATTAAGCATGCTTTCGTGAGCCTTCCATGCAAATAACTGATTGCAAAGTAACGCGTCTGACACCTCATATTAGCACTTTACTTGCCTAAGTATTCGTACGATTTTTACTATTTTTATTATGATGCAGAGGTAAATTACTATTTGAAAATGCATACCAAACACTGAAATGTACGAAGCGTGTGAACAAAAGCGTGCTCACGTTTCACAGACCGACGGACGGACAAACATTTTTGTAAGTTAATGTATGTAATGCTTGTGTGATGGCGTCTAAACGACCTGTCCCAACTTGCCTCTATATGCAATCTATACTTAAAACTATAATCAACGCGATTTTAATTTGTATTACTTGAATTGAATCTTTGTTATGTAAACCCTAAAATATTTTATAGCACCTTTAATAAAACAATACAAAACCATGTCGTTTTACATTAGTGTCTATAACACACGCGTAGTGTGTTATAGACATGACAGTATGATAGGCATCATGATAAAACCTGCGGTTTGCGGTTTTCACTCGCGTATTACTATAATCGCATCGTCAGTGAAAATGAAGCATGACTTGCTGCTGTTATCAAAATCAGACTGAATACACAGACAAATGTACGTGAGAGAGAGAGACCGTGATAGATTTATACCACTCGTCATCAGTGCTATTTATACTGCTGATGATCTATCGGTATTTATGACTGCATTTGACGAGAATGACGTACGAAAAAAAAATACAAAACTGTCCACTAATATGAAAACAATGCCTAATCAAAATCATTTACCTGATAACAGTATACTATTATGTTACAACTTCAGTTTTGCATTCAATTTTCCAGGAGTCCAGCTGCATTATAGCTGCCATTCATCTATTATAATAGGCTATGCGTATATGTACATATTTCAGCGAATCAATAATGATTCCAATTGTGGTGGAAAGTACACTCGTGGTATAATTTTGTATAAGATGGGGATTCGAGCCGTGCATGCAATGGTGGGGAGAGGGAAATAATGGCATCGATAAGATTATCACTTTAGTGTGCCATATTGCACTTATGGACAATTTTATTTTCATGCAACTAAAAGGGTTCTCGTTATAAAATCAAGTTTCTGTCTGTCACACGGAAAGAAAGCACAAATCATAATTTCATTGTGTGCCTGTCCATACGGCTAACTAGTTATTTCTCTTTTGGGAGTTTCTGACGTAGAAACAGACAGGGGATACCTAGAAGGATATCTGGTATTGTTGCTCCAACAATACGACGTCTCCTTTAAGCACCAGCATTACCATAATTGTTGAAACTGCCTTATAAGTGTTTCCGGACACATGCTTGCGCTTCTGACTCCTAACGATTATAATTTTCAAAGGGACTCGTTTCCTTTCGCGCAGTCGAGCATTCATTGAGGAGAAGTAGTGAATCAAACGCAACTCATTTATAACTTTGCTAATAAGAAAATTTGCAGATAATTTGGTTGCCTTTAATAATTAGATCAAGTGATGCATATCATGTAGACAAACAACATTTGCAACTTTGTTGACTTGCCTCTCCTCTCTCCCTCTCGCCTACTAATTTTACGCTTACATCACTTTTAATTCACGATGATATTTCATTGCATGGGTAATCCAACCAAACAAACTTTAAAAACTGACGACGAAGGGGGTAAACGACCAAATAAAAAAAGTCTTGATCTCCATTCATGCAAAAATGACTCATCTGTCAAAATGTAGGTGGATGATCAATATGTATACGGTGCAGTACTCCCATACATGCATACAGACACTTTTGAATGGAGTTCTACGCAGACGTTTTATGCATGCCTGTGTAGTTAAGTGAGCAAGTCAAATGACTTTTTATGTGATCTCTGATCGTTTTATCTAATGTACATGCCTACATATTATTATACCTTGTTATATTTATAGTTTTTTAAAAAGTTGAGTTCATTTTGTAACACTAAAACTTTGCTGCTCATACTGCCATAACATTTTTTTTCATTCTATTCCCTTCAGTTCTTCTCTCCTAGCTATCCAAATTCCCAATGACGTTTTCTTTAAAATAAAAAAGGCCTACAGGTAGGCTCCTACTTGTCGTCTTGCACACAACACAACAACAGCGCCCTTTCAATTCAATCCAATCACTTTCTGTCGCTCCTAGTACTCGTACACTAGGAAAATTACTGCATATGTGCCAAAACTGTTATTGCACGTATTATTTTATATTGTGATCATGCTGAACACCATTCCATATGCCATAAATTTTGTGCAAAGATTTCCTGCAGAAGGGCTACCTACCTATCAGTTACTTTGCTATTAGCAGGAACAACATAAGGAGTCACATGATGCTATAATAAGCTGCTTTTATGGTGGTTGTTTGTTGGAGTAGTGCTGCTGCTGCTCCTTTGCTGACTAATACGTACACATTCGCATGCATGACGTTATATAGATTTGTGTGTGTGTCTGCATTATTGTACGGCATTTACAAGTAAAATTGCTTTACTTACTGACTTACAAAGTAAGGTGATGATGATCATCACTATCATCATCGACACAGTACTCTGTATTAGATTTAACGAAACTACGTATTATGCCATTTGGTGTGTCGGTGAGAATGTCTATGTGCAGAAAAAAAATGAACATAACAAAATTTTCATTTT
Source organism: Sinella curviseta (assembly GCA_004115045.4). NCBI lineage: Eukaryota > Metazoa > Arthropoda > Collembola > Entomobryomorpha > Entomobryidae > Sinella > Sinella curviseta. The sequence goes on from CM065489.1 coordinate 9,293,425, forward strand.
TGCGTTCGTTTACCAATTACTCGTCAAGTAAAATTCATATTATATCAGTGGTTAAGTAGGGCAGATAGTCAACTCGCGGTATTTACTGTTTTTTTGTCTCCTTTTGCTGTGTGGAGTGTGTGGACTACTGACATGCGTGGCATTTCCTTGACGATGATGACGACTATATGCATTCTAGTCACTATGAGGATGGAATATTTGTTTTGGTTATAATAATAAAATTAGTACTCTATATGCCTACGTATACATACAACTAAAAATAATATCACGGCGACCATTGAACTGATTCTTTTTCAGTCATAAAAGTTCAGTCAGAGACTCAGGTGTTGTCTTAATTTGCTTACTTTACTTGCTCAAGATGCAAGCAAAAATATATATGCACTATCTCAATGTATTCCTTCTTGACGTAAACGAACAGTAGGCAACTTGTTTATTGTGAAGTAGGCGATGTAAACAAATATGATTTCCAAAATATCTCATCTCACTATATACCTAAGTATACAAGACGCCTTTTATTCAATTAATACTTATATTTAAAGGAACTTAATAACAAGTTCAATCCCTAAATATAGATTCGTTTTCAGTGACATGTGGTCTAGCAAATTGTTAATTGTTATGTCGCGCCATTTTCCTTCCATGTCACGACGAAAAGTAATAAACTTGTGCAACTGGAGTACTGAAGAAGCACAAGAATGCAAACGGTAATGACTCCAAAAGCCCAAAACGCAAAAATCCTCCATTCCCTAAAGCGATCGTTCACCAAGATCATAAAAAAACCCTCCGTGAGCCATTATCACCGTACTACTCTGACGCGGCCAAGAGGTCACACACGTTAAAACAAAAAAAAAGTGGAAGGATAAAAATTGAAAAACAGTTTCTCCTGTCAAAAAAAAATCTGCATTACTGAATATTTTCACATTTAAATTTTCGTAATACTTCCTTTGCCATGTAGAAGCTCCTCCGTCCCAGGGTAATATCAAGACGGGATATTGCGTCAGTGAATAGACAAACAGACATGTCAAAATCACGAACAAGCCATGTTCACCTCGTATAATTAACTTGTGACGAATAAAATATGGAACAGAAACACAGCTAAATAAATAGACTAATAGAGAGCGAGAGAGAGAAAGGTATTGTTTTTTTACCATTGTCAGTCGTGATTTTGTAGGTAGTAGTGGGGGTAGAATGGGAATATTGCTTCATGAGTTTCGAATTTCATTCTGCAAAACCGTTTCTACGTCCTCTCCAAAACGTGTCACTTAAAATGTGCCAGCATTTATTTTATTCTTTAATGCTAAACATCGACCTATAACCGCTTGAGGTACATGCATTCTGACAATATGGTGTGACTATAAGAAGGTATTGTACTTTTTATTGATCAACTCATACTCAAGAACTGCCAACTGCAAACAGGCAAGACTATTTAATAGATGAACAAGGACTGTTGGAACTTTTTGCGAAACTTTTCCTTGAGTTACAAGGATGTTTGATTAGTGAAAGGAAACCATTTCAATTTCTTTGAAATGGATTTAGCGGAGAATATTGTAATTGAGAGAAGATGCTCGATTTTTATCGTCAAGCAAAAGTTTTATTTCATCGTTTGATTTCTAAAAAAATAAATTACTTCATATGTAGACGTGCTTGCTCTACTACTACACACATTTTATTGCAAAATATCGATACAGTGCCGGGATTTGCATTCGTCAATGACATTATAAAAGCGGTACATTTATTTCCCCCAGTTCGCAAATAGCATAAAATTGATTGCATAGGTATGCCGTTTTTTACAATTCCCGCCATTTTTTCCTCATCAAACTCAAACATCAAATCAAGCCGACAAGGACAAGTAAATAGAATGGCTCTCGAATCCCCGTGGTGAAGGAATTCCATGATTTTGCTCTTTACCTCTTTGGTGAACATTTGATACTTTTGGCTAATTGTTCAAATTTAGGCTCTTCTGCTGCCTACTCCACTTGAATTGCTACTATTTATACTCTGCCACGATAGTTCAAGTACATGACTACCTACAGATCAAACGGCAAGCAAACTTCATGACAAATTAGCAAGATGCCACGTTGCTTGCTGTAGCTGCACAGAATAACGTATTAGGATAATAATACTCCGTAATAAATATATTAAGAGCGAAATCGCATATTGCATGCTGGTGTACAGCGGAGAGCATTAGCTTTAGCGTTATTCTCCTTAGAGCATGACAATCGGGATTCAGGTATAATATGGAGAAATAGTTTCTCTTTGCAAATACCTTAGCGTGTCTGTTGTGTCATGCATGGCAACAATGTATTTTTTAAGTAAGTACACACTACTAATACTGCCTACCTAGAGCTAAAGTACCAGGAAAGCCAAGTTGGCGTATTATCAGCAAAACAACTATCTTCCTAAATAACCGGTGGTGGCGGTGGTTGGTGGTGGTGGTAGTTGTGTTATGGAAAATACATATACTACATACTTGTATGATGTATGTATTAGCATATCGGAGGTACTTTCTTGTGTAGTAGCATAAACCATGAGTGAGCCATGAGGAGATTACACTTTTGAGAGTTCCTTATTGCTCCTTAGTGTACTATGTACATAACGCGGCTCTTTTTATGTAGTGGTACTAGAATTGAGATAGAAGGCATCTAGAAAACAGACAGACGGTGCAGTGGTGGTGGAGGGTTTAAAGGAAAAAAACTTTTCCGTTGTAGCTAGCCAGGATGTGCGATGTGGCAGCCACGACGGCAAACTGAAAACTCAAACCTCATGTTTCGATTGAGCATGAACATGCGTACGCATACTACCCGTTCGTTCGTGCGGGTTCTTTAGTATTCCGCTTGCTACTTGGCCGTGTATTCTCCGAATGGGAAGACGTTCTCCTGCTTCCCTGTTTCCTATAAAAAATATAGTACCACCAGATATAAGTAGACACAAAAGTTTGTGACAGTTTGTGTGCTTCCGCCACCAGTAGAGAAAAGAAACATCTAACGAACGAAAGAAAAGCATTTAGAAAAGACGTTCTCCTTCTTCCAAGTAACCAAAAATGGCTGGACGCTGATGTTTAAGTAGTATGATGTTAAAATATAAAATGCGTAGTGGTGTCCTATGAGAAATTTTTCACCCGACGGACACCAGAACGAGAACAAGTTGCTGAGCTGAAGAGCATGTAAAGGTGGTGGGGGACGAATGATTTTTAGAAATAAAGGACAAGTGACTTTACTTTACAGGACAGCATCTTTCCCAGTAGTGCGAGCTGTAGAGAAGCTTTAAAAACAGAAATTTGTCATGTGTATTGTACATGATGTGGTCGTGCAAAAGCAGATGAACCCATATATCACACGTATCTTTAAAACTACATAGAGAAAATGCTACCATATAAAGTTAGGGATACATGTGTACATAAATAACAGAAAGATAATCCTGAATTTAGTTTAATCTAATGGATATTGTATATAGTCGCCTGAGAGTACGATTAAAGGAAAAATTTGTTTCCCTGTGGTGTAAAACCACTAGTATCGGAGCAGTTTATTTTTTATTCCTTGCATGTTTACGGGCATCGTTTCTCGATATCTAGAAAAACTAATCGCTCTTAGATATCGCTCAGCCTAGCAGTCTTTGTTTTCCAGTGTACTGCAGACGAACATGGTCTGATCAAAATTCCAGTTATTCCCGTTCGTATATCCTGTCTTTCTGTTTTTTCTTTTTTTTTCTCTCTCTAGAACAGTGTGGTACAGAGTTTTAAAAAAGAGCATGCTTCATTCGACTGTTTCCTTTTCCGGGAAAAAAGATAAAGTTTAGCTAACAGAAAGCAGAATTTGTTGAACTGAGTAGGAGTTTGTGTGGGGAAACGGGAGTGTCGAAATATTTTGTTGATTATACTTGAGATATGGCAGTATGTACTTCCGTTTTTTCCCGTAATCTTGTCCATGGATCTCCATTTCCTCATCATTACATTCAGGCAGGTAGCAGCAAGCGATGTGTGTATTTTATGCACGTATGTAGCAATAATGTAGTAGTAATGGCATTGTGGACATGATAGTAATGTGATGGAAATGAACGATATATATGTCTGTATTACATAAAAAAGTCCTTTTGTACACACAAAAGAGGAACAATAATAATAGCACATAAGCCAAGTCATGCATGCCTGGCTTTCCGCGTGTAAAGTAGGTAATAAAGTACAAAATGCACAACAATGCACGAATCGATCATTGTACTAAATGTTGCTGCGTCAATGTGTGCACTATTTTTACTTTGGTAATGCATACAGGCAAGAATGGGTATCATATTTTAAGTTTGTGCAACTGAAAGGGAACAACGAATGGCACTTAATGTCATCGTGGAAAACACATGGAAAAGGACTAACACGTGGACAGTAGTTGGTGGTAGACATTTTCATGTCTGCCATTGATCCATCAGTACGACGGACTTTCATGCATACATCCACTCTGCACTACTACTGCTAGCAAGCAAATTCACAGCATGTGGCGTATTTTTACTGAAGGCAGCAAGAGTTAACGAGCAGGAGCAGCCACTGTGTCATATATCAGTGGCGTACATACAACTATTTTTCTCCTGTCTGTCCGTCCGGATGTTCCCTTCTAACGCTTCAGCTCTAAATACTTTATTTTGAATACTTAAATTAGGTACATAATATTTTCAAGGTATCCGAATTCTTGTCAAAACAACTCCGTCGTTTGCTCTAAAGATACAAAATAATGCTCAGCTCTCATATCTAACACCTTGGAGCGTAATCCGCCCATTTTCCCATTAGCTACTTGGCTAAATCATTAAGATGCCTGTCTGTTTACTGCTTTGTTGATAGGAAAGGTATATTCACGTGCCTTAACTACTCTGGTGCATTTCCTATCATACATCAGATGAGTGAATGGATAAGGTTACTTAATGATTCTATTTTAGTAGTTTCGGAAATTTCCACCTGGCCGTTTTCGTTTTCTCGTATTTGTGCAATTTGAGCAAGTGTTGTTTTTGCATGGGACATAATAGAAATTCGGAATGAAGAGTTTTCTCTTGTCTGTTTAAAAAAGGCTTGAATTTGGCAATACAAAGTACTTAGAATGTTGTAAACTATGCATGTATATTCCGTCATGCACAACAGCGGTAGGATATTAAATAAACCAATTAGATTAGATTTTACTGCTACCATTTTATGTGGATATTAACACAAACAATAGAGAAACATGAAAAACCCGAAAACCCTCCAAGTACCTATACAGCTCATAATCATCGACTATCTGAGCAGTAAAACTTGAACATATTTTACAGCAGTTTAGAGGTGTCGACCTTCTACGTCACGGACACAAACGTAATGTTTATTTATTTTTCAACATTTTCCATTGTACTACGTGAGGGTGGATGATAATCACTACTTATCTTGTTTGCTAATGATAAGGCATTATATACGAACAGGCCATGCAAGGGTTTCCCACACCAACCACATTATTGTTTCCAGTAAGGTTTTAATGGAACCGACTGAAAAATTAAAATGCCTACTCATTTCCTTCTGTTCATAACTCCTGTTCTTTCACGGCTAGACATCCCTAAAAAATAACTGCATGACATTTAAACTTAATTATCGTCCCACTATATACATAGTAACGTACACCAACAAATGTAAAAGTGTACCATGAAAGTCCACCTCATTTGAGACATGTGCACGGGACAGGTGTCAAGGAAATTTCAGATAGGTATGCTCCTTGTTATGACTATGAGCGTGCCTTACTCATGTATGTACATCCATTTTAAGCGACATAGTCATCATAATAGCGGTACAGTGACCAGCATTTAATGTACATATGGGATGATGGCGTCTCTCTCATTTTTTCCCTACATTATGACGATCCAGCAGCGCATGAACGCGTGAATTGGTTGTCGTCCCGCAACCACACAACAATGAATATTGTAGAATCTAGCAAACACACAAGTACAACAGCCATGATCGCACACGCTGCTGCTGCTGCTATTGCCAGAACTGTTGCGTTTTTTGCGTGCCGTGCATCGTGCAGGCAGCTAATAGAAGCTATTTGGTGTGTGTTGTGTTTGTAGCTGCTGGTAGCTTTTGCTGGCTAGCTCTCGGTACCAGAGAGAACACTGTACAGCAAGCAGCACTTCTAGCAAAAGGAAAGCCAGTGCATAGACGTAGACAATAGGTAGAATGAGAGAGTTTTTTTTTGCCGTGGGAGTAGCACATGGTGTAAGCATGGCGCCCTTCAAATGCGAGCAACAAAGTCATAATGTAATCTCCGAGCAACGTCCTCTTTCTTTTCCTGACGCTATCGTGTTTATTGTATTATTATAATAAGAATCTCTCTCGTTTTCATCCTGCTATGCCTGTGGAATTATAATTATAACCTTATAACATTGCCCCCTCGCCCAACATCGTGATTGCTTTTCTCTCTCCATCTCGTATAAAAGAGGAGAAGAGGGGCAGTTAGTTATAGTAGTATCCATCCATCCACCACCATACCCAGTACAAAGGTATTTCACTCTCAGAGAGCAGCTTATAAATGACTCAAAGACACGAGTATTCTTTCAAATGATTTGCCAGCCATACCATGCTATGTAACAGGCTACCTATTAATATAATCAAAATCCGTATCATCCTTTGATGATCATCATCATGGTGGTGGTGGTGTGGTACTGATCATCAACATCATCGTCATCCTCACTACTACTCACTCTGATGAAACGTTGTTGTACACGTAATAATGAATTTTTGCTCTTGTTACTCTGAAGTAGAGACAACAAAGTATTCCTAACTTACGCGTCAATATTATTACATTTGCAGTATAAACAAAGCAGTAGTAATAGCAGTGTCAGTACTTGTTGTATGTATGTTGTGTGTGTGTGTGAGAGAGAGAGGGAGAAAGAGAAAAAGAGCAAGAGCAACAATGGAGACAGGTTTTGTGTTTTGTACTTCCATTCTCGACTTGTGTACGCGAATGGCATCATCATTCACTTGATCCCCTTCTTCCATACAATATACCAACACCACTATAACCACCACGCTGCCATCAGTGCCACCACACAACGATGGGAAATTGTCGGAACACCTCGGCCCCACACTTACAAAAGAACGACGAAGAGATGTACATGTGCTATTGCTAGAGCGTTGTGTATGCATGTATGTATGTACCTACATTATTATTATTTTTCGTTATATCATAATAGTGATGATGGAATGGCTTGTGTTTGTGTGTGTTTGAATGGAAGACTAATGGTGGAGAGTGCTATGAAAAAATGGTTGGTTCATACGGGGGAAAAGAAGTTCCCGTTTCCCGGTATCATTTCGTATCTTGTTTGCACCATCATCGGTAAATACCCTGTAGAAATGTCTCCAACTAAACTATCCCCGCGTACATATTGATGCTCGCTTGCATGCATGCACTTATTTAAGCGCTGCTGTTCCAGATTTTGGATTGTTAATCCCATCGCTGGAGAAGCGCTCTAATTTAATATGAGGACAAGTAAAAGACAGTAATTAATTACATTATTGTGGTGGGATGAAATGAATGTATTCATCAGAGTTTCCACAAGACCTCATGAGAGAGAGAGCATACGTTGTTCGTTGCTGTATTCGTGGCCGTTGTGGGTCCGTCGTCCTCTATGTACGTGTTCACTAGTACACGTGGAAAGAGAACGAATAAATATTAATATATCCAAGGAAACGTAATTTTAAGTCAACGCGAAAAGACTGTGTGTATGTTTCTTGTGTATATGGTACTTTACATTTTTATGGAGTCCCAGAGTTGAACCTCATGTGTCGAAGGAAAAAAGCAATGTACCTAGATGGAGCAGGGCAACTAACTAGTAGCTAGTGCTCTTTTGGACTGTTATGTGCACAATAAAAGTTGCTTGTTTTATACAACCGGTTCTCCGGTATCGTTCGTACTCGTGGTTCCCCATTTATCGACCTTTCTCCAAGTACCATACAGTTTTCTTTGCTACTAGTAGAGAGTAGGCCATATGCATGCGACCAAACAACCTTCCATGCATGGATTGGCTGACGTGACATGGATTCCGGAGAAACAGCGTGTTGCTCTCCTAAATTTCTCATGATGGAAAACGAAAGACCGTTTTCTTTATATATTATGTTGGATCGTCACTGCTCTGCTCCTAGTTTGTTCTTCTTGTGGAACAGAGAAAGTTACGAATAGCCAGTCACACATTTTCCCTTTGTGCTCATTACACCCGTTTTCACATTGCGGGGCAGTACAGCGAACGAACGACCAGAGTGATTTCGCGTTACTTGAAACAAAAACGGCAAGTCATCAGGTTGCCCCAAGCTGCACCGAAGGCTGGCGCGAACGCACTTTTTGAACTACCGTTGTTCTGCTGCTACTTTTACTTATGGTATTAATAATTTGTCTGTCTGTCCGTCCTTATTTGTCCGTCTGATTGAAAATAGTACGCACAGCTTTATCATATGTACCTAAGCGTATATACATATATTTACACATATATATATATAACTGTATTAAGTTAACTATAATTAACTTATTAAGTTAATTATAGTTAATCAATTAACTATACAATTAGAAAATAACATGCCCGACTATTACATAAACGACAAAAACTTTATTTAAATACTATTTTTCAGGAATTTGAGTAATTAAGTTAATTATTTAACTTAATTATAATTAGCTTAATAAGTTAATTAATTTTAATTAACGGGAAAATGGAGATATTATAAACCCAATTTCAATACCTACGACAAAAACTATTTAAATTCCAATTTTCATGAAATTTGAGTAATTAAGTTAATTACTTAATTTAATTATAATTAGCTTAATAAGTTAATTAGCTTTAATTAACTTAAATTAGCGACACAATAAGAACATTATACGCCTAACGTCAGAGTTTACGTCAAAATCTGTATTTAAATTCCAATTTTCATGAATTTTGAGTAAATTTGTTAATTATAATTAACTTAGATAATTAGCTAATTATGTTAACTGAGGTACATTAATAGTCACGAGTGAACATTAAGATTTAATAGTTTAGATATCAGTTAAATTTTTAATAATTAGTCCCTGTTTGAATAATTATCTGCGCTACTTCTATATGTCGGTTATGTGTTTCGGCGACGGCTACGCGGCTATAGTGTTAATTGTAATTAAATTTAGAGCAATTAGGTGTTGTATTTCACGAATCCCGCAAGTGCCGAAGTCCGTTCCAACGCCAAAATTTAGTTTGAGTACGGGCGGTTATTTTGACGTATGAAACGTTTCGGGCACTCGAGGGATACCGGAGTTAATGAGCTATTAAAAATGCATGGCAATTAACACTAATTAACTCCAATTACTTTTGTATGTGGTGCATAATGCACTTTGAGTGCAATGAGAACGTTCTGGTATAGCCAGCTAGACCAAATGATTGCACTTTTGTCGTAATCACGTTAATTGTTGTAAAACAATTAAACTTTACGCTATTATTACTCTTGGCTATTTACTCCTAGAAAAAGAATTTTTTTAATGCAGTAATTTGCGTATTGGGCTTTATATCATAATTAACATGATACAACCAGGGCCCGATTTTGCTAAAATGGATTGTTTCAAGTAACGCGAAACGAGCCCCACTTTTTCGTTTGTGTGCGTGCGAGTACATCAACAGCAGTAGCGTTAGCAGAGCTCGTGTTTTAATGCCGGAAAACTGTGGAAAGACTTTGTACTTTCCAGACACCAATGCTGTAATACGGACGAGGAGGACGCATACTACTTTCCCATTGTGACATTATACGTTATTCATATAATGCTTGTTGTACTCAATTTACTGTTTACGTGTATTATTATACTGCACAAAAAATCCCAATGCAATTGTGAAGAGAAATGCATTTCGTGTCGCTGGCATTGAAGTGAAAAAAGCGAACTCGGTTTTGTCGTTTTTGTTAAAGAGGTCTTTGCAGTAAATAGAATAAAAGCTGAGCTCACAAACAAAATGTTTCTCTTCCGTTATTAACAGCAAATAACACCGAAAGGATTTACACCCAAGTCTTTCTTTACGTAGTACTTTGTATTAATTATTTAAACCAAGAGAAAAACAAGCGAGCGGTTGCCTAAATGTAATTTCCCCCGTTTATACGATATGGTATATGCGAAAAGTGAACGCTAAATGGCTCACCCAACTAACCCGTTACAAAACAAACAAATGTAGGAATGCTTTGCTGTACACATCACACCAGCCAGTATTTTTTATTGATAACTTTGATAATAAGAAAATAAACATCTTCACTATACCAAGCAAATTAAAAGTAAAAGGAATATTGACCAGCTGCTTTATTGAACATCTAGATACGTAAATAAGTAGCAATTGTTCCCAGATTTAAAGCTTTAACAATGTGGATTATCTAATTGTTTTCTTAAATTACAGTGAAATGCAATAGAGAAAAGGCATGCTCTTTTCCAACTGCATTTACGAACACAAAATCCTTCATAAAAAACAATTTAGGATCACACGAGGAAAATTAAGACCCTTACCGCATCACACGATGATTAGTTCTTTCCTCGTTGGTCAGTTGTCCGTATTAGAATAATCGGATGCCATAAAGCTGTCATTGCTGCCATTATTTATGAAAATTCGGTTACGACCACCGTCTTTTTTATGGCAGAAAAGCGCATTGACAAAAGAGTACTTTTATGAATAGATGGAAGCCATAACGACGACGAGAGGGTGTTACTGTCAAATGAAAAGGATCAGTCTGCTGGATATGTCGTTAAGAAAATTGAAAATATCTACATAATGTAAATGATATGCTATTCGTTAAAAAGATACCGAAGAATGTAGATGCTCTCCGTTAGTATATATACTATGATATACTGCATACTTTGGTATATATGTAAATATACAAGTGTTTCCCAAAATTGTTAAATTGTTTATCTAATCTATGCTCCTACTGTACTCGTGGTGGTCACGGGTGTCCGACTGACTGTAACGAACATAAAAGCATTTTTGTGTGCAGAAGAAGCTATTCTTAATGCAATAAAAGCACACCAATAAAAATTAGGATGGACTCACAGCGGGTGCAAGGTTTACGGTCCTTTCCATTGCAATGCTCTATATTCCACATTTGAAAAACTAACCAAGGATGCTAATACTTTTTCTTTGCTTGTCCTTTTATCTTTTCATAGCGATCGTTTTCCTCCTCTCCGTTTTTATGTCCCATTTGTCTTCCTATGTGCAGTAGCAATGACAAAGTGATGTTCATACAAAGTCGCTCTGATGCGAAGAAAGTGGTAATTTTGTGTTTCAATAAAACTTAAATTGGAACAGTATGATGCTGATTACAACTGAGACTAGGTAATCATCTCCAATAATAAGAGCATACATTACCTTGCATTGTATCAATTGTACTATTTCTAGTTACAAGCACATAAAACTCTTTGGGGTGGTGTTTTTGCCATCTCTTGATTTTTAATAAATCTCGAAAATTTCCATAATAATAACCAGGCGTGGAATTTCTAAGCTGTAAGGAGACCCTGAAGAAATAAAAGCATGGCATAATTTTACAGCGTGGTTCGTTGCTCATGTATCATGCCAATGATAGACTGTCATGTCAGTTCAGTACTAGCTAGCGCTGCTATAATAAGTAGTTCCATAACCATTTCTGGGCAAATGCCCTGCGCTATAGATGGAGTTTAGTGGATATATATGAGTGTATATAAATTATATTCTCCACTACAAAATTAAAACAAACTGGTTCTAAAAGTGTTTATCCGTTTTTATAGTACTTACCCAGATTATTAGTTTTATTCTCTCTGGGTTGTTCACGGCATATCCACGAAAAAGCCATGTGAAAAATGGTCTATGCACGCTTATTGCTCCTTGCTTGTTGTGTAGCAACAAACAACCGGAGTGTACATATATCCATACGTACATACATACATACATTCATGTATGATAATTATAATTTAGCAAACAGAACTGGTGTCTGTAGTGCGGTGGTTGATGTGTACGTGTGTAAATTCTGACATTAATGAAATACAAGATACAAACGTACTACGATTAACAGTTTGATGACTCTAGCAGCTTTTATAAGTATATAACTGGTTATTGGACTTGCAGGAACAGTGATGATGAGATTGGTTGTTTTTATTATGTGTAGTTTATTTAGTCACTATATAGCCAACTAAAAGAGTATGGAGTTAATAGTAGAATAATGATGAATTGACTCGTTAAAGGACAGCGGATGCGAATGCGGGTCCAGCCAGATGTCAGTCGTTTATACTTTCATTTTTTCCTGTATCAGCATTATGGACACGGAGGAGAGAGAAATCAAGTAGGCACATGAAACACACTACATGACTGACTACCTACGTACTACTTGGGGGTATTTGAACCCACGTTGCTTACTCAGTTCTTACTAAGTAGCTGCTGGACATGCCATTTAAAGCTGGACAAACCATCAACTACACAATAAGCTGTAGTCGCCCAACACTAGACGCTGAACTAAAGCTCTCAAAAATCGTGAACCAAAACATCGTAAAGCTAACGAATGGGCTATTTAATTTGTGAAATAATTTCTAAGAACGTGGAACTTATTGTACCTTATGCTTTTTTGGCTGCTTTGCTGGTCACCACAAGACGTTGACCGAGAGCTTTGTTTCATTTCTGCGTATGTACATGGTACATATATATACATAATGACAAAGGAGGATGTAGTATTCGCAAAAGTATTGTTTACAAGAAAAGAAGCATCGTCGCATTTAAAAATTCAAGTAAATAGCCACACATGTCCTTTACCGTCAGCAAATCCGTTCCAATAACAAACACATCAGCAAAACGTGAATTTGACAACGCCATTACCAGGACAGAATCAATATGAAAGATTGTGGTGGTGGCGGCGGCGGTGGTGGTGGGTGATACTTACGCTATAATATGTTCTTAAGTTCATTCTGTCAGGGAAAAAAAATGTTTGCATGATTTCGTGTTCCAAGTCCACGAAATGTAAGTACACAATATATTTGGTTATTATGCCATGTGTATATAGGTACATAGCTATAGAAAAGGATTATTTTAAAAACCACAGTCTATCCAGCATCATCATCTAGATTTTCACTTGTTGGTACGAGTAAAGGTGATAGGTATATATGCATGAAGGTATGTATGATACACATTATTATTATGGCTATACGTGTACATAAAATTCAGAGATCAGAAATTGCTGAGTTGTTTTCGCTCATATAAACTCTTCAAGATATATATAATAAGTATCATAAAAGAAACTCTTTGTAGTATTAGTTGTTAGTAGGCAGGTAAATTACCTACGTACGTGCAAGTAGTACGTAGTAAGCAGTTCTGCCCCCTTGTCATGTGCCTCTCTTCTCCATAAAGCAAATTATTACTGCAGCTTTAAAAAAAATCTGTGTGGCTTCGCTGAAAATGAACAAGTACGTATTTTGTATAGATGTATTCGTACATATCATGATGATGATGATCGTGAGAGAGAAAGATGCATGTATGAATTACATGAGTGTGAGAGGATGACTCTACGTAATAATATATAATCTATACTTGCTATACGGCATGCAGTATCATCATCTCCACCACCACCACCAACTCGGGTACAAGAAGGATGGAATGGATGGAGGAGTACAACAGAAGCAGGAGCAGCACGCCTAGCACAAGTTTACCAAACTTTGTTCACTGAGTTAATGACCTTTGCCGTTCAACTCAATCCGTCTTTGGCTTTGCCTTTTGCAAAAATTGTAGATTCAGTTTCACACTCACTACGTCTTAAGTGATGCTAGTGTTGCATGATCGGTTGTTTGTGAGCTGAGCTGGGCATCTGCATCTCTGATTGCCCTACGCTATTTTCCCTTGCCATTATGGTGATCTGATGCTTTATGTAGTGTTGGCAGAGCCATTTGATACGAATTGATACGAGTAAAAATAATATATATATAAAAACGGAACACCCATCATGTATCATGGCAAAAAGAGCAAAACTCTGAGGCATTTATAGAATGCATGGATTGGATTAGAGATTTTTTTGTAAACATGCTCGACGAAAAAATGAGCAGTACACAAGTCATGTTCACTTTTATCCTTATTTACTGAGAGAAAAAACTGGCAAGCTACCTACTTCATGTAAGGAGAGCAGTGTACAAATGTAGGAGGATAATATATTGAGTGATTGATCCCAGATCAGAATCAAAGCGCAGGATTCACTGCTTAAAAAAGTGTAAAGTTACTAAATCACTTTTTTCGGTTTCATTCTTGTGTGTAGTAGTTCTTCTCCACTCCACTAGTTGGAGAAATAAGAGAGCATGTACTTTAGCTTTCACTTCACTTGTGCGAAGCAATCTTAATTACAATTTGTATTGGTACTTACAGCGCAACAGAATGTGGTGTCGGGAAGGCTTAAAACTAGTCATCCTTTAGACAATTAATGAGTTTAACAAAGTAGTAGGATAATTGTAGAATCTAAATGTTGAAATTATACAATGCATTAATATAAAAATAACATTAAACATTGGCTTGCCACGTACACTTTGACCGCCTCCTCCACCTCCTGCTACTCCAACTATTTTTGCATTGTCACAAGCTACATTGATTGCTACACAGCATGTAGAAGGAGTGCAGTTTGTGTACCGAGCAAATCTAGCGAGAGAAGTACAGACGGAGTAAGTTGGTTAGTCAGATAGGTATTATGTTTTCATGTCGTACGACGCAATAAAATAAAACCCCATTGCAGCAGCTCTTCGAAGAAAGTTCGTTGAATCTTGGTGATCCCGTGCCGTTTTGCTTTCTTACTACGTAGGTAGTAGTGGAAAGCATTGTTTTCGGCCACACTTGAATTGAGTGCATGTGTATGTCCCTACTGTCTGTTCCTCCGTCAGGACTTTCAGTTCAACTTTCTTATTTTATCATGACAAGTTGGAATAATAAGATATTTAAGCCATTATTATCATTTCAATGTCTGTACCCTTTAGGAGGACAAGAAAGGACATTTTGTACGTTTAGATAAATGTGTGTATATGTGCATGATTTATCAATAAACTTGTCCTGTATGCATTTAACTTTCCATTGACTGAACAGCGCAGTTTGTTACATTGGGATCCTTCGGTTTCAGCTACTTACCTATAATAGTTTTTGAGTAAATTTATTCCATTCCACATGCTACAGAATATATCAAACCACATGCTATATATGTATCGAAGAGATACTACTGCTCGTTTTGTTGGCTAGATGGAACTCTTGAGTCTGAATCAGCCCATGTGGCAATGGAGATTCGATTTGAAATGGAGTTCTCCATTTTCTTCGCTCTGATTTCAGCCTGCCAACTTTCTCTTTTTACATGCATGGTTAGCTGCCTACGCGCTAACTTTGCTTCAAAGTGATTCTATGGAGCACTTTAATAATTATCTGAGGAAAATGTACTTATTACACGATGTGTGACCACAGAAATGTTGTTGTGGTTAATTAGTATTGATTGGAGCAGAAGTAAGCAGTCTAGCACTGAATCCACACTATTTCCTGTACCATACATTTAATTCATTCATACGGCCGAACAATTATATGATATCATGATTTTACAAATACTGTTAACATTTATACGACCTTTATCTCTTCTCAGCTAAACAGAATTAGTCATTTTTTACGTTAGAGTTCCATGCTACAATATATGCAGCAGTGATACAACCTGGAAAATAATATACACTTAAATAATCATGAAAAGTTGAGAATTTATAAAGTTATTTTAGATTGGCTTACGTCGCAAAACGTTTCCAAACAGATTTAATGTGTTTTGCACCAGGTTTGTAGTTATATAAAATAGGTCGACTACGTAATCGTATCTACGATCTACCCTGCATACCTCAATTTACAGTATCCAGAACTTAAGCACTTTCCCAGAAGCCTTATCAACACTTACTCAGCCAGGCCATGATAAGTATTCGCTTTTATGCATTAGTTTTACTTTAAAGTGCCTAGGCGAGTCATAACAACAGATCATATATAACGTATCATCTATCATGGAGATAAACACGACTTGTTTACTACAAGTGGTGGTTTACTGGGTATGAATAGTGGTCATTGGTGCGGCAGCAATTGCTGGATGGACGAGCATAAAGTAAATCTGCCTCAATGAACACTGAACCTTGCCGAGTTTGTGTAAGGTTCAAGGACAGTTTCAAAAAAAGACCAACCACATCGTGCATTTCTCATAATAACTTGTGCAAAAGCAAAATACGTTATAACTTCTTGTCGAAGACTTTGCTTCTTGCTCACATTTTAAAAGCAATTAGAAACTCATCCTTTTCTCATGTCTAAATGAGTTCACGGTTGCATTCTACCATGATTACTTTCGCTTTCAGTATACTTTACTGCCGTTTGCAGGAATGGAGCTGCGAAAAGTTGGTATTTTATGTAAGATTTTGACCGCAATGAGTTTTACGAATAGATTATTATCCTGAGTATAGTTATATACCTAAAAGATATTTTCACTTGGTATATCAACCTTAGCTTTTTAGTATACATGCAGCCTAATAGGGTGAAAGGAGGGGATACAATTAAAATCATGTAATATCAACCGTTCTTCTGGTCTCACGTGTAACGCTATGAATGACAGCCATGGGAACTATTCCAGAACTCCAGAACAGACAGAGAATGAGAAGCATGTTAAGTCAAAGGTCACACAAAATTGGCTGCTACTATCAGTCCCTTTTAATGAAATTAATGGAAACAGATATGTGCATGCTTGCGCCTTTCCACAAATGATTAATAACTTATTCCGAAAGTAGAAAAAACAATTTCTGGATCATTGTATGTATCATGAATGGCTCTACGACAAAAGACAAACTTGATTCATTGCATTGATTATTTGTATTGATGCTATTTTTATAACTTTCAAGAACTGGATACACCATCACACAAAAAACAATGGTGACGTCGACCGTCGACCTCTCTCTTCTTTTCGCTTCCCTCACACGTTAATTAAATGAGCACACACTGTCACATAGGCATGTGTGCACTGTGCAATAGCTTTGTATGTTTCTCTCTCCACTTTCTTGTTAATGCAGTTCTCTTTGTACTACAAGACGCAATGTTACACACAAGTGGCATTATTTCTTTGTCGTTGTCGTATTGACGATGTTGGTGGGTGGCATGGCATCTCCCTAAAACTTATCGTCAAGCCCATTTCCAGTTTAACCAGCTGGACGATAGCCTTTCCACTTAAGGAACAACCTTTATGATCTCGTGCTTCGCTTGTTGTGCAGCAGCTGTTGAACTTTGATAAGCGCATTTTTCCCTCTTTACACGAGCATCCATCCATCCATGAGCGTATTTGTTTGTAAGAAACAAAAACGAGCATTGTATTTTTTTATCCAGTCTAAATTCGTTTTATCAATTTATTCCGCACGTTGCACGACAAACATCTTGTCTCGACTATATATATAGCGTCTTCTTTTGAGGTGGATGTATAATATACGAACGAAAGTAAAATTTCTGGCAACTATGCACTGCTTTCATATACACATGACCTAAGAAACATTTTTCATTTATGCTCTATACGTATATTTATACATGATTGAAATGTTAGAATGTGCAACTATGTGTGTTATTGCATTAGCCGGTGTCATGGCCAGAAAATCGTATGGGGAAAGGTTAGGAAATGATTGCAAAAAATGACATCTGAAATTATTGAGCCGAGGAGCGTATATACATCATCAACCTTGTAAATATCATTGACATGACAGGACAATTTCATCACACTTGGCAAAATGCACGGCGAAATAATGATGAAGTAATACATCATTCGGGCAAATGAAGGTTTCTCAAGAATTAAATACCTGGAATAGCTAAAAACGTGTCTTATAATAATTTCATTATCTTTGCATTACTCATTCTGGTTATCTGCATAGGATGGGGCTATGAATATGGATTTCATACATCGCATCGTCGACACATCGTATGTGTTCACGTATTAGTATCACGGCTTATTTTCCATACATCCGGAAAGCAAAATTTCATATAAATAGACACTGAATGAAGCAGGGCGTCAACAAGTATTGAGTTCCACTTCCATGAAAATGTACATTTTGCAATTAATACATGTCTCAGATTACTTGCCTTGTGCGAAACCAACTTTTGGCATAAGGTGGTATGCCTGTCCTTATAACCGACACAACTAGGCATGCAAATTTTAAGCTTATCCATCCACATATTATTTGACTTTTGCCTCGACGAAGAAGGCAGGCCTGGGTATACAGCATATTATTCGCGCAAGTTGTCCGTTCGAATCATAATATTATAATAAAATTCAGCAAGCCAAGCTCCATGAAGTTAATGACCCCGTTTCCTGCTTCAACTGCTTGTACCTACCTTTACATCTGAAAACAGTGTCCATGATTTCGCGGTTGTCACCGACGCACTATAGTGCTGAGAATTTTTAATGTGATATGGTTGGAGAATTCAAGTGTGTACTTATTATTAATTTATCTAAAACAAAGCAGTTGTGCCTTAACATAATGTTTTATTAATAATTTGAACCGAAAATAATATGGACATTGTCCTTTGTTGAGGACGACAAAATCAATGCATTAAAATTTCAATGTACTTATATGGTAATATGTACAAGTTGTCTTTGCTCTCATGCAAAAATAAGCATTGAAACCCTAGAACGGGTTATAATATATTATAATATGAGTGAAAAATTATTTTGTAAAACGGTCACACTCTCTTTCTGGGGACGTCAGCGTGTATTATTCCCAGATTTATTAAAATGCGATGATGACGATGACGAACCGGTGATATTATGTTGATGAGGGAAACTCAGGATACAAAATAATGTTTTGCGCGATAGTTTTTTTACATGGCGATATCATCATAAAAGCCAACAGCAGCAGCGACAAAAAAAGAAGCACTGACTTTGTTAACAAACAGTTTGTTTGTAGTTCGGCCTCTCGGTTTTATCTTCGTCAATATTATGCCACGCTACGCTATGCTGCTGCTGCTGTTGCTGCTGCAACTGCAACGTAATTGCAGGCACGTATATTTTTTTGCAAAGTTCGTATAACGTACTTCAAACGAGAGGCGACGGCCCAGAGAGCCCAGCAAAAAATGAGCAGAGCAGCCAAGTTGAAGCTGTCGAAACCGCATTGCATATAGCGTCAGGCGAACTACTGCTTTCTGTCTGATCTCTTATGTCATTTCTGAAGACCGGTTAGATCGCTTTATGGCGTTACCGGTAGGTGGCTGCAATGGTATCACTGGAGACAGTTAACTTGTCTTGTGTAATTACTTATTACTACTTATTCCCGTTCTTATGCTCACCTTATTGTTGGTGCATTAAAAATTAAATGGTGGAAGTTCATTATATATTATGCATCCATAATTACAGAGCAATTAGGTTGAATTGAGACTTGAAACAAATGCTGAGTAGTTTAGTAGTTTCCAATGCAATAAAAGACTCACAAAAGCTGACAATATTATTCACTCCTGCTGCTTTTTAACGTTCAAAATCCTAGGTGCAGGTGCATATTATCATTATTTTTTATCTTTGTTCTGGTTGATTCTAAGCAAATGAGACGCACACGGGGCTTTTTCCTTATTGCTCAGAGGAAATTGAGAGAGGAGAGCGGAGGAACGTTTTAAATATCTAATTTTATTTTGGCACTTGGCCTCTTTAACTTTCTCTTTCCGGAATACAGAGTATAGTTTTGGTTTCGGTGGCGTTTCCTCGTAGCAGCAGCTCCATATAGCTGCTTACATACATGCCTAACGGACTAACATTGCATTCTATTGTTTATTTGTTTCGATTCGAATACGGTTACATGTGTGTAACCATATGTATTTGTTGTTGTCGTTGTTGCTATTACTAGAGTGCGAACTGCGAAGTGTTTGTGTACCAGGTTTTTCAAAATATATGCCATTTCTCTTTCCGTGCTACTAATAATGTCACTACTAAACCTAATTCAAGTTCAAATGAGCGTATGCACTCCGCAACACCACATGTGCCACTCTCGCTCCTCGTTCACCAACAACGCTGCCTCCAATTCCAACGATGTACACGTTAGGCAAGCTTTTCGGGGTGTATGATGATGATAAACCGACAAAATAATCTTGCTTGGATCGTTTCCTACTTACGAACGACAGCAAAAATACTTCCACGTAGTCACTACTCTCACTCCACTGGTTCCTATTTTGGATTAATCTTCTTGATGTCATCTAAATGCCTAGGAAATTTTGGATGAATACCAATTGAATGGGCTGCATGACTTGACTTTCACATGCTTGTCTAACTATAACAGAATTCGTTTAAGTTTCAACAACAGTCGCTACACAATGTTGGATATACCAAGCCAAATGCTGCAATATTGTACAATTTCCGGAAAACTTTTTTCATAACTTTCGCTTCGTGTGATCAATAACGAGAAACTCGTATAATATGATCTCATTGTGTGTGTAAAAAATTCTTTACTGCAGATTTGCTTTGATGGAGAAAATACAAACTCCAATGTTCAATATGTGTATTTTGCTAATACAGACACAAGGATCTAATGGAGCATCTACGTATTACTTGACAGGGAACTGCAATATAGTGAATGTTGGTGCCGTAACTCGTTGTCAGTCAGTCAGGATGTATTTATTTCACCTTCGCCCAATAAAAATCATGAAAATTATTTTCACTTCATAGGCTTTGTCATTACAATGCGCTTCATCTCTTCCTTTGTAATTATTTTTCGCTACTTTATTTACTACGAGGGAAAAAAAGAGCAAGTTGATTACTTATTATGTTGCCATCATCATCGTGTTTTCCGTGAAAGCACAATCATATCAACTCGCACATGGTCCCATCCATTTACACATTGTGCCATGTGCATTTCACGCTTCCTTGCGTCGTTAGGAGAAAGAGAGACATCAAAGAAACAACACCGATAAATATAAACTTACATCATCATGAATCACAATAAACCCAATGTAATTTAACGCGCAGAAAAACTTAGTTGCCAATTTTAGCCGTTGAGTCCGCAGTCCACATGGTGCTTGCTAAATGATTCCATTATGTTATTGCATTATCTATTTCCAGTGGTTTCATCACCATACCTGCCGTCATATATAAATAGACACGAGTAAATGAATTCTGTTTCACACATGGAGAGGAAGAAGCAATTTGGTTCGCTAACTTTGTCATATAGTTTGGCAGAAAGAGTTAGGGTAACATGTCATCTTCAAAAGCTTCAAAAGACACACTGTCGATTCATGTTGCATCATGCCTTATTATTTTTGTGCCTCACACCTCAAACCTACCTAAATAGAAATTATCCAGTTGCTAACAAATTTGTCATTTTCTCCTATGCATAATGTTTTGCACTCCAGTTTGCACCGTAATTTTCCGCTTTTGTCTTACGACTACGCATTCGCACAGTAAGTACAATGTTTGGGCTGTGTTTATTGTCAGTGAGTGGCCAAACTGTTGAGATAAATGCCTATGCTCTACTTTTTTTAAATTCTGTACTTAGCCATAATAGCCATACGCATTATGTATGTACTGGAGTTGTAGAATCTGACATTTTCAGTATTTGCTGGTATAATCCTAAAAATCCTGTAACAAACTGCTTGCTGAAATTAGTTTCCCTATGGTGAACTGGTTGTTTTTAATGTTTGTGTACAAGACAGTTCATAAATGTACAAGAAGTGCGTGTGAAATATGAGATTTATAGAGCCCGACCCATCAAAAAGAAAGGGAATACCATCAAGTGTTAAATTATTATTTTCCATAAATTCTTATTGCCTATTACTTACATGGATGTAAGTGGTGGTTTCCTCCCTTTTAAACAAGAAAAACATCGAGACCAAATATTGAAAATATCATAGGGTGACGTCGTGCACATGACTACACACAAATATTTCATGCATTGTTCTATGCTACATGGAACATATATAGCGAATCACCTAAAACAGCAAATTCCTAAACATGCGAGCAGCAATGTACATGCATAATATACCATCGATGAACAACAAAGAGTTTTTGACAAATGTGAAGTAAAACTGGGTTACGTACTCACTTTTTGTTTTCATTCCTCTCATTACTCAAGTGCTGTTCGCGAAGGCTTCATGCAATCGACTAAAAGTTATTTAATTCTAATAATAGTAATATAGTGCCTACAGCTTCATGACCTCTCATGATTCATGACATGCTAATCTGCTCAAGTAAAGCCATTGGATTGGATTGCCGTTTTGGCTTTCTAAAGGGCGATTACTTTTATTTTTTTATATTATTATTCGTACATATTCTGTTTACATAGGAACATGTGTGCCGACAATGCCGGTAACGTTATATACCTTCAGCAAATATGTACATCTACCTAGTTATATGACATGTAAGCAGCAGTACACAATTTATACTTATAATATGAGGTTTCATATCATTATTTACCACTTACGCCTCTATTCCAGGATGAGGATGGGATTCTGGATCATTTCAGTGATTATACACGCTGATGGTGATGATGACGATGATCTAACGCTTTAGAAGCATAATATTTAGTCACCTTTTTTTCTTTGTATAATCAGAGAGCATTATTATTTATTATGCAACGTCGTTTAATGTTGGACAGAAGAGGGGAAAAATGTACCACGATTCCGTATAATGAAAAAAGTAGAGCTTGTGTGAAATGAACAATAATGCTATTCAATAAAAAAATGTGTACGTAACGCGAGTGTTATTGATAAAATGATAAATATGGATAGAGTTAACATGCACAAACGAACATGCCATTTCGTTTTTTCAAGACTATGACCTCATGCACTGCCACAAGGTTAACGCCAAGCCAAATGTAAAGGCAACAGATGTAGTTCTTAATGATATGATATGTGCGTGTAGTGGTGGTGGTAGTAGTTGTAGTAGTGCACATTGTACAACAAACCTCTATTATTTGCACTCCTACTTGCTACACATAGACATTTTGTTTAAGGTATTTTAGTCATTGAAATTGGTAGGTTCATAATGTCAGACGCTACCAGCTTGTCATTGTCAGCAAGTCGAGAATTTTTTTGTGTAGTTTTTTCCTCAGCTGGAAGTCATGTGTAGTGATGTTTTAGCGAGTGATCTGGGCGAAAGAATATGATATTGTATACGTCAAAGTACATTAAAAAATATATAGTTTGTGAACAAAGCTGCAAGCATTTTATGATTGTTTTTTCATGTACATGTGTGTCGCCATGAGAACCAACGCTTACAATGTATGTCCTGTCATCAACGGACATTGCTTCTTCTTCTGCAATGCCTTTTTATGCCATCATGAATAACACTTGATCATTTGAAAAAAAACGTGCTTTTGGCCGTATCTGCAAAAGTTGAAGTTGAAGCATTGGTCAATAACGAGTTACACTTGCACATGTACGTAATAGACAATGTGTACCTACAAAGATTTTTTTTTCTAAGTTCATGACAAATTTGAAATGGGCTGACTCTGAGTAGTCTCGTCTCACAACAGTTCATCGCATTTTTGCCAACAGCTCACTCAGGCTTAACATCACAAACTCATTATGCCATTTGGATCGGATTTGCAAAAGAGCATCATGGGTACAGGTGAAAACGATCCTTGTGTGTGTGTAATTCAAATTATAGCAGAAAGACAATGGGTGGTGGTGCCTGCATGCATTACTATCATCTAGGTACATGTACGGATGTATAAGGGCAAAACAACAACCAAGTCAACATCCAGCAGCCAGTCAGAGAAAAGAGAAACATGTTGTATAGCGACGAAGAAAAGCGGAGAAACGTGTCATATAGTCATAGTAGCCATAGTATTCTGTCAAGGGACAGTCGACAGTCTTTGTTACTCCACTGCTCACTACTCACACGAATTGAGTGGTGCATAGTAGCGTTCGTGGTGCTGGTAGTAGGAGCTCTGATAAATATTTTAAGATTACATGACAGTAATAAGAAAGACGAAGCCAGTTGCAAAAATTGAAAACAGGTCTGGTTTACTTACTCACCAACTAGCACTATCATCATCATCCTCATGATCATGGCATGGCATGATGATTTTGCTGATATTTATCAAATAGAAAAGTTGAAATAATAATGAATGTATATATCTAATTTATACCTATTACAATATTCACTATCCATGCTTATAAATCCATTCATGTTCATTCACCTCAGTTCTCGGTCGGTACGAAAACAAGGTATGTGAGTATTGGCCATGCTAATGGAGCAGCTTAAGTAGAATAATACCATGATGCGATGACGTTTTCCTCCACCAACAGCAGCAGCATAATGCGTACTTTATAGCACATAGACAAAACCACTATCCACTATAAAATCGCACGTAGAGTAATCATGCTTTTTACGAGAAATGGCCTATAGAGATTGCAGAAATAGTGCAAACTGGGGGCTGTTGGGAAACATATACATACAAACATACATGCATATACAGAGATTACCGTCAAATGATCGTCCGACCAGTTGACTTACCAAGATCATCACGGGGAGAGTACAGAACATCGACCGGAGGAGAAAAAGACAGTTGATAAGAGATATAAGAAAGTATGAGGTGTTATAAGCAAAGCAAATAGTACATTTGTATATAGACATATGTTTATTATCACATCAGGCAGCACAAACAAGTGCCATGGTTATCATGGCATGCATAGTACTACTAAGTACACCCAAACTGGTAACATGATATGCATGTCTGCAAATAAATCTCGCATGTATTTATTTCAGTTCCATTAACATTCACGAAACCACCTTGGATTTACGTCAGCGTCATGCCTACAAGACCACTACTACTACAATTTACTGTGTAGTAAATTTATGCATCATAATTGTCACAGCAGCTCATCAACTACTTAAATGACAACAGCCTCACAACAAAAACAAAAAGTTTAACGTTGTATTATCAATGTGCCTAAAAGTGCATACCTACCTGTTATAGCATGTATACAGTCGATAGTTTGCCGATGATGAGGAATCTATTGCATGATTGAGCTAAACTCGGAATAGATGCCATTACCTTTAGCATTTGAATAATATGTATTATTACTGGGAAGACAATGTAATATTGATGACTCAAAGGCTGCCAATGGCCAATGTCGGCATCCTGTTTTAGCAATCCACATGATCTTCTAAAGCGCAGAAACATCCATCCTCTCTCTCTCTCTATCTTCTATAGATACATTATTTGTAGGTGTTGTTTTTCTCTAAATCTTCTCGCTGTGCTACAATTCACCTCTGCTCACCACCAAACAAACCAATGTTTGTAGCATTTGCATGGAAATTCTCAAGTGTGCAATTGAATTTGAAAATCGCAGGGAAAAACCTAATTGAATGAAATAAATGGCAAGTGGATTCTTTTGCCATTATATTTATTCACCTAGCCAAGAAATAAAACGATCAGCAATTCTTTTCAGTGGTCTTAATCTTAATACCATCACTACAAACAAAATGTTTACCAACTGTGTACATCAGTGACTTTTGTCAACCGCTGCAAGTTTTCAAACTTGTGTGTAGGCACACAGTCACATAGGCATGCATGCTCATAGAAGCAGAAGAAAACAACAAGTCAGTAACTTTGGCATCAACAACAATGACGACGACGGCGATAGTGAAACTGGATTTTTGTATGGACCAGCAGGCAGCAGTAATGCAGGCATTCATCAGAGCGAGAGAGAGAGAGAGAGAGAGAGAAAGAAAGAGATAAAAAGGACATGCCTGATTCTAGGTACATATGCATTACATTTGAGTGGCAATATTAATTCCAATGCCGTTTAGACAGTGCATTAAGTCTGCTCATCATTTGCCATTTGTCTTACTGCAAACACAACAACGACTCTGCGAAAGGTTCGTTTCATTTGCGACTTGTTCTTCTTACAAGCCATCAAACAAACAACAACGCCAGCATTATAGCAACACCACCGACACGACCGACCATGAAGTTTGCCTCTCTTCCTGGCATACTACACCTCTACACACATTGTATAGTTTATGGTATTAGTAGTGGAAGCAGACATGATGCTAGACATGCATCAATATTTTTATGTACCATCAAGCGGCGATAATAATAACACGACGATGATGATGGCAAAAAACTGCAAAGAAGCAAAAGCAATAAGCAAGTAAAAGCAAAAGCACAGCAAAACTACCTCTCTTCTAACTTCTACTTCTACTACTAACCTTTTTGTAGATTTCTCATCATGATGCCATGCCATCATATTATCATCATCATACTCATTCGCAGTCAGTTCAAACACACATGTTCATACTTTTTTTTCAGAGCTAGCTTTGCATACACACATGCCTATTAGTAGAGAGATTATTATTAAAAATCATGATGATTGTATTTGCACGTACGCCATCCAATTGTACGTAATATGCAAAAAAAAAGTTCAGTAAGCCATGCTAGCATGTATGATGATGATGATATTTAGTATTTATTTCAACAAACAACAAGATGTACATACGTAGACACGCAGTCACATCGCATTATTGCTCACAATCAGTACTCATTCACTAGCTTTAGCAAAGCATCAGAGCACCCTCTCAAAATGTACATTGTCCTTTAGAGCAAAAACGGACACAACGGGGAGGTCGACGGAGAGAGAGAGAATGGCGTGGCGATAATAATAAAATGCAATAGAACACATAATACTCCTCTCTCTTGGCAAAAAACGTTCCCTCTAGACGCGATATTATAGAGTGGCGGTGGTAGCAGAGGTGGTGGTGGTGGCATGCACTGCACACACTTACATGTTTTGTCTGACTATATGTACCACTAAAAAAGATGATGATGATGACGATGATGGTCATGATGATATGATGATACGAAGCAACGTGTTATTGTCTGCAGAGCATGTTCCTAAAAAAATATCGGCAGTAGTTGAATGCACGACGATGCATGGATGAGTTTCTTCGCCTCCTCACTGACTAGGAAGGAACAAGCCTGCTAGCTCTAGACCGTCATCATCAGTAGTTGTGTTTCTGCTTACGTGCTACCTACTAGAAAATTTTTTAAGTAAGTAAGTAAACGCCGATTAACCTCTCCGCTTCTCTCTATATCGTCTACTGATGAGAGCAGGGAAAATTTTTTGGTGCGCCGAGTGTTGCGGAGTCGTTTGTGGGTAGATAAGTGTGAAGTGTTTTGTGCACGGTTCATTTCCTCTAAACGTCTCACTTTTCTCTCTCGTTGCTGTTATTATTATTATTGTTGTTGTTGTTGCTGCTATCATTGCAGTTTTAATTGTTTGTCCACATCGTCTTGTTAAAATCGGTATTTGACACTGCTACCGTTTTTATACACTATTGTTATACGTTAGTGAGTAAGTAGGCATGTATGTGCATCGGACTAGATAAGGTCATGACAGCAGCAGCGACCCGTCGTCGTCGTTATCACAAGTTGGTCTCTTTTTGATAAGAAGCGTTTTCTTTGTTTCCCCCGAACTATTCGCATTGCTGAATGGAACATTATTATTCATATTTGAGAACATTGTCATTATTTATTTATTTGATAATTAGGCAAAGAGGAGTGGATTAGTTTTACGAGCATTTACGTCAGTAACGTCAGCGAGTGTAGTGAAATTTAGTAAAGTGCTTCCTCTTTTACATCATTTCAAAGATACAAAGTATATTGAGAAGGGAGAATTTTTTGAACGTTATTTTGATGAAAGTTTTAAGACTGTCGAAGAGTGTGAGTGTGTTGTACTATGTGCAGAAATACTCGTTGAACAGGATGACCCAAAAATTTGATGATCCCGCAGCATGATGTTACATTACATTAAATGGTCTCTTTATTTGTTATACATTCATTCATTCAAAAATTATGAACGCCACATGTTGTTTACCATTATACATATGCAATAAGTTGACTGTTTTTGTGGATACGTGAGTGTGTGTGTGCGCCTCTGCCTCCAATCATCCTACTCATATTGCTGTACTGTACGGTATCATAGATCTGTCCTGTCAGCAAATCTTGGTAAACTTTGTGCGTCAGTTTTGCTGACTGTGCCACTACTACACATATACTCCTGGCCGATAATTACTTTGGGAGAATTTTGCATTCATTCATTTTTTATTCGTTACCAAAATACATTTTCTTCTTTTTTTCGCCAACCCCAGTAAAGTACATTACCTATAATGCGGTTATGTAAATGCTCAAGATTTAAAGATACCGAGTTAACACGTGTCAAACTCATTCAAGCAAAAAAAAAACCTGCACTTTGCTTCAAGAAAATGTGACGTTTTAGTCCAAACCAGTATTAAATGAAAATGAATGTAAATAGCATCCTAGTATATGTACGCTGCCATCAATAATGTCAAAGGTTTGCCTTGTTATTATGATGATTATTGTGAGGCTTTCTTGCGGTACATAGAGCTTGATAGCTTCACATTCCATCTCCAAGTCTCTACATGGTGCCATGCCAAGCGGCGTAATAAATAAGTTCTATATAATATGTACATGTCTACATAGGTACAATATGTAGACACGCAGGCAGAATATGCACATCATCATATCATGGCAATTTCTTTATACTTGACTCTGAATCTAGAGATTAAAGATTCCTGAAACAAATTTTTGATTGTTTGGGTTGCAGTTGAACAGAAGGAAGTTCTGTGAACGAACCCAATGAGATTTTGCTCATTTCATGGATGCATGTTATTATTGCGCTTGTATTTTTTGCGTTAATACAAGACTAACCTGTGTAAAAGCCGTACAGTAAAACGAGGCAAGGCGATAGATCATATCATTATTACATGGCTGAATCATCAGTAGATATTTTTTGACGTTTTACCCATCCGTCTGTCTGTCCGCAAGCAACATGTCTAGTCAGATTTGGCCATTGTATTTTAAAGCTTATTACAATATTTCTTTTTCTTCCGCTAAGGCCATGCAACATTTTGGCCAGGGTACGCACGGCTTCATCTGTCAGACGGTTTACACATGACACGATGATGGCTCCACTGGAAGCATTTCCTAATCAAGCTGATTGAGTCAATTTTTATTTTCATCTCGCTAGATTATATTTAGCAAAGGAGAAATAAATGTCATTAGGGTAGCCTCTCTGTTATCAGCGATTTGTATATGGTCGCTTTTATAGCGGTTTATGATTATTATTACTACTACTTTTATTTCTCTAATCAGGAGCAGACAGTGGAGCAGGAGCCTATGTTTGTCCGTAAAGGTTGAACAACATCATTTATTACGTTCGGCTTTGCAAAAGCCAGTTATGGTCATCATGATCATGATCACGATGCCGAGTCGTATTGTTGCATGCTACATTCATTTCATACAACGCTCGTATAATATTCTGCTCCTATTGTTGTCGTCGTGGCATTCGGTCCGTCTTATTGTTAGCAGGTACATGCAAAACATTAGAATTAGAAGTTGGCATAGCATTTAACATTGAATGTTTAAAATGTTGTTGTTTTATGACTTCGCCGATTCACTTGTTGCTGGCTGGTGCAGACGAATGAAACGATGTTGACGGCGTGATGATGATGATAATGATGATTCATAAATATTTTGTAGGTACAAAGTAATAAATACAAAATAAATAATAATAATAAAAAAGGACCGTTCCCCGTGTACTCTTTGACTGCCATCTTGGTACCTCTGTTTTGCATATTATATCATCCTTTCCTGTAGAGTCGTGATTGCGCATATTGTACAATCAACTTTTTTTTTACTAATTGCAGATAAGCTGTATAGCATACAAAGTTTAGTTTCTTGTGTGGAGGTACGCGTAGTAGCCACATTTATAACCATCATAATGTAATCTACGTCACCAGTCACTAGAGGAGAGCTACTGATTTAGTACCATCAATCTGCACTATATTATTGTATGTAAACAATTTACATAACACACGCGATGTACCTCACTTGTCTGCAATACGACGATAATATTACCTAAAAACGCTACCAATTCCCTTCCTTGTTTTTGTGATTAATGCAAAATGTTCTGACACTGTACACAGCTTCTATATAGATTGTAGATAATATGCTTTTTGATTGAGGCGATCGCTGCTGGTCAGAGCACATATTTAGAAAAGGGGCTTTAGCTTATTTTTTTCTCATTCTGCTGAAGGCAATGACAAACTGAATTCAATAACCAGATACCAAAAGCAACAACGCATTTAAAGGATAAGGAATTAAGGATTTCATGTGCATTCTCTGTCTTTTTGGTCAATTCATCTTCCTTGCCTGAAAAATTGCATGACCTTATTTGGAGGCGATGTTATTGGTGATTAGTATTTTCCTCCTGACTTGCTACAAAGTTGATAGAGACTAAAGTAGCAACAGCAAAAGGGAAGAGGTTCTATTTTGATGCAAAAGTGTTGGAATTGTAGCTTGGAATTAAGGTGTCATTTTCCCTTTGGTAGCATAAATTGATTTGCCTTTTTAGCCGACCGGCTGTACGCTTTTGACGTCTTACGTCAGCCGAGTCGTCTTGGTAACGTGCTCAGAATCAGCAGCAACTGCAGCAGCGCAAGCACCAAGACAACCCTTTTATTCATGCCAAAATGCCTACCTTCTAGTTAGACGCTGCTCGGCTCTCAACAAGATTTTAAAGTATGAAGGCAAAAAGCAGTACTGCAGTATTGTACATACATACTTGTTAGTAAAATGTATTACAGCTTAATAAATATGCTGCACGTTTGAAAAAATAAAAGGTGACATTTCATCACGAATCATGTTCACAAGACAAACATGTGACGCGACATGACAGGCATGACTTGGAGATTTATAAAAAAAATATTCATAGTGTGGCAATGGGATCTTCTGTCTATATGACGACTCTGACGTGTTTCACGGCAAATCATTCATTCTTGTTTGCCATATAGATAACAATTATATGATTTTACTTTCCTTTTAAAAATGGATTTACGTCTTCCATTTGGAAACAATATTTTGTCTTACTAATAAATATTTATGTACGTATAATACTTGGTAAGGAAGATGTAAAAAGTGTAAGCGTACGTAGACACGCCAAAATTCGTTCATTGCAATAAGTCGTTATACAATTCATTCATCATAGCGCCAACCACTTCGTGGCATTGGGTTCACGTAAATGTCCTGACTCATCTCCAGTAGACTGGCACAGATAGATACTTTATATTAATTGTGATGATGATAATGGTGATGATGTGAGCATTGCCAATTGTAAAAACCAGCTCTAGTTATTCAACCAGAGAATGTATACATAAGTAATAGACACATGCCGTCCAAAACATTAGCAATAATCTAATTCCGGAAAATATGACAGTGTATTCTTATACGGCGTACCCATAAAAACATGTGGATGTGGTTTTTACGATGATGTTGTGTAAGACACACTGTACGTGTGTAATGGCAGCTGTATATATATCCGTTTTTGTATCTTATTATCCAACAACTCACATCATATTTTTTATTATTGTTATTGCACTCGTCAGTATATAATGTCAATGGAGTGAAAGCATTAATAAATATGCGCTCATTGGTCTTGTCCTTTAGACCTGTATGCTCTATCAATCTGTATGCAAAAATTCTCTATATACTTTGAACGTTGTCAAGGTTCAAAAGTTGATTACAAGTCACCGAGAAAGCTGTCACGAATTTCGTGGTTCTTTCAATCAGTTCATCATTATTGATCTTTCAAAGAGAAATATAGCTCTTGCTTCCGCCCCTTCGCCATACCTGATTAAAGAGCGAGGATTTTTTTTACATAATGTATTTATTTAGAAGAATCACCTCCAATGGCAGCCGCAGAGGTTGAGTCAAGGCAGTCATTATTATTGCACACACGGCAAACGTCGTTACTCATTATATATTATGCTGTGGCGACCATAGACCACCACCATTCTTGAAGAGAGACAAAAAAGTAAACAGCTCAGCCAAAGTAGTATAAACGCTCACACGTATAAACAAAACAATAAAAACGCATCTCAAACAAACAGCAGCAGCAGCGGTGGCAGTGGAATTTTTACACTGCGCTGTGTGAACAAAGTATAATGATATATGGTATAACAACAACATGGCGTTATAAAAATGGTAGCGTACCTACGAAGAACGAGAAATAATAATAATAATAATGAATTCTCTGCTTCTTCTTCTTCAACAGATCAACCAAACCCAGACAACTATCCTCGTTTTCTGCGATACTTACTTACACATAAATAGTAAATACCTAGGTGTCTGACTGATTCCACTTTTATGATTTGAACAAATATCTTATGAGAACGTGTATGGATGTGTGAAGAGTCAGAAGAGAGTTTGTAAAATTGTGGGGATTTTGTGGACTTGAATCCTATATAGCTCACGTCTGTGTGTGAATGTGTGACGAACTCATGGAACAGTTGGGAATGGTTGTTGTTGTTGCCGGTGCCACTACTTGATTCCCTCACCATTTTTTATATCCTCTCTTTCAAACATTATTTTCTATGTAAAACGTATGTGATATTTTTAAAGGCTTGAAGAAAAAACACGTTCTTCTCATCGAACTGACACACGTTACGTGTTGTGTGTTGTATGAAAATAAATGGATTAGATTATTACATGCGTATGTGCATACATACATGCTAAAAGACCAAAAATAATTGTGTGTTTATACGTAAACTTTTAAATGAAATAATGTATGTAACAAATATATTATAAATATATATATATATATATACGTACCCACATATTGTACACTTTTACCGTTCGCTGATCCTCCTGCTCCACTGTTTAATCAAGCGATCTTTTTTATTATGGATATTCGATTGAAACAAAGTAGATCTTTCACAGCAAATTAGAGCTCTCAGAGAAAAAAAACGCCACGGTGTCACAACATATTTTGGGAGATAGGTATGAAACCTGCTACTACTACAAACTGCTCCGGCTCTGCGAATAGCGTATCGCCATAAGATCATGATAGTTGTTGTTTTCGGTGTGTTTATAGGAGTAAGATTTTGTTTTGTGCATCGCTGTTTCACATAAAATAAACACGTTTAAAACGTCTAGTCGGCCCATCCTCCTCTATGTAACCTGATTTTTTGAAAAGTAAAGACTTGCATCAAGGATCACGCTAGTAATAGTGCAGTAGTGGTGACTGTTACAAAAGTTACTAGAAAGAGAAAATATTATTTATCTGTGATAGATAAGTAGTGTCATCATCGAATCGAAAATATTCAATTGTGTGCCTGATAATTTTACACGTCGATATATATACGTATTTATTTATTTAATACTACAACTACCTATTTACCTGCCCACACGCATAGTCACCGATCGTCGTCGTTTTGGGATTAGATTTGTTCCCGATTTTTTTCTATGTTTAAATTGGCCGGTCCATTATCGTCTTTCAGTCATATAAACAAGTGTATAGAGGTGACAACGCACACTTTCCAACTTTCATCCAAGTATCGCGTAGATCGCCGCTACGGAACGTGAAATCAAGCTGCCACTGCATCGTAAAACGGAAAGGAGTTCGCGATCTCCTGGTTGAAACTGCCAAATGAATATGGGAGTTTTAGTTCACTCGGATCGACCAATGGGCCAAGGAAGTCAGAGGGAAATCCCGATACCAAAGAAGAAATGGATAAAGGATTACTTCAAATTTGGCTTAGGTAACAAGATATGACCTGAAATAGGGGATTTGACCGTTTTAGGGCTTGGTTTTAGCCAAAAAGTCTTGAAACGCAGTATATATATAGGGAGTGCAAACTGGACTGCTGACGTATGCATACATACATCTCTGGAATATTATGAAATGGAAAGCGTAGAAGAAAAAAGAAAGATTTTGCATAATATTTCATCCGTTTTCAATTCCTATTCATCTCTACCTCTCATCTTCTTTTGCTATTCTATTTATTCCCCTTAAAATAATAGGCTTGCAGCGAACGACATTACTTTTCACTCGGATAGGTAAAATGCTAGTGTACACACCTACTACGTATCTACTTATGTATGTAGAAAAGAAAGTGTTTGCTTTCCGTGTCTCTTGTGTGCTTATATGCACTTGGGACTCGAGAGAGAGACAAGCAGAGGAAAACCACGAAATCCTTGTGAATATTCTTGCGAGCATTCGCGCTTTTATAGGCACATAAATCACTTCCCAGTACTAAAGTTCAGGCAGGGAAAAAGGGAAAGTTTTGTGAAGGATGCGTTGCCCTTTCTGGCATCGGATTTTGCGGTGAGCATACAGTGTGGTTGGTAGTTTATCAAATGCTACTCAGTAGTCCTTTCGATACCATATGTACACATAATGACAACGATTATTCAATATTTGCTGAATTTAAAGTCGGTAAATGACAACAAAGCGAGAATTAACGTTTAGAACGCATAAATTCTAGCGGAACGCAATAAAATGGAATGGCGAAGGAGTTTTCCGCAAATAATTATATATACATATTACATGCTTGTAAATTCATATAAACTTTCAACCGTAATGCTTGTTGCTCATGTGTCATTTTAATGCTCAAGTGCTGTCGACAGTGACGTTGCAACTTGCAATTGTTGTGATCATGATGTTACTTGCTGTATGTTTTCATTACAAAATTCCCACCTCACATGCATTTAGCTTTATTGCGTTTCAATTGTTCCAAAATACTTGCTGTCTACTTTTATTGTAAACTTTTATGGAAACCAAAATAATATTTCAAGCTTATATAACACGCAGTACCATCATTCATTTGTTTAATTGCTATTTATGAACTATCTTTCTAAATGCCTAGTTTTATTTTCACATGAAAACTTGTTTATGCTGTTTACTTGAAACGATCATAAAAAACCGTCTCGGTTCCAATTTGTGCATGCTCTGTTCTCATGGTCTCTTACAAAAAACTCGTTCACATTTCCACTGGCTATACATAGGTAGGTAATTTAATTGTCACAAGTAAGCTACCCGTCAAAACAAATAAAGACAGCGTGGTTTCCTTTTGGGCTCAACCATTCACGCTTCGATTACAATTTATGAACAACGTAAAGACAGCTTGATATACGTACATATTACATAGATGCTGCATATAAACAGTTCTGACATTTCATTTGTCGTTTCCAGTTCCATGCTTTTCTGTTGTTTTCAATGGATTGCTAGGCTTTGTTTTCGCAATGCTTTATTCGCTTTTTTTCCACAGCCTCGCTAAAAATCTTAGAAATATAGCAAAAATGCAGCATGTATGCACTTTCCCATTGTCTGATGGACTTTTGGTTGATTTATCGAATTTTCTCTTTGTCTTACAGGTGAAAAAGGATTCCCAGATTTGCCTAGCAACAGTCCAGCAGGCGTGGCTATAGTACCTTCAAGTCAACAAAATGGATACACAAATAATAACCACCACGGGACCATTACAAATGGAATCCATTATATGTCCCAAACCTCACATCACCATCCGTTCCAGAAAACAAATGGTAATACCAACAACATTGGAAACACGGTGGGTATCCCAAGACCCGTACCTGAATCCGTGAATGGTTATAAAGTTTCTGACCATTCCTACCGACGCGTGAACAGTTTGAGCCAGTCGCCGACGCTTGAGTTTAATGGAGGGACCAATCGGACCAAAAGGTAGAGAAAAGCTTACCCTTGTTTTCTGTCTATCTACTCATACTGATCAAAAAATATTATATTTTGATAATTGAAGTCACTCGTCGAAATTGATTATTGGGATTTATTACTCCCCATAAATTAATCACCTACTCCACTAAACGTCATCGTATATACAATGTTCATGGAGCTCTTTTCTCTGTGCTTTTTCAGCAACAGTAACAGCAGCAGTACCAGCAGTAGTAACGGCAGTGTAAGCAGTAGGAATTCAGGAACACGGGAGGTTCATAACAAATTAGAAAAGAATAGACGAGCGCATTTGAAAGAATGCTTCGAATTACTTAAAAGTCAACTCCCTACCTTTGAAGACCGAAAAATCTCCAACTTGGCAATACTGCGCAGTTCTCTTCGTCATATTCAGGTAAATTGAATTTTTATATCTCTACCTTATAACAATTGATATTGTATGCATATCAATATACCTACCTACATGTGTGCATCTTATTACGTGCTACATCAAGCAACGCTACTGAGTTTTCGTCCCATTCATTCACAAAAATTTAACATGACAGCATGATGTTTCGCAAAATAAAAAAAGCATTGTTAGTATTACGCAACCGCTCTCTATTTTTAGCAGAGCCAAACGGGTACCGTTGTATGACATGTCATCCCAAGCAATTGCATTGTAAAATCCAATCTACGAAATCCACTAAAATGATCATGAAATACTTCCGTCAAAATAATAGGCTCGATTGCTTGTGAAGAATTGTCTATACCAATATGATCAGGTATTTTGACCAGGAATTCACAATTGAGCCATGTGGTGCTATGTCGTCTTGTGCTATGCAAACAAAATGGACCCATAAAATAAGCAAAACTTTCGACCTTTCAATTTTGCTTCAATTTACTTTCACCTGATGTCCCTGTAGTCCTTCTGACAGCTTTCTCCGCTATCCTACATAATTAAGTACGTGTGTGCAATAAAACCCAATCATGCTTTTGCCATCCATGAACGAATCGTTCAGAACGATGCCTGTCGTAACCTGTCAATCCAAATCCCCACAAGTTGGCTAAGCGTTTCCTAGGTATATTTACTTACGTACGTGATCAATGGTCCGTAGTCACTTGTATGATTTTAAACTTTTTCATTGGGTTATTGAATGAAAATTCCGTTTATAAGTTGTGGCAACGTGATTTCCCTGGATTGCCAAAGAATAATAATACAAAGCTGTTTATTATTCCGTTCTATTGCTCAACAAGCACATAAATATTTAAAGTATGGGCGAACGTGGCATATTAGAAATAAAAGTGTAGATTAAAATTAAAATGGTACACGTAAGATCCGGATCAAAGTACTTTTTTACACACATTAATATACTCAATAATACTATGCACAGCCACATGCCACTTATCTGATACAATCTACCGACGTCGTCGACGACGACACGCGGACTAGTTTCTCCACCCCCAAATTTTAATGCATTGCAAAATTCTGGAGCATACTCGAACGCCTTTTTAAAATACATATTATAAAAAAAGTCGACGAATTCTAAAGGCATGACACTATGACATCATTGACCTTCAAATGTATGCGCATATTTAAAATTCGTTTCCAACACCCAATTCCTTCACGTTAATACGTTTTATGTAAGCTGTTCGAAATTCTTATTAAAATAATTCGTATTGGCAGATATGAGACAATGGTTTTTTCTTCGCTTTGCATCCATTCACCCATGTTTACTGCTCCTCACACGGAGGAAATGAACTGCTTGTGAATTGCATACAGATTACACATTAAATGATACCTTATGCCATTAAGTTTTTGGCGATGTTGTCAGTTGCCAATTACCCTAAAAGATATATATCTCATCGTGCATGTCTTCCTTTGAGGAGACAACATCGACACTTGATTTCGAATTCACGATGCAGGACGGTTTATATGGTCAAGCTCATCAAGTCAAAGCCACCATTTGCAAGTTGAAGTTCGTCCTGCAAAGCAATTTAGCATTTAAAAAGCCGTATCATTCTGAGGCTGATTGTGAGACAACAATTACTGCAAACTTTGAATTCATGGTAGCAAGCACAAACGTACACGTTGTATTATAATATACTCTACTACAATGATACCACAGTGCACACTGACTGACTGTAAATGGTACCGGTGGTGGGTATCAGTAGACAAGCCCAACGATAAAAGACCATGTAGAATATTATCCTTATCAGGTTTAAGACTGACCTACGCTACTCTTTGTAGCAAAAAAATATTACATGGGCACTAAGCGAACACGGACTTGTTCAAGCAAAGCAAAACCAGTTGTACTTAACTTATCTGTGAGTGTGTAGTTTTTTCATGGTGTTTTATGATGGGAAGGCGTCCTCTAGCAGATATGGCATTGGCAAGGATAGTTATAGTGGCTGGCTGGGTTGTTGGTTCAGTTGCCATTGTGAAAGTAGCAAAGAAAGGATATTGTTACGATGATGGTGCCTGTCAATGTTCATGTACTCGTACTTATCATTAGTATATCTCTGCACCAATAATCGGCATAAACCTCTTTAGGTACATTCTTTCACTTTTACTCCGAATTAAATCCCGTTTACGTCTACTATACCTGTAATAAACCATCGTGATGGACGGAGTGTACGCATAATGGCAACGCTAATGTAGCTAACTGCGCATATTTTACGAACGAGTTGTCTGGCAATACTACCTACACGTTATATAGGCATGAATAGTATATTGACACGTCATTTACCAAAATCACCATAAAATGCTGTCATTTAGAAAACAAAGCAATACATGCAAACATCGTCTACCCGTACTTGGTGTCCATAATTTCAATTATAACTTATATGAAACCCGGTAATTTTTCTTTAAAACAGTACCCATCCCTAAATTGATTTTCTAAACTGATGATAAGTATTCAAATATGAGCATGATTAAAGGAAATTTATGTCTCTAATGAGATGTTTTTACTCAAGCAAAAACAAAGAAATATAATATATGCCTATTATTTAATGAGTTTTTTACATTTCATACTACATTTTTGGCATTTGGCATGAAAGCACAAAAATAATCTATGATCTGGCAAATAATGGAGCTGTGTACGCAGATGAATGGGATGAGCGTGTAAGTATGCACTAATGATAATAATGAATCCTTTTGAAAATTGCAGAACTTGAAAAGGAAGGAGCGTGAATATGAGCATGAGATGGAGCGGTTGGCCAGAGAAAAGATTTCGTTGCAACAAAAGATAGCTTCCCTGAAGAAAGATATGCTCGGTAAATGGGATCACGTTGACTGGCAGTCTATCGTGCCGGATGATGCGGACATTGGAATGGAGAGCAGTAATGGCTCTGCCTCTAATTCCGTTACAATCGAGAATCGTCGTTACTCTCACAATAGCGAGAGCCACAGCTCGGTTGACGTTATCCAACTTTCCAAAAGTGAATCCGAGCTTGAAGATTCGGGTGACTCTCAACATCATCCTCTTTCTCTTACTGTCAATAACTGCCATACAGGTATGTCATGAATGCCATTTCCTCCTTATTACCTCATCGAGTGTGCTGATATGTGCCTAAAAATAGGCATTATAATGATGATAATTTTCTTCCCCAATTGACGTTTCCGCTTTATATTTTTGTATTTCCAGGGGATAAGATTTCAGGGAAGAAGGTATTGGGACGGGTAAATGGAGTGAATGGAGTATCAAACGGCGGCGGACCCATCAGTCTAGTGACAGCTACGAAACTCAGTTCATCTCCATTGGCTGCTATCACCGTCGAAAAAACTGCGAATTCTCCTATTGGTAATTTCTTACCTCCTAAAGGAGAAAAGCAACTGGGAACTTGTTGGTGATTCCCAAACGCTTTCAAACCACTTGTCTTTGTATCAATACTATTGTCATTGTTCCCTTTGCAGGAGGTGCGAGTTACGTTAACACAGCTGTCAATTCAACCGGTACGCCCTAAAACTATATACCTATAAAAATACTATTCTCATATCAATCAAGCCTTTTATCACTTTCACCAGGCATCATAAATGGGGCAATTGTAATAATGATGACCTTTTCTTTTGTTTCCCGTTCCAGGTTTCTCAGTTTTGAACAATGCGACTCTGGCGATGAACTCAGAAATGGATGTTGGTCAGTATTACGAGGAAGAAAAATTTTGTAAATGACAAGTCTAGTCTATTGTAAACTCCATTACTAATATTCAGTTACTGGTAATGAAATAAGTACCTACTGTTCTAAAATAAAATTACGTATGTAGTTTGTAGGCTAGGGTTAGATAACTTTAGCGTATTAGGTTGTATAAATCAATAACTAAATTATAAAAAAAATCCATACATAGATAGAGAACTTAAATTAATACAATTATTAAATTCCCCCAAAAACATCAAATCATCATCACGAAAACACAAAAAATGTTGAAGTTTATTTAAAATTATATGATTTATGATACTGTATATCCCTACATAAAAAAGGTAATGTTTCAATAACTAATGTATTCAAGATCTATATACAGAACTAAAAAACTTTAAGAAGAAATGAGAGTATACCAAAAAAAATTGTATAAAAATTTCTATACATAATCTCAAATGCGGGATCCCTTCTCAATAAAAATCAAGTACAGTTGTTTTAATTGTTGATACATAAACAAATCAAGTTGTCTCTGTAAAAAAACTATCTCTGAGCGAGCGACTAACATTACTGCTACTACTACACCTTAATGCCTACAAAAAGGTTAAATAAAATAATATTTGTAGATTGTTGTCTGAAATAACTGAAAATGGAAACACAAAAACAAACAAATACACATACATACAAACCAGTAATTATTTACAAAAAAACTATGTTGTATAATTAACTGCTATATATCGTTACTTTATATATTTCATGCTGATGATGATGTTGGAGTAAAATCCCTGTGGTATAAGTACGAAACAGCTTTTAAGTTTAGGAATTTATAAGCATTTAACTCTTACTGTTATATCGCCATTGCACACACACAGTCTAAATATCACATTTTAAAAGCAGAAGAAAACTTAAAAAAGTACACACGATTATCATTGTTGTTTAAAAAAACGAGTAATCTGTGAGTATCAAGTTTTCTTTTTGTAGACTTTACTTCAATTTAAAAGCAAAAGCATATAAAAAAAGATAGAAAGAAAAGAAGAATGGATTCGATTGGTTCGGTGCTGGTTTTCCGGTCTTGATTGGAACATTTTTTTCACAATGCTATTCATTTTACCGTTGTAATATTTAGTTAACTACTCACTGTGTATCTTTACTTACATTTTGTACAATTATTTATTGATTAATAATTTTACACCTTGTTTATTTAATGAGATGTGAAGCAGTAAAATTAACACGATGAAAAAGCATGCCAAGCAAGAGAGCAAAGCAGCGCGAGTCGGGACAAAATGCAAAAGTTATACAATTAATAATTAATAGACACCACGAAACTCACCTATTTTATCAACTTGTCCCACTGATGATGAGCATTTTGGTAAATGGTGATGTGATGTAGTAAAAAAATACGTATAATGAGAATAATATTTTAATTCCAGTCTCTTTACATGGAATTCTTGTGTTTTTTAAGCCCGACATGTTATAGCATGAGTCTATCTTTGTTCATAAACATACTACATACATACATTTGATTATTATTATTAATAATAATCTCTCATGAAATAATATCCTTTAAATAACAATGTGGTGGTCGACACAGTCTACAAATCCACCACAAACAACAATCTAACGTTGTGTGTAATTATTTTTAAAAAATGTCTCTTTAAAAACTTGTGGCGATGATGTCTGTATTTATTATGGGAATTAGTATACATGTGTAATCTGCGAAGATTATAAAAAAATAAACATATTACTACCTACATACATACATACCTCCTATATAATAATATACTTGTGGAGCCTTGGACTTGTACAGAAGGAGAAAAAGTGAAAGTAAAAAAAAGCAGC
Organism: Sinella curviseta; assembly: GCA_004115045.4. Classification (NCBI taxonomy): domain Eukaryota; kingdom Metazoa; phylum Arthropoda; class Collembola; order Entomobryomorpha; family Entomobryidae; genus Sinella; species Sinella curviseta. The sequence continues at coordinate 9,334,869 of CM065489.1, forward strand.
AGAGTTTTTTTCCGGGGAGAAGGACGGAGTAGGGAAAACTTTCTTTCCAACGTTTGCTTTCAGTGATATAAAAAAATAAATATTTAAAATAAACGAGCATAAATTGGGATGATGCTGTGAGATGTGTGGGAAGTGAGAAAGTGCCCAGAATATGTAAATCCATCTGATAAAAAAATATAACAACATCACAATTTTTTTCGTATTACATATTATGAATGTGCAAAAAAAGAGAAAGCAACATACTACACTACTAACTATTGTTATTTATGTTATTATCATTAAAACTTTAATAATCACTCATTCATTCACATGAAAAAAACTACAATTTTTGTATGTAGTGTGTGCATTATATATGTATTTATTGTGAATGCATCAACAAAAAAATATATATGATGAAAGAAAAAAAAATAATAATCTGCAAAAAAACTGTCTAAATACCTGGGTTTGATATTGTTCTAGCTATCAAAACGTCACCTGTTCTAAACAAAAAAATGAAAAGTAAAACTTAAGAGAGAAACGACATACTTTGTAGAATGATACATATACTCAGAGCATTCCAGATTGTCTTAAAAAAAGTAAAGTTAGTTTTCGATCCTATTTAAATATGTATGTAAGTATCTTATTGTATTATCATGATAGTAAATTATTACTCCGTTCTTATATATTCTAATTATTATGTTAGCTAGGCTATTATTATATAGACAGGAAAAAAAACATATTAAGATACTTACGCATTATTATGATGATTTTTAGTTTACTTTTTAAAAACAAGTACTGTGCATACTGTTTTGCTGTACTGATGAAATGAAAACAAAAAATGCACTGCTGCTTTTAAAATAAATAGGAACTATTAAAACTACTGCTTGCTTGTGTGCTGAAGAGAAATTAAATTATGAAGATGAAGAAGATGAGAGAAACCATTTAAACTGTACTTTGAATACTATACTACCACATCCAACAAAACAAACAAAAAAATCCCCTCCCAATTATCTCCTCCACTATACTCCACCACACTCACACACACCTGTACAGTTTTATAACTGATCATACGATTTTTTTTGCTCTCATCGTATGAAAGCTAAATGTGTACGTAAAAAAACCTTCAGAACTCTGCATTTTTTTGTTACTAGAACGATAAGTGCGGAAATGATACATCGTCTATAAAAGTAGTTAGTTAGTGTAATAGGCTTATGATTTTATGGTTAACAATGTTGTTGTTATATTATGTAAAGTACATTACATAGATACATGTACATAAGATTTAACTAAAAAAACACATCCAGTTTTATTAATACAAAATGCCCATAGTCCATAAACATTATGTAACTGATAATAGATATATTACATATATAGTAAATATACCTACTATACAATTATACATATGTATACATGTGTGTATTTTCTTCAAAACATTATGTGATTGTTGTCATAATAAGTAAAAATCATAATCATTACTGTTAGTATTTTACCAGGCTATATATATAAAAATATGATAATAGTAATTATTATTATTATTATTATTGATACAAAACTATTTCAACCAAAAATAAAAATACTATAATCAGTCATCAATGTCACAAAATATTTAACTGCAAACAATGAATTATTCAAAATTATAGCCATTCTTAACACACACACTACTACTACTAAATACTACACACATCTCAACAAAAAAAAAACTCCATCTCTCTGCCCAATAAAAATGAAAGATGATAAAAAATGATGTGTGTGTTTTTTTATCTAAGTACTACTAAACCGCTATATAGCGATAAAAAATAATGAAAAATTGGTTGGGATACGACAAACTGTATAAAAACACAATACTAACGTATAGCAAAATGGAGAATTGAACAAACCAAAACTGTGGATAAAGTAATTAATGGATTGAATCCACTGTACGATTGATTCGGACTGATTTCTTCTCTGGAACTGGCTGACTATATATATATCCATTAGGTTTGTAATATATTTATTCAGTATCTCTTGAAAATGTCATGCTGTTGTAACAGGAAGAGAAAAAATATGAACTACTACTTTTTATTACTACTATTAATTATCATTATTACTACTACTACTACCTACGTACATAATCACTGAGTGCAAAAAATGAGAGAAGAGCTATTTGAGAGTTTCCATCTTTACAATTTCAACATTTTATAAACAAAAATATACCGAGAGGGGCAAACACATTGATATAGCGAGAGAGTGACTCTCAAATAGCTTATTCTGGTTTTCCCTCAGTGGCGTATCATACAAAGTAATTATATCTTATCTATATATCTTAATTTACCAGAGGAAAGCACATGCCAGTAAGAAATTAATTAGTTACTCTTTAATTAAATAATATCCAAATTATTTAAATGAATAATCCCCGTGTTATAATCTCTTCGTACATAATAATAATAAATAAATAATAATAATAGCTACATTATTATTCATAATGTTGCAATAGCGTCCAGTTGTAAAGAAAAATGAACATGAATCGTAATCCTGTGTGAATAAAAACGACTATGATTCATTATTACGAATTTTAAAATCTTGGCAAATTATCGAAGACTTTACTCAATCTTTGCATCATGCCCATACATAAAATACATCTCACATTCAATTTCGTGCCCCAGGTTACACTGCATGTGTCTCATCTCATATTTAAAATTCTTTCTCTGATTGCGCATCACTTTCACTTCCACAAAAGCATACAACACTTCCACTTAAAAGGTAATGACGTTAAGCATTCTTATCTGTGGAATTTATTACCCCAAAAGCGTCATTCTCGTATTGGCTTAGCATGTCTACATTTTTTCATGTGCAGACTACTCACCAGCATAAATGTATGAATAGGTACTTGACCGATGACTGAGGTCTTCCGTCAAGTCTGTAGGAAATGAGATCCAAGTGACAAATGAAATTCCTTTTCCAAGGCTTCGTAATAATCGTCAAGAACCTTACACGCTTTTTGTCTGAATTCCATGAAAACTGTTTAAACGACCTTGTTCCACGTTCCGGCAAATCCTAGGATAGGACGACAGATGATGCTCACAGAGATAGTCCATCACTCTTCGACCTAAGCTGAACATTGCAATTCCATCATCCGAAAATAATGGGGCACCTTGAGAAAACCTTTGGTGAAAAGAACGTGGGGTGTCAATCGATCATTGGATCACTAATTTCTTTTATTAAGGGGCATATTGTGTTTTTCTAAATGTAGATAGGATGGAGTACTTATGTCTACGATGACAGAGATTGAAAGCAGATAAGGAAATGACGCCACCTTGGACGGAATACCTTAGGACATCCGGTAATAAACAAAAGGTATAGTTCCAAAAGTGACCTGATGAGATCCAATGCCAAAAAGCTTTAACCAACAATAAGCCATAGGAATGTTTTCGCTGAATGAAAAGAATTATTTGTTTGTACAGAAAAGATTACTTCTTCAATATTTGAGCCATGTTATATTTTTATAAAGTTCTTGTGACAAGTAGTTTTGCGAATACTTGTACATTTACTCTCGAATTTGTTCATTAGATAACAATATCTGTAATTCATTGGCCAATTTTTTTACCTTATACAATTTTTTTAAACTTTCTAAGGTACCATCACACTTGTATTCTTTATTTTTTGTTATAAATTTACACAATAGGTAGATAGATAGATTTTTTTCTATAGTATTATTATTATTATTACTTTTCTAATTCTAACCAATATCATCTTTGTTTCCATTGTGAAACATACAACTACCATACATAATACCCAACATATTATTATTGATTTTCATTAACATTTTTTAAATATAGTGTAGGTCTACGGAATTAAAACTTGAGTTAACTTAGCTGAAAATTGGAACCGGAACTCATATAGTAATAACAATAATGTATGTGTGTTACATAGATTATGTTAATCGCATAATTATTACAGCATTTTATATTGGTGACTTTTGACAGACGCTCAACTTTGGCTTCTCATACCGTTTTATATAATGTTATAACGTAATGACTGAAAGAGTGCTTTTGATTATATATCTTTCTTAACAACGTATGTAGTAATTGTTATAATATGACTTGCATCATCTTATCCATGAAAATTCACATAATATTGCGGATTTGCAGTCTGCACTACAAATGGTTTTTTACACTCTCTTCTAGTTTTCTTTTTTTCGGAGTAAACTATGTATGTATATATATCTCTCTCTAAATAAGTACTTCTCCAAAGACCCCATCACTAGTTTTTCTTTAATGATTGATGTGTGTTGAACTGAAAACTCTTTTTTTATGTATATATGTGATAGAATAAATATAATATATAGTAAGTCAATTCAATACCATTGTCTGTGGAGTAATAGTGATGCATCAGTTAACAATGGACATTTTTTTACCGTATTGTCATTTCATGTAAAACATTATATACATAAATTCTTTTCATTTCTCTCCCCAACTTTTTTCCCTTCTCTTTCGCTCTCTTTGAAGATTACTAAAAGGCAAGTGTGATTATTTGCGATAACATTTAGCGTAACCAGTTTGTGTTAAAGTTGTCAGTATGTCGTGTTTTCTTCGAATGTGGTCAATATTTTTTTTATATATATGTTCATCGCCATCAATAAAACACACCTGTTGTTGTGCAGGATAAGAATTATATATCGCGTTGCAGACCTAAGGAACAGCAATTAGCCACATATTGCATATTTTCTTTTGAATTTTTTTTCTATGTAGACTTGAGACAAACTGCGCAAAATTTATTATATGCTCTCATATTATATATGATTGTTGTGGTGAAGCATTTTTTAAGTACTTCCTTCCTAATTCGTACAGAGTAGTAGATAAAACTGAAAAATGAAACCATTTATATAGTAAGCTATAAAGAAACACCAAAATTGTGAACGCACAACAAGTCTGGGAAAAGTGTGTTGTCGTCAGTATTGTAGTAGTGAATGCTTATTGAACTTTAAAATCACAGTAATGAAAGGATGTTTATGTTGTGTATACAAATATGTACTGAATTAAATGAAATTATCAAATAAGTTCGTAATAAACAAATAAAAAGAAGAAGACATGACGAATATATATGACAAAAACAAAGTTGTAGACACATTGAGAACTTTTTTTGGTGATGGATTGCAGAACAATACCGAAGTGGTGTTATTATATATCCAATTATTTCATAATAATTAACGTACAGAATATTAATAATGACAGGTTGCACTTTGGTTGAGAGACAATGGAATCACAAAATTAATCCGCTGGTCGTTTCTCGCTGTGTTTTCGTGTAAACTCTTCAGCGTTTTTAAAGAATTTCCTACGATCTTTAACGTACTCCTCCGCCAAGTCAGCGCGTAAGGGATGTTCAGGTTCCGGATCATTCACAAGCGCCACGAGTGCCTGAATAACTGCAAATAATAAAATGAATAGTCAGTACTATTGTTGCATTTACACTCATATATTAAGCTCCGGGTTTCTCCGCAACGCATGCACATCCTTCCTCCGCAAACAATATAAGTACATATCCCTACCCACTTTCAAGCAAGCTTTCATAGCAAAGATTCAAATATGAAGTAATAATGAAACGCAAACCTTGATCGGTTTTTGTTGCTGGCTTCCAGTTCTCAGCGCTGATAATAGGCAGGCATACTTGTCCCTTTTCATCAATATTAGGGTGGTAGATCTTGGTCTTGAAATTAATTTTGGGAGGCTTAAATGGATATTCCGCAGGGAAATTTATTTCAATCTTAAAGGCACCTTTGTTGTAAGGAGCATTTTCCTGTTTGGTGAACCCAAGAAAGAATTGGAATGAAAAATTTCGCTTATACTGCAAAAATGAATTGCAGGTTTCAATGATATAATTAACTCACCGGTACAATTAGCCCTTGCCAATAAAGAATATTTGATTCATCTACAGTGATATCTCGAAAAGCTCTAACACCGTTGGTGCGAAGATCTTGTAGCTCCTGGAACAGTTTTAAAAATCATGTGTAAAGACTACTGTTCGCATTTTCAGTATTGAATGGCGCCCTAAAGAGCACTGTATTTAAATCACCATGTCACATTAAAGCTTATCGTTACCTTTTGAAGACGACGTGTCGCAGCCATGTTTAACTGAATCCTTTTCCACTAGCTGCTGCTCAGGAAGTACGTCAGTGTGGTTTAGTGACACCGGTTTCGGATGACTAAGTATTTTTTATCAGTTCTGGGCAAAAATGTACATGAAAATTTCTAGAAACGGAGAAAGCAATGCAATAAAACAGTCATTACTTGAGAAAAATACAATACCAAAAAGACACGTTAGCTACTAAAACCTAAAATTAATTACTATTTGCTTCCTATATATCAGTATATTTGAGCTAAAAATTATTATGCACTATAAAAGTATTTTGTACTAATTTCTACTATAATCTACACTGGTTAATTTTAATCAGTTAATTTTTTTAAACTATTCCTAAATTTGGCTTATGCATTCCTGAGCGTTTAGCGCCGGCGCCAACTCTACAGAGTAATTTAATGAAAACAGAAGCCAACTTTTCACAGAACAAAGAACAATGTTCTGATGACGCCAACAAAATTTGTGGAAAAAGATGCGTCACCCAACCCAACTGCTATGTTAACGGTTTCTTTGCTTTATGTGTTGAAATGGCTAACAAAGGGGAAAGACGAAGTGTTCTGGCATGCATGACTTGAAAAACTTTACGAGGAATACATACATTCATATCTTCCATTGATGCCATATTGCCAATTATATTCCCATTACTATTCAACCATGAAATGCAATTACTGATCTTAAAGGAACAGCATAACACAACAGGGGCTTGGGGACTTAAAAACGGCCTCGTTGTACCCCTCATATTTCTTTCTTTCACAAATGCCGCATACGCATACGGCTATTAAATACTGACAAACTATATATTTGTTTCCAGAATGGCCAATCACTTCACAGCCACAGTGTCACTTTCTGCAATGTAAATGTCAAAAGCTCCACCGTACGTCTACACATACTCAACTGGCTTATATGAATGAAATACAAAGTCATATCTTCCAACAAAATGACAAATGTCGCACTTTTTATGTAAGATGTATTACTTAGTACCCCTCCCTCCTTGCACTTCAGCGTAAGATGAACTTGTTACAATTAAAGGAAAAAATATATCTTTTCCGCTAAACAATGTAATGTATAATAATGTATGCTTAGTCAAAGTCAAGTTACATCTTTACCGGTCTAATATTCTCTCCGGTTTCTTTTCTCTTCTTGTCTCACTCTGTCTCGTTATATTAACACAAGACGTGCAAAGCGCATGTACCATAAAAACTGCATGGAAAAAATAATTTCACTAACTAACGGCTACTGTTGTTCACTACACTCTTCTTCTATCTACTCGATTTTTAGGAAGGAATCACGGACTGCAACTTGCAACTCTATATCTGCTAACGTCAATGTCATTTTTTTCTGCATATAATCTGAATATTAGGTGATGATGTGACTAATTCTCTTGTCTGCCATGATGGTGGCTGATACGAGAGAGAGATAGAGGCGAATGTATGACGAAGATATTCCCTATCTATCTATCTACCCAACATTATCAGTTTTTTAACGTTTAATTTTTTGTTTCGTTTTTGTCATTCCTGCGCGGTATCACACTCATCATCATCACGAAACAAGAAGGCTATAGTTAGGAATCATGATGATGATCACATCGCAATGCTAAATACTGCACAAGAGAAACATAATAATAATTTTTTGTCACTCGTCTTGCAAAAATAATATGCAGTTAGATGTTATAGTTGTTATGTTATTGGCAGGGTAAACTTTCCTGGATAAGGAAATGGCTTGGGTATGTTGCCTGTTGTTGCAGCTCTCACAGTGCCAATATCATACTTATTCACTATTCTAATTAATTGGCCTGACTACTACCATGGATGATGAGAGCGAGACGGAGGAATGATGATAAAAAATACTTGTACTTGAAAGTACTTTAATGATATACATGTTAGTAGTAGATGATGATGATGAGTAGTTTGCTTAGCATTATTCCATTATGTAAATATCCACTCGGTTCAATCAGTCACCGGGATAATATATAGTGGGAGAGGAGTACTCTGTAATGAGAACGTCAGTCAAGCCATTTAGTTAGAGGAAAACAACTAGATTAGGAGATGGGTTTGGAGTGAGTGAGGGAGACAGAGGCGACTATATGTCCATAGGAGAAATCGGGAGACCACTTATTTTCACTCGTCGTCCTGTTTGTTATGTTTGCTTTTAATCTGTTTTCTTCTTTACTCAAGTGAATATTTAATACATAAGTATATAAACACGAAACAATTGCACAACATTTTTTCCACGCAATAAGTTATGATGATGATGATAATGATGCCACTACCAAGTAATAATCATGTACGTATTAAAATGTGTCCGCTGTTGTTGCGCTGGAGAGCATAAGTAAGCTCAGTATAAAAAAATTTGTCAATATTTTTCCCGAGATAAAAACTTGCAAAATCATAAAAAAATATATACGTAATATAAAAAAGATAACTACCTGCAATCCAACAAATATGTCACTGATTAGAAAGCGGACGCGGATTGTGTAAGGTTGTTCCGATATATATAGTATTGGATTATGTGTGTATACTAGACAAATATTTTATTACTGGAACGAGAAGAGTTTATATTTTCAGGGCGATTATTTCATTCGAGTTGATTAAATGCTTATTTTCAAGAAGATGCACAATAAGATATTGTTATAGGTATACATATAATATTATACTGCTCAGATCCTGTATTAAAATTTTCTTTTTAGAGTAAATTAAAATAATAATGAGATCTTTGCGGAATTGTCTCAACTAGTAATAATAATGTGTGTGTAGGTGAATCAAATAATAATAAATACTTGTGTGTATAGAGTGTGTGTTTTTTAAGATTATATATAAGTATTTTTTTTCTATTAAATGTACGTAATGCGCCTGGTTTTATGTATGAATAAAGGAAATGTTAAAAGCTTGAATTGATTGTTTTATTTAAATGCTCTCTTTTTTTCTCTCCTAGCAAGTTGTTCTTCCGTGTTACTTTTTAAAATATTTAAGTCTTTCCGAACATTTCACTGTGATGTCTCTGTCTCTGTCTATGTGTATGTGTGTGTGTATCATAGATATTTTATATTTGCTCACCACGCACAACTTTTTTAGATTTGGTTGGTGAGTGAGTGGTTGACTGTAGTCAGAAAGTGTATTGCTCCCAGCTAATATTATTATCACTTTTCACTACTTCTCCTTACATAGAACGGCTTTATAAAAGTATGAGAAACTATGTACGTACGGCTCGGCTATGACTGAGCTGAAATTTAACAATGCATCCAATACACACAGCAATATTGACCTTAGATAGAGCCAGCAAAGGCTGTGAAGGAGAGAAGGATAACAGTTGATGTACATAAAAAGTACTAGTTGAAAACCCGTTTCCCACTGAAATATGAATGATGTTATGCAGGCATTGATGTTGGATAAGAGACGAGCCCGAAATATCAAAGGTTATCTTGACTATACTCTGAAATTCTTTGAAATTTTGGAGTTTGCATGCACAAAAATGCTTTATTCTTTAATGCCTTTTGAGGGCAGCATCTAATTAATTGTAGTTCAATAAGTTATATGACAAATATCCGAAAAAGTCCGTTATGTTGCTATATATTTCAAATCATGTACATGGAATGTTGCTCTACATCGAACATTTCCCGTGAGATTTATAAAGTCGGGGCAAAGCGAGATATACCTAGATTAAAATAAAGAAATTACTTTCAAACTGGGAGATAATAAAATTCTGCTATATCGAAATGGAAACTTAAAATTGAAAATATGTTACTTAAACTGCAAGTCTAAAACGGAATTCCGGAACCGGAACTACAGCCCAGAAGAATCCAGACGGAAATTTAGGAAACATTAGCCGAACGTATTCCGAACGTAATTAAACTAATCATGATGACAATGAACTATAAAAGTTTACCCAACGTATAAGAATCGTGTGCAAAAGCATGACACGTATATATGAATAACACGCAGAGCCCCATGCTCATATATGGTATAGATTGATAATATTCAGAGGAGTATACAGGAGGCACCTCGAGAAACACGAAACGAGATGTCTATGACGTACATACACATACACAGATAAATATAGAGAAGATATCTTGATCTATACGAAACTTTCCTAGAGTTTGAAATATTTTAAAAACAGTAAACCGAGACTCAAAACGGTAGAATTTGTGAAGAGCTATACAGAGAGTGGAAAAGCACACACACACACGACTAATGCTCCCTTAATTATAATTAGTTTTTATCATGTGTATTTATATTTATACGTTATACAGTATGTACATTTATACGTAAATAAATTAGTTTATAAGGCAGTAAATAGTTTACTCTAAACAACAACGATCTCATCTTTAATTGCAAAGGATCTGGAACGTTAATTTTACAGGTATTATTTCTCATAAATAAGTAATCCATAATACATTGCAAAACGAAATATAAGAACATTTTTCTATGTACAAAAAAATATGCACACAGCATTGCAGCAAGCAACGTATTCAGGGCCAATCCCTATTCTGCACAGTGCACCCTACGCAGCAGAAAAATAGTGTCAACCGAAATATTATATATAATATATACTCCCATTATCCCCATTCGACCTTCCAGTGCATTTTCCCAATTAGCAAAAAACACATACCTTGTTTGCCAACTGTCGCCTTGTTCCATTAAAATGCAACTTGATCATCACCATCATCCTCAAAACGGGAGTTTTGTGTAGTGCGTTGCAAAATTGCACGGTTGCAAGAGACTGCAGTAATAACAGCAGAGAAAAGAGAAAGCACAGTAATAATATATTACACACACTACCACACACGAAACACATACACATACAACTCAGCAACCCATGAAATGAGGATTTTTTAAAGGCTCCTCACTAAAACAATTAAATTCCGCACTAAATCCCGTTTTAATTCGTGATATAAATGAATGTGAAGTAATACAAAAAGTTGCGTGAAAATGGGAGAAATATAAACTCGAGTGTGCTAAATGTGGTGGAGTTGATTTTTTATGCACAGTTTGCAAAGTATATGGAAACTCATTTTTTTATACATCGACATAATTCAATAGAACACAGAACAATAGCAATAACCTTAATTCAATTAGTTTTCTTTGTGATTGTGCGTGGCATAATTAAGTTTGCATCGGGAGACAAAGTGGACAGCTAGCCAAACTAACTAAAATCCTTTGTCCACATTAAAAACCATGAAAAAATGAAATGGCCTTAAAGACATGAGGCGCGTTGTCCATTTCCAGTTCACGTTATTCGGACATTGAACTGGTGTTGGTCTGACGCCGTTATTATGTTTTCGTTCATGTAATCATAATATTCATCATTGCTTTCTCCTCCCAATTTCATCTCCCAAACAAAGTCATATACCCTTCCCCTCTCACACCTCCACAACCACCACAATAACTACATGATTTATAGTATTTTCAATTTTCTGTGTGAAATCATTTAATTGGCATGCTTTAAGCAAGTCATATCATATCATCATAATCAGTATATATTTAATCGTGTACATTTTTTTTATTCTAAATCTTGTGCAGGTTATATTAGTGTCCTGTGTCACAGTCAAATCCTTCAGAAAAAGAGCACAGGAAAGTATCAATTCTGACGCGACGGAGTTTTTTACCTAGCTACCTACAACGCTCAAAACTGAGTTTACGGGCGTGCGTACACATGTCAAGAGGAGTGAAACGAACTTTGCTACTTTTAGGGTGACTGACGACGACGTGAGACGAGGTGAGATTTCTATAATAAACTATTATTATTATTCCAAAAAATCTAATTTACATTTATCATCATCCCCACCACACTTTGTTGCATGATAGGATAGGACACTTTTTTTTACTTCTTCGGAAATGCAAATGAAGGGGAGATTATTACTGGACATATTTTTTCATATATATTAGTCATTAGATATGTGAGTAACGAATGTGTGTGAATACAACTTACTTGCGGCATGCATGAATGGTAAAATAGGTAGCAAATAATACCTAAGCTATATTTAGTAGTGTAGGTAGTATTTTTTTAACTGCGGGTGTCGTGCTGTATTGTTTTTCATCCATTAACCATTAACTATCATCATCTTTCATCACCACCGCACAGTCGTTGTAGATTTTTCTCGTCTTTTCTTTGTCATCATCTTCTTTGTAGTTTGTCATTTGTGAGGAACGTAGTAACAAGTTGATAAATACGACGCAGAACTGACTGCGCTTTAGCCAAATGGATCCGTCTGCCTGCCACCATTTATGCACCAATTGCAATGCATGTAACCTGACGCTTTGTCACGTTAGATGTTGGACACAATGACATGCGCAGCTACGTTGTTCCCCCCGCATGTTCCCATGCAGCTTTCTTAAGAAAGCCCTAATTTACATGGATGGGTCTCCTATTCTTTCTTCTTTAACTTATAGTTAGTTTAGGTAATGAATAATGATGACACACGTATGCACTTCTTCTTGTCCATTACTAGTACTAGGACTACTAATGCAGATAAGATGCACCGTTATAGATAACAAAGTAATATACCTACTTTTGCTCATGAGGATAAGAAAACAATGCTGAGGCTTGACAGACTACCTAGTGAAAAGCGATAATATAATATAATAGGGTATCATTGATAATGATATGAATGATGATGAATGCCACTTTTTAAACTGGAATTAAAGTAAAGTACTTGAAGGATGATCTACAATAGAACTACATAGTTCCTTGTTCCTTCCCTACACTTTTTGTGTGCCCTGAGGTTGTTCCTAATTGATACACTTTTGGAGAGGTTACTGTAGACACGGCACCTTCTTCACAATGCAATATTATCACTTATAGACCTGCATTCAAGATCGCATCGATCTGAATAATATGTGTTATTTGACAGGACGCTTGGGCATTATAACCTGAATATCTTGTTGACCGTTGTGCTATACGAAGGTGCTCGTATTTAGGTTTAAGATAGTCTGCCATCTTGAAATTTTTTTCGTCTTCTGGTGTAGATTTAGTTGTGCTCGGCAGATTCACTCCAGAATTAAAAAATATCATTGACAAAGTTTTTCCGGTGTTTTAAATAAAAAATTGTGATTTTCCATTACTTTTTTTTCTCTGCGGAAATAAATTTTTGTGAAATGGCGTATTAAAATTTTGATTGTAGATTTATTCCAATTATGGCTACCAGCATCGAAAAAATGAACATGGACTTAAGGACAGAGTCAAGCAGTGGCAACTGCCTTGTTGAGACTGAAGTTTCTAAGCCTGACTCGGACGGTCACATTGTTCGGAAAATCTCTGGAAGGAAGAGGAGGATCCTGTATGATCGAGTAAGCTTGGATAATAATATCAATTTATGGACACTACTGATAACCTCACATATATTAGAGGATGAATTGTGTATACCACGTTGTACATGAATGCATGTAATTTTTTTCAGGACTTTCTGATAAAGTGCTTCCACAGCCCTGCAAGTACTCGGAAGCCTAAAGGATTTCCCATTCCGCATCTCGATTGCACTTTGGCTGCATCCAAAGTGAAGCGGCTACCATTCTCAGCTCCAGCTGCACCAGCTTATCAACTGTGAGTACTTTATAACATGACGCCATTCAAAGTCATGAATGCATGATGACATGTACACCAGTGCTAATGACCATTTTAAAGGAACGAATCTGTGATTTTCATTGTTTCTCTTTTATTTTTTCCAGCAAGCGAAAGGATGATGGGCCGAAGCGGGATCGGGAAGGGGAAGATAACATTAGTCTTCGGCCACACAGTGGCAATTTTTCTGGCGGCTGTGGTCCCAACTTGACTTCACCGTCTCATGTAACTTCCAACAATAGTTTCTCAAGAATTCATTCTTCTTCTCATGAAGATTCATCTAAAAGTTACGACAGGTAAAAGATTGGCAATAATGCTCCTTTAAGATTTCTTATTTGCATATATATTTAAATAAAAGATTCCCATCATTTTTAAATGCATAATATGTGTTCAATTTTTTAGCAGGGATTATCATCGTAATAATTTCCGATACGGTAGTCATAGAAGGGATCCCAGCGATAGGAACCGCTTAGATAGGGATCGCGATCTTGACAGTAGAGATCACCGGGATAGGATGATGAACAGAGATCGTTTATCTGGTAGCAATCACCGTAATTCGAATTCATGGTCGAATGATGGTTTGGATAATTCAGACTGGTCGAGACGCCGGAATGGCGCACACTTTCCACGTGATCGAGATTACAATGTGAATTCGGGCAAGAGGTATTCCAATGACAGGGGTCGAGACGATGAAAAGGAACCTGAATGGTTTTCTGGTATGTACATTTTATTGTTCTAAATTATATTCCGACTGCCATTATCTAGTCATAACATGATTTAAATTTTTTTTACCTTTGACATTGTTTAGGTGGTCCATCCTCTCAGCATGAAACAATTGAACTGAGAGGATTCCTGGATGATGACCGTAGAGAAAAGTCTGATGAAATGCGGAATGGTGTAAGGAAGGAGGAAGCTCCGGAGCAAAATGGAGAGGTTGATTCAAGCGGTGAAAGTACTAAAAATGACAACGCTTGTGAAAGTCCCATGGACCTTAGCATCGAAAAAATTCTAAAAATGGATCACATCCCAGGAATTTTATCGGTAAGCATTTATTAACATCAGTGTTAAATGTCGATTTATCATTTATGAAAACATTGTTCGGTAATTGGAATATTTTATATTTTTATAGAATGACTTTCTCGAAACAGAAGAACCAAGTGGTAGCTCACGATTTAGTCAATTTTTCAAAAGGAATTCAGCTACCCCGGATCCTGGCCAGGGTAGAGCTATACATGGTGATCATCAAGAAAATAATGCCCAGTCGAATGAAGGTACTTTCTTTACTATACTTTCACTTGCATGGGATTTGAGCATGGATAAAACCCAGTAGCAAGCATTTCTATATGTCTGTGTTTTACTTGGTATTGCAGATAAGTCTAAGGCAGTCCATGAGATGGGTGAACTTCTTCGTAATATGCTAATTAAGAAAAGTACACCATCCGAAGCTTCTCCGGAGCCTAAAATAAAGGAAGCTGCTAAGCCACCTCCCGCCACTAAAGATGACGTAGATGCATTTAAAAAATTGGTCACGCCATTGGTAAGTCACTAAAATAACAAGGGAGTTCCTTTGCTTTTAAGATATATTGAGTAGCATAAAAACTAATTGTAATTATTTGCATTTCTAAACCAGCTACAAAAGGTACTGCAAGGGCCGGCAAATGAAAAGAAGATGCAACCTCAATCAGGAAGATCCCCAAGTATGGAAGATGGGCAAGGTGGTGGAAACGTATTGGATATCTTCAAACAGGCTCCACAACAGAAGATGCAGCCTCAACCGGTTCACGTTCCAGAGGAACCAACTCGAAGTAACTCCTTACAAGATATCTTCAACAACATGATGAACAAACCAGCCCTTCCACAACAACAACCCCAAGTGGATAATGTGCCTCGGTTGACCCCGAATCAGATACTTCACATGATTCCTCCAGACTTGCATCATTTACTAATCAACTTGAATATAACACAATGGGATTACGTTCAGCTTGCCAACAGTAAGTATACCCTTATTGACCATTAATACATGCTAATTGCAATCTTGAGCTAATCATTCTACTCCTGATTGATCTTTCAGTTGCAAAGTCAAACGAATGGACCTTTCGTCACGTATTAGATCAGTTTCTGCTGCAACAATGCCAGCCTCAGCAACACATGGTGTACACTGGGATTTTGCATTTGTTAATTAACGGAAAGCTTAGCTTGCCAGGTGTTATTGTAGTAGAACCTCCAGTAAATCATGTTGTGCCTCACATGCCACAACCAATGCCAAATCACCGGGCTCCAAACTGTAAGACATCTTCCTAAATAGCATTCACCTTTCCATTTTGAGTGCCGCCGACTAGAGCGAATATTTATATCATATTATTAATTTTAATTGTTTTCAGTTGAAAAGTTTATGCAACGTCCCCCCGGTGAAGAACCTCCAAAGGACATGACAAAACGTAGTGCAACCCCTGTCTCTAGCATGGCATTTACTCCAACTTCTGTCATGAGAAAAATGACAGCCGATGGAGGTAAGTCTATTCCACCGCCAAATCCCTCAGGATTTGTTCCGGTGCCTATCTCAGGCGGCTTGTTGCCAACACCGCCAAATTCAGCTCCTGTGATGATGAATTCCAACAACCCAAATCTAGCATCGCTGATGTCAAATATGGGAAGACCCCATCCACACATGCAGTTTAGGCCACCGCCTCCACCAATGGGTAAGAGCAAATGTCGCATATAATACCCCATTAAATTCTCCATAGTCTATTAACAGCAACGGCAGTACAAAGTCTAACTTGCGTCTTTTTGTATTGTTGTTTGTTCGTAGGCTACCCACCAAATCCAGGCTTCCATCCATCTATGATGCCTCCAAACATGCATGGCCCTGTAATGATCCCTCCTCCGTTTCAGAATATTATTCCAAATCAGCCCATCTACACAAAGTCCGATGAAAATTGACAGCTTCCGCTCCCGGCAGTGTAACTGCTTTGATTGAGTCATATGAGTCATAAAACAATTTATGTGTCCATTATTAACGTTAGATGCGGATATCTTTACTTACTATATTCAAATCAGTCGTACAAGTAACTTTCATAAATACATTAAAGTACCTTTATGAATTTTTTTGTCGTTTCGTCATTTAGGTATTAAGTATTGTTTAATACCACAGCGTTTTGATTGTATTCCGAATTCACAAGCGTCGTGAATTCTCGAGAAAAAAAAGTAATAAATCATTGCAAAAATTCATAAAACTTTTTTCACTACGGGTACAAAACGTACTTTTATTCATATATATTCACAAGATATTCAAGATGTGACATTAGGCTGGCTATCAGTATCAATTAATGCCTCGATGACGTTAGTCATACTTTCATTTATCTCACCAAATTTGATTTTATTAACTAGAAAGGACAAATCCATATTTTCCAATGCGTTTTTCCTTCTCACGTGGCACCTATAAGTTCAGTACAAAAGATAATTTCCTTAAAAATACAATTTCGTCTTTTACCTTTTCGTCTGATGTCGAATTTTAATTAGGTTAACGCTTTAATACATTCCAAGTAAACGATATCACAATGATTAATGATCTCTCCATACTTACCTTTCTTTATCAGCGGCCTTTTGTTTCGAGCAGACTATACATTCGTTACATTTTTCAAGCGCATATTTTCCATAAATCCGCTCACAGAAAGCACAAATTCCAGCAAATGTTCTGGAGTCTAGCACAAAGTTATCTACGACCGTTAAATATGAATTTTGAAGCTTCCTCATCTCGTCATCATAAAATGGCCTTCCAAGAACTTCAGTTAATGCCCTCTGCAAGGACTGTATAATAAAAAGTTTGGGGAAAGTGAACGACAAGCTAATGTAACGTGTTTTACGACGAAGTTATAAGAGTAATGGCCAACCTTAACTGTGATGCATGTTCCTGTGGGATTCTCCAAAATGCGATATCTTTGGTATATCAAATTGTACAGATGAAGCCGAGGTTCCGTTATCAAAACGTAGTTTCTCAAATATTCCACAGGCGTCAGCTCTTTTGAAAATTGTTTGAAAATAGTTTCAATCAGCCAATAAATGAATATTGCGAGAGAATTTTGTAAATTTAGGAGTTTCTTATTACCCTTAAGAACTTTTGAGTTAGAAGGAACTCCAAACGTTGCCGTTGTATGGGCGCAAGTCCGAGGGAAAGCCAACCATGAATCTTCATTCATGGAGATTGATTTAGATTTGAATTCAGTCTGATACTTTTTCAACCCCACAGAGAGCTTTTCAATCTCTTTGTTTAGATGCTCCATTTCCTGTGACAAATGCCCAGCAGTTCACAATGCTTAATATCTTCAGCAGAATTTTCACCTAATGGGCCAAGACTCACTCTAAAATTACTTATTAATTACCTTTTGACTCCACTGTTCTCTGCATAAATGCTCATCCAGCACATCCCTTAAGCTTTTAATTTCCTTTATGTACGTGGGTGACTTAACGTACGCGACACCCAAGTCATCATCGTCTTTCCCGTTGGCATCATTCTGAAGCATATTAAGTTGAGTCTCTTGCAGCTCGTCATTGTCACCTCTGCTGTCTGCGACCGTTTCCGGCTTTTCAATCTCTTTCTCTTCCGATTCTTTCCCTTCATCTTTTGCCTTCTTCTTTCTGCCATGTCTCCTTAACTTCTACAATAAATCATGTTCCAGGAAAAGAAGAATTGTAGACATGCTCTTTTGTTGGAATGCAAATTCATCAGTTTGAAACTATAGGTCCTTATTATGTACAGTGATTCTACTACTTGTTTCATAATGCCCCGGAGCAGGCTATACTTTCTCCCTGACGTGAAGGTTAAAGACACACAAATCGAATGAATACGTAGCTACTTACTTTTGCTTTCTGATTATTGGCTGAGTCGAATCCAGACCCCAGTTCATGAATTACATGGTTTCTTGGAGGAGCTTTGACACCGGATTTTTGCCCAAGCAGCGTCAATACTGATTGATGCAACGGTGGCAAGGTCAGCTGCATAAAAAAGTTATAAAACATTCACATTTCAACAAATTACTAGATATGCATGTGTGGTTGCACTAAATAGTGCACAAATAGCAACAGAAATTAATTCCCAAATTACAACCGGTCAAATTACAGTAAGTTTTCACATGACCTATCTATGAATTATAGCAAACTACATTAAAACCCTTTAACATTAAATTCTCACAGTGAGTAGCTGTCGAGACGGTGGACTTCCGTCATCATCACCTCTTTTATTCCGACTTCTAGTACCCTGTGCACGATGCTCAGATGAACTTTCATCTGAACTGTCATCGTTAGTTTGGTAGTTGAAATTATTATCTACTCTAATGATAGCAGCGTAACGTGTCTTTTTCTGTTTCGAAGTACCACGATCTGTGATGTTAGTTGTAGAAGCACGTTCCGTTAGAGGATATCTGCTACCTTCAACAATTAACTTGATGAGCTTGGACCTTATCGGCGCCTGAGACGCTGGCCCAAATGCTGAAAACACAGTGGAGAAAGTCTGACCAGCGCTTGCACCATCTCCACACAGGTCTGGGGCAAAGTAAGTCAAGGGAAAGTTTTGCACAAGGTAAGTGTAGTCAATGTCAGGGTCTTTTCGCCCTCTTGTCAACTCCTGCAACTCGTCGTCGTCGAGGTCGATCTGTTCGTTGGAACCTACTTTCTTCATTTTAGGCTTTAATTTGGCACGAATGACCTTTTTTATGTCCTTGTCACTGAAGCAGGAGTCTACAGAGTCACACTTTGCTGCCCGAAGTCGCATATTTCTCCAATTTCTGCATCCTAACTTTTTGTAAAAATCACTCCAGGAATCGTTCTGAAACTGCTGTACCTTCCGTTCAACTTCATTGATCGTTTTATAGTTTTTTGATAGAAACTGTATAAAGTCATCTGGAAGTACATCCCTCGAATAATTATTTCTTAGACCGCCACCACTAGACGTCATATTGTTTCAAGGAATAGAACTTCAAGGAAATGGAAATGTGCAGAGTACAACTGCTAACAAGACAGAGAGGGAGAAAGCGGTAACTGACATGGTGAAAGCAGACACTGAACTGCTCAACTGATTTGAACGCTTCTTACAATTTACAACTTTTTCACCGGGTTTGTTATCATCTCAATCAACACAAGCGTTACAATTGGAAATCTTTTGAGTGTGCATACAAAAATTATTGCCATATTTTGATATCCCATCTCAAGTGTATTTGCTCAACGCTTTACATTTATGCATGTCAAATGTTTTCATTATTAAAGAAAATTCACACTAAATATATATGTATGTATTTTTGTATGGCTCGGAGTTGGAGTCATTTAAGGATGTACGCAGTTTGCAAAGTCCGTCCGTCCTTCTTATCATCATCAACCCACTGATAGGTTGGCATACGGCAAGTTTAGTGTGTCGTGTCCGTGTGTTCACCTCTTTGTCTACGCAGCTTTTGTAACAATCTTGTTAAATGTATTTAATGCATATAATGTTTAATCATGCTTCAATTTACCATTTAAATAATTTATTTGCCATTGTGTGTATAATAGTTTTTTTTAATTTAACTTAAATGCAGGAAAATCATTTTGCCAAAAAGAACAATTTTGCAGCAAGCATCTTTCATTGGCTGACTTTTATTTTGCTGGATGTACAAAGTGTTGACTGTGTGCCTTATCTATGTATGCATGTATCATAATGATAATGCTGAATTGAATGCCCATTGTCTTTTGTGTTTGCAGTTTTCATAAAGTCTCTGTGAAAAGTTAATATAGCGTGTGCTCCGGTCCCTTTGACATGTTTACCTTTCCAGTAAAGAGAAAATGGGAGCTTATGAAATGAAAAGGGAAAGCACTTTGGGCTGTTCAAGTGGTCAAACCGAAAATGCTGGTGTTGCACGCAAGCTACGTCAGTCTCCGTTCTTTCATCTCCACCACTCTAGCACAATAAGTCACTTCTCTCTGTTCTCGTGTCATATGAATGGATGCAGCACACATTTCCATTCCTTTGTGTTTTTTTGGCATTGTATCTCGTATATTATCTGTTTAATGCACTACCGAACAAAATCAAAAACTCCTTTTGTGCGTGCGTAACATTAACACAGATCGACAGAAGACGCCTTGCAAGTTTAGATAAACATTAAATGAAACTGTGTGTAGGTGTTGTAAAAGCAGCTTGAAATATGAATTCATTCTCTTCTTTTTGTCTGCTTTGACATCCGAGTGCCGACAAAACTCACGCACTTGACCCGATTCCACGTAGCGTACCGTATCGAACATTCTGCCTGGTGAAAGTTTTCAATGGCTACTCTTCAAACTATAACACTATCTTAATGCAGAAATGCCATGGAAATATTTCATTATTAAAATCTACGTGCGAATTGTTGTAGTGCAGCCTGTATATCTAGGTATATACGATTTACTCTTTACGCTTTGCAATGAATGTAACTGACAAACCTTCTCTTTAGAGGGTAATGTGAAACAGAGTCCTAAATAACAACACATTAGAATTACCACAGATATATACGGTTAATAATACCTTATCTATTGTAAGTTAATAAACTACAATGTTGAAAAGCAAGCTAAATTAGTATTTAGTCATGCAAAAAGCATAAAGATAATGAGAATCTGCAACATACCCCTTCTAGAATTTTTGGACTTGACGATCTTTCATACGCAAGAGGGGATCCGGATCTTTCTTTAGGCCTCTTGATGCGTCCCTTTTGTTTACTGGAGCTTCCTTTGGGACTAGTTGATCGGGAAACTGAAAAGTTTCTTGGAGTGGAATGATGGAAAACGCTGGAGGAGTCTCCTCGGTTGACGGAAGAACTTCTGTTGTCATAGTCGTAATCTCCGTACGTGGAGTCCACAGACTCTCCCGTAGTTAAACTATTTTGACGGGTGATTGCATCAACACTTTTTACTCTCCGGAGATCAAGGATGAGCACCCGCCGGTTGTGGAATTGGCATTGCTTTGCATCAGGTTCCGGAGTAACGCATTTCCTCGTCTTTTCCAATACAACACTACACAATTGCAATAATAGGTACATAATATGAACATACTATGCCCAATTTTTCTCTCTCTCGAGATAAATAATGAACAGAGAGTTATAGCAAGTTATACCTACTAGACCTATGCAAGCTGACAGTTCGTCGTGAATACTGTTCCGGAGTTAGTGGACGGGAGTCTGTTTCAGTAAAGCGTTTGTAAATATCCTCTGATATCCAGTCGTCTGATTTACTATGACCTGGACAGAGCATCCCATCCTGGTAGAGAAAGATTCTTTATTTCATTCGAGGTTTTTTATTGCGTTGCAAATAAATTAATTGCAGTTTATGAGAAAAAAGTTGGTAACTAATTAATTTGGTGGGACCTTCAAATGTGAAGCATGTTTACAGCGCGACGAACATCCCAAACGCATCGGTCTAGGATCGCTGATTTGCCTTTCACCTAGACGAATGGCGAGACCAACGCAACCAGTAATGGCCAGGGAATCTTTCCTTTCAAACTTCTGTAATGTAAAACAGTAGTAACTAAGGTATATTATTTGACGATGTTTTTCTACCTTTGCCATTAAAAGATTTCAAAACGTCATTAAGAGAGGTCTGAACTCAAAATATTCATGTTTTTTTCTTAGGTAGGTACTATAGTATTAATTGATTATACCTTTCGTTTTCGAAACTTTTTATGATGCTTGGATGTCAGATTCTTTTTTCTCAACGCTGCCATTGTGGCAGCCTTCCGTAATAAGAACATGTTTTAGTGTATGTTAATGTTCACTGTGCCACAATGTTTACTGATGAGTTTCAGAAATTAATGATCAAAGTTGTCTATGTAACTGTTTTATATCCACAAATCGCTGATAGACTGTATACACTTTAACTTTACAAAATTAATGGTATGCCCAATTATCTTTATAAGTAAGCAGGGTAAAAGATATTGTGCAATATATCTAAAAAAAATCGTTCATCCATTTCAATTCAAAGTATGGAATATGGGTACGTTATAATGATACAGTTCTTCACGGAAGTTATATATAGTATAGTACTAATAGAGAAACGAAAGAATAAATCAGGCCCGGTGTTTCGGATGGAACAACAAATTGAAACAGTAAACATTGTTAGAAGAGCATCCATTACTAGTACCACTATCTACGTTTTGCTTGTTTCCTCACAACAAAAGTTTGATCGATTCCAAAGAACCGGATTCCAAGATAAGCTCAGTAAGTTGTTCTTGTTCATGCAAACCATGTTTTTGTTCCGATACATTTTGAAATATTTAATGTACAAAATTTACAAACTTTTGGAATTATGTGGCCACTGCATTCATATAAGATATTATTTAATGGTAGTCGTAAATTTTGGTAGCATCATGTAAGGTGTCCAGGCAGTCCAGTAGAAAGATGCATCTGCTTCCTGTATTAATATTCTCAAGTAACCCCTTTCCACTTGTATACCTACCTTGCTACCTCTCTATCGTATATCTATGTTCCAACCAACATTAAAAATGATTGGTTACGTGGTACATATAATTGGTTTTATATAACTGTCTAGATTACTGACCCCAAAAATTTTAGTCTACCGACAACCGAAAATTAATTTTAATTTTGATTCAGCAATGCATATACCTATGTAATATACCTACGGATATGTATGGCATCTTTATCCAAAGAAAGATCTACTTGTGTGTAAGTTTAAAATTCGACTCCTAAACTGTCCAAAATTCATTTTGTGTTAATAAACATAATGTATACACGTAAAACCCTATCCATACATACATCCAACAACGTTCTCGTATCATATCATATCTTTCAATTCAACTGATGAAATATCCTCTCGCATTGCATGCCCCATCACAGTTAAGAAACCATTAAAGCAAGAAAATGCGGATGTAATATAATACAATACTCCTTTTACGATGTCCTTATCTATCGTTTCTGTTCATGTAAGCATTTGCCCGCCTTTCTAAGGTGAAAAGGTCCAAAATATTTCCGATATGAAAATGTTCAAGATGCTATCAATGTTCCATATTTTGTCTATCTACCCAGGAAAATAACCCAAATGCATATGAATTGACTTTACTCTTTCTAATGTATCCGCAAAACAGGAGTAGACTTTACAAATAATGCTGTACACCGTTAAAGCTCAAATTAAAGCGAACTTCCATGCAGAAAATATAACAACCAATCAAAAAAGCCTAACAGTGATAATAGGTACACAAACTATACCCACGACACAAAAATGGATAATATTTGCACATTTTCTGTACATAAATAGGTACAAAATTTGTGGGTTATTTATACATGATTTGTTGCATTGCACTAGATTGGAAATTAAATTAAATGATCAAAATGAACGCTAATATCAAAATTTTAATTAATTTTCTGTTAGTTGCTAACAATTGCCATAAATACAAAATGCTACATTAATTCTGAAGATGTTAAATCCATAAACAGTCATCACCCTTTGGGGTCTTCTACATTATTGCTCAGACATTCTTTTAAAAAATCCGTATTGGTTGGAAAAACCATGTCTGCTTTTATAAAAACAGCCGAGTGAAATCGAAATCTCATAAAGATTCACATTGTGCAAGCCAAGCCTAAATTCTTTATGAAAATCGCAATATGTAGTTCTTGTTTTTTCTTTGCGTAATACGTCATAATGCGTATTCCATTTCCATCCAATGAATCGCAATATCTTTTTGCTCTGTTCCCTGCGCATTTATAGAGTGGAAACGTAGCAGCAGAAGCAGCAGCAACAAGGCATTCACTCCGTCTGAATGTCAATTTTTGCATGATACGAGTAGGGAAACGGAGGAATAAGGTCATTTCAGGATACAATCTTTCATAAAACGCAAAATCTGAATGCTAACACACAAACATACCATGTAATTATAGTGCATGTATTTATGTATGTATCAGGTTATGTACATCTAATTGTTTATCTTCGTAAAGCCTTCGCATGTCGTCAAGTTGACAAACCACATAATATGTCAATATTGCTACCTGGAATGTAGGCACACCTGAATCATCGCAACCCGACACATAATATACCGCAATATCACGGTACATTTTACTTGCTTACATGAACAATTAAGCAAATAATCCAAAGTAAATGAATGGTACAGGTCATAAAAAAGGATTAGGTTCATTGCATGCATTATTATTTGTGATGATCTCGGGAATATGTGTCTTATGAGAAACGCTATATCATATCATATTATTATTATCATCATTGCACCATTCCATGCCATTAATTAATTGTCAATCAAAGAGGTGAACGAAACCATCCGCCGCAGCCATTGTGTTTTGCAGACAAGCAGAACACTGCTTGTTGGTCAACAACGAAACAAAAAAATCTTTCCCTGGAATCTCTCCTCTCTCTCCTTCTGTGCTGCTTGTCTCTCTGGATCTCAATAATATTCTAATTTTGTGTTCATTTCTGCTCGGCAGTCCATTGAGGAGTGCGTTTCATTTCATTTTATCTACTTACTAGTAGTATTACACACACGAGTACAAGTCTTATGAAAAAGTGTAACATGATAAGTATTATTATTATTGTTGATTCGGCCGGGTATAGGCAGTTAGTGTGTGAGAAGAAACCATGGGCATAAACCGCACCTTATATCTCTGTGCAAAAAGGTGAATAGTGAATAATACGACTTGGTAAACGTGAACGTGAATATATACATGTAGCCCAAAAATGTTATTGGCTTCCCGTCAACTTGAAAGATACATGCACACAACAACAACCTATACACAAAAGGAGATGCACGCTGAAAGTTTTATGCCTAAAACAAGTATATACATTATCTTTATAGAAATTGTACTATCTGTCTGTACAAAGTTAAGATGCATGCATGTGAGTGAGTTAAGTTTTTTTATTGGCAGTCCGGTACCACGTCACCATTTTTAGCTCCCTTTGTCTCTCTCCTATGCACTCACAGTTCTCGTAAGTGTAAGGCGTGAAACGGAGTGCTGCAAATTGTTTTAACGTAAGCACGCCAGTATAAATGCTTTCTCTGAGAAATGTCTCACGTTACCCCGAAACTTTCCATGTTAAACAACCAAAGCGACTCCAAGGGCAATACTGTCATAATATGACCAGAGGTGACTGAAACATCATTTAAAGAATTGATAAAAATGGACAATTGAAGAGTATGCACCCAGACAAAAACCAGAAACCACCTGAAGTTGGTATTACTTACATAGCAATATGATAACGTCATTGATGTCTCAGAAACAAAGGAAAAAACAAAGATCTATGATGAGTGATAGTGATATCAGTTAATTTAATAGAACAATGGGTTATACAACATTATAATGTACACATTTACAAGAGACATTTAAGTATTTCATTCTACTGCTATGTGTACATGTTAAAGTATCCATTTCCAATACATCACCAGACTGCAGCGCTTTAAATATACTGTCCATGAAAATATTTGCCCCACAACCTATTATCTCGTCCATAACTCCAGACTGAACGTGAATCCCTTATTCTCAAAATCCACCACCACTCTGCTCACACAACAACCACACAGTCAGAGAACGAGCTTGAAGAGCCGCTTTCAAGGTGGCCACCATTCCAACTATCCATCCAGTTTGTCACGTACCACTTCAAACAATTTACTCTCCATTCATTCCTCGTCTCCCCAGGACTCCCTATTTAAAATCTAACCTGTTTCCACCCAACCGACGCCCCCATTTTACTACAACATTCGCATTCAACCTCTTCTCTGAAACACATTGCGTTGCACAAAAGCTAACCCATGCAAAAGACTCTCTTTTTACTAGACAAGGTTTGCTTTTGCTTCGTATTATATGCTGTTATGCTGTTTGGTGGTGGTGGTGTTGGTACTCATATAACCAAATCCATCTTTTTTTTCTTCTTCAGCAGCTCTTCTGCTGGCTCTCTGGTATAATAATTGAATCGTCGAATACTACTGCCCTTGTTCTCTCTCTCTCCATCTCTCCACTTCTCTCGTTGACTCAAACTTAAAATAAGTACTTTTTTGTCAATCTCTGCGCTGCTTATAATACCATTTTACCATATATACCCTCCATCCACCTCAAAAACTCAACCTCAACTCTCACACACTCACTCAGACTCAAGACTTTTGAGAGCTATTCCAATTTTTTTGATACATTTTTTTTCCAAGGGATAATTATTGGAATATCTATAAGTTCATCTACATAAAAACTCTTGCCAAAACAAGGGCATCATCATCATCCATCGCTTCTTCATCCTCCTCTCTCGCCTCCTCCTCCACCAAAAAAATATATATAATAAAAAAACATTATCGTAAACTGTTGTGGTGGTGGTGGTGGTGTTGGTACTTTTTAAAAACTAACTAAAATATTTGAGAGTATTTTTTTTGCGTCAAAATGAAGTTTGAGCACATAAAACGGCCATACCAGTGCAATGTTTTATTGTTGTGCTGCTGTTCAAGCGATTTAAATAAAGGAACTCATGACGACGACGAGTACGACGAGCAATAATAAGTAGTAGTAGTAGCTCAGCGCAGTCGCGTTCTCCTGTATAATATATAGCTATTATATATACCAAACAACACACAAGAACACACATAATAATGTTAATAATATATTAATAGTAATGTTTTAACGAAAGAAAGAAAGAAAAAAATACTTCTTTAAATACACACACTCGACTCTCTCTGTAACAGAAAGAAAGAAAGAAAGAAATAGAAAGAAAGAGATCACGACGAGAGCCAACAACGGAAAGATCGTCAACTCTCAACTTGTTCGTTTTTTTTCATCAGCAGCACACACGCCACTTATTTCTCTCTCGCTCTATAAAAAAACACTGCAACTTGTACCCTAACTAAAAAAATTATAACTAAGACTGTGCAAAAAAAAAAATATATAATATATATAAAAAAGTATACCTACAAGTTATTCTTAGCCTTTTTTAAAACTATATAAACGTCTCCTCGGCAGATATTTTGGAGTCCTTTCGTTGATTGTTGCCCACATTTACATTTACACACAATTAAATTATTGTTAGCATTTTTATATACAGGATATATACAGAGACAGGTAGAATATTTTAACTAATTACACAAAAAGCGAGTATTTAAAAAGTAAAAGACAACAAAGGCCCGAGAAAATCATCACCCTCCTCTTCTCCTCCTTCCTCCAAAGAAAAAGGCTTCATTATTTAAAACATTGTAATAATATATATTATTGGATGACTGATGCAGCAGCAGCAACACACACACAAAAAAAGCAATGCTAGTTTGTATAAATCTGGTATTGATGGATTGAGGAGAGAAATATCTGAAGTAATATAATTGACTATTTTAAAGTGGGGTAGTTTTCTTTTGAATATTAAAACATGACTCAAAGTACCTACCTACACCCACGTAAAAACGAGTGGCTTGGACATTTGCAACAGTTAAGAAAGAAGAAGGGGAGTAATTTAAGATAAAAATTACTTGAAAGAAAAAAAGCTCTGTCATTTCATTTGCTTTTTTGTGATAACAATTAAATAATTAGCTACTACTGCTAAAACAACTACTACTATTCAACTTGAGAGGTTGGTTGGTTATGTTTTGCCTGACAAGCATGGTTTTTTAGAGGAGAAAGCATTTTTATTAATAACGAACGGATTACTCATGCTACGCAACTATACTCCTCCGCAGCAAAAAAACAACATGTCGCGTATAACAATGTTAAATACGAACTATATGTACTTTAATTACGATTAAGTTTGTTTGTTTTAATCCGGAGCGACAATTAAGACGCGAATGTTTCAAAGTTTATTATAAAGAAATGGACACATGAGAGATCGTATGCAAAAAAGTATAATAAGCCATACATCTTCTTGCAAAGTTGCAAGGTTAACAGAAAAAAACCCTCATCATTAATTGTGCTTTGATACAAGTAGTGCGGCGATGCGTGGCGACTATTAATTTTAGTCAACTCCACCTCCTGTTTCTTTGTAGCAGTTGTGGATGAGTTCTTGTCGTAATTAGTAATTAATTTAAATGTAATTTAAGCGTATATATAGTAATAATAAGGATTTTAATACGTTAAATGCTGGATAGCAAATGAAAGAAAAATGTCACCATCATCACAAAAAGAGTACGTCACCACGCTATCAATCATGGCAGCTAATAATAATAAGAAAAGTAATAATAAATAAATAGAATCAGTGTGTGTCGTGATGGTGGCAACCTTTATGAGGAATCTAACCCGAGGAGATAATAGTAATTAAATGTTAAAGGGCTAAGAAATAATTGTACGTACGACAACATTTCTCTCCTCTCGTCTAAAAGGAATGATTTCCTACAAGCAAAAATCTCATCAACGTCAGCAACTGTTATAACAAAAGATAAAGAAAAAGTTAAAACACTTCTTTAACTCTTTTTGAAAGAAAGATAAACGCACACAACTATAAACTAAACTATGTAGTTTTTATCGTACATGTTTGGCTTGTAAAAAAGTCATGAATTTCATCTGAAAGGCCTTCTTCCTTCCTTTCCAAAACGAGAAGATTAAGTAAAGGTAATCCAACAAAAATTCTTTATCAAAAAATCAATTTATAAACTGGATGATGATGAGATTAAATATGCTAAAACTGTCATTATCTTCGTCTTGTCATCGTCCAGTTTAATTTACTCTTTTGTCCTATTAAAAATACAATCATGTCGTGCAAATAAAAAAATCCATCTACCAGCTTTGCACTTTTTTTATTTACTGTACTTCACTACTCTCCTCCTTCTCTTTTTAAAACTATAGTTAAGTAGTAACTTTTACTAGATTAACGTTAAAAGTTATAGAATTGGGCTTAACCCTGGCACTACTTGCACTTTTTTTACTCTCTGGGCATTCCTCCATCTTTTGTAGGTTCCACTAATTAATGCTATATGTATGACTCGGCAACTTTCTTGGAACTTTAATTTAATGGCACTTTCTTGTCCTCTCTCACTCTGTCCGTTGTTCTCTATATGTAATGTGTAGCGTTATAAAAAGTAATTTGTTAATGTATTCCCATGATTGTTGAAGGTATACAAAAAAGGTGATCGTAATCATAGATCATGAGTTTCTAAATGCTTGTATCAGTAAAGCACATCACCAATTACAGTATGATGATGCATAATAGTTTTTAAACTAATCAACTAATCATCTTATATTTCCATGTAGTTGGCATATCAACTGCAGGTTTTTAAATACTAATAACTGAGCAATTTGGCAAACTGTTTCGTTGAGTCCCTGGATCTGTCCTTTTTCGCTTGTCTCTTGTTTCATATAGTGCAATTTATATTAATATTACTGATGACACTAAAGTATTGACTATTTACTAACTAAATGTAGAGATAATCAATTTTAGTCAGCGATAAAGTATTTATGACTAGTGCAACGAGAAAATTAGCATGTTTTGTCTCCTGTGCCTGTTTTGCGATTCTAAGCTAGCAGTCATGTTTAGGCCGTTTATGTTTATGGACTAATTATTAGCCTCTGGATGATTTCTATTGTTTTTTAAAAGTCCATCCATTTAAGTGTTGCTTCTTCAATCACAGTTCTTTAAAAAGTAAAGTGCGCTCTGCTAAAATTGGCGATATATTTAGCGGAAGTGAACATGAATGATGCCACACATAACTGGTCCCGTAGACATAATCTAAAGACTATATTGTTATGATTTGAAGCAATTAAATACTAACGTTCTATAAATGCAGTTAATGAGTCGTATATACGAGTTGCTAATGCAATAATGGCAGTTCAATCTAAATATCAACCTATGATTTTCAGAATTACATACATACCTATTCAATATTTTACTTTCCCTATTAGTATTGCTTCAAATAAATACTTTGCAAATAGAGTGATTTCTTTAGTACCAATTGCCATTCAAGCAGATCTGTGCACTTAATTTAAGCCAAGATTGAAGTTAATTTGAGAAAAGGGAGCCATTAAGAGAAAGTCGGATCAGGGCAGGATAGCATGTGGGGAAGGGGATCGCAAGCAGAGATTCAGGCAGAGAGGTAGCGTTTCTTTCTAGATGCTTGTTTGTTTGTAAGCTGGCATATCGAACTGTGCTCCTTCCTGTTTGGATGTCGGAAAGTTGTTGTGGAGTACTGTTTCGTAACTTTCTGCTTTAATTTTAATTACTTACGTTTCTTCGTGATAAATTACTAGTTTGCTGCGTTGCACTGTTTATAATTACGAGTAGTTTCGTTGCGTTAATCTGTTTTGAGAGGCAAGTGGACACTGGTCATTTCTTTTAACTATTATTCTTGTTGAAATAGTTAACTATCAGCTGACAGAGTACTTTAAAACAATAAAACAGCATTTTTTCTATACCAAAAGGCCTTCCCTCTTATAGCATTTAATTAGTTTTAGTAGGCCATTTTCTACATGCTGACTACATTGACATCTTAGTGGCAGTGGTTTATGTAAGCTTTTATTACAATCTTTAGTAGATTAGTTAGTTAACAGCTAAATATTTAAGAACAAACTTTAGCATAGTTATAAATAGTACTGAATTATTTTATTTTCTTAGCCCGGAGTTGAAAAAAGCAGCTAGTGATAAATACGGCATGATTGAAGAAACTATATGTATTTACAAAACTTAAATGAATGAAGCTGAAGGAACCGTTTTATTTTTGTTGGTCATTGTTACAGATTTAAAAATGCCTTTAAGAGTTAAGTTTTGATTTGGTCTTCCAAGGACCTCCAAATATCTTAGAATGCATCGAGGGTCACATCACTTTGGGAACCCCTTTGATTCCTCATACTCTCGAAGGGGTTAATAACCAACATCACATTTATTTTTTTTACAATTTTTTTGCTTAATAGTTTGCTATATACTGGTAGGCATTCTCACGTGAATGTTTTAACTAATGCGATAGAAATGCTCAACAAGTTAAAAATATATACTAGGGGGAAATTGTGGGGAATGCATAATAACTGTCTTTTTTGTTTGCTATCCAGGTTACCATAATAACGAGGACAACATGATCGAAGTGGTGCAACAGTTTCGGGAGTTTAAGCCGTACTTGAAGAAACGGCTCGCTTATATTCGGCAGTCCGGCAGAGACTTGGAGTTGCAGGATGAGGTCGAGGACATTGAGTTTTACCTGGATGTCATGAAAGACATTCTGGCAGATGAGTAAGAATACTACTCTTTGCATCTTTCTCTAATAAATCTTCCTTACTCCAAACTACCAACCAAGACTTATAATATTTTACGATTGTCTTTAGATCTCATGGAGTCGACCAACTGAAGAGTTTCATTGATAAGATCCATGAAATGATTCGTAAGAATCCTCTCACTGACGTACGATTGCCTTCTTTTCAAGCTTACATATTATAACTATTAGTCAAAGCGAAACATTTAAATGACAATTTTTAAATATTTGCTTGTGTATGTATTAATAGCTGCCTGCATCCAAGCGACGCTCCTTGGAAGGTAACGATGATGTATTATATGGTGACAATGACCGACCTCGGAGTCCTTCTCCTGAAACGAGGGGTGCTGGAACTGCCGCGAATATACCCTTAATTCCCACTCATGGTGCTCACCGTACGGTTGAAGTTAATTTCGCATCACAAAATGGTAATAGTAATTTACAAATCGCAATTCCACTATTCCACCCTCCAGATTTTCCCTATTGCAAATACGTTCTTATATGTATTTTATTTTGACGATCCAGAACACGGAAAATCCTCCAAAAATGATGATTACGATGAGTGGGGAAGACCAGCATTTCAAGATTCGTTCACTCGTCGAGAGCCGTACAAAGATGTTGATATGAGAGGCGGTTACTATCCTCAGACTGGTGCGCTAGGAAGAGGCTCGCGGAGGTGGAGTGAAGAAGGTGATTTCAGTGGTGCTCGTGGTGCAGGTAGGGGATTGCCGTTAGGTAGGGGTGCTCCGATGCCTCATCATCGTAAAGATGAGTATCGTCAAGATCTTGATATCCGGCACAACAGAGGAGGACGAGGCTATAATGACAATGACTACGACCGCAGAGGTGACTACTATTTGGACAGAAATCGAAGTCACGATTCAAATAAGGAGAGAGAACGGGACTTTAAACCACCAGACTGGCTTACAGGAGGACCTTCAAATGGAAACAATTTTGACGAATGGCAAAACAAAAGTGAAACTAGAGATAATTGTTTTAGGACAGATGTAGATAGGCGTTCGAGAGAGGATGAGTGGCGCATGAATCATAGTGAAACTCGTGAACATGAAGAAAAATATCATAGTGCGCAACATATCGCTAAATATTTTGAAAGGAGGCCGTCCTCAGAGACGCGTCGTGATGAGCGGAATGACGACTATATTACCATGTTTGACAGACGATCTAGGAAGGAGAGATCACATGACCCCGCAAATTCACGACACGATATGAATAGTTCCCATTCAGATCGACGTCACGGGGACTTCCATGGCCGGGGAAGAAACGAAGATGACAGACACGAGCCAAGATCTCGAATGGATGGTGGTCCACAGTATCCACCACCCAGTACAGCACCGCCGTTGATGAATCCAATGACCAGTATTCCAATGACACCTCAGCCGGCGTCAATGGCGTATGGTGTTCCTCAACCTCCACCTCATTACACTAATACAGGACTACTTCCACCACCGCCGTCGTTTCCAAACGTCAATCCTCCTCTTCTTCCCATGCCTCCGAATTCATCAAACGTAGGAATGGGTCTCGGGATGCAGAATGTGGCACCACCAATGGGGCCCGGTGTGCCACATTCCATGGGCTTCCAGCAGCCACCACCAGCCTCTAATTATGGCATGCCAGACATGCACGCGAATCCCGCAGGTTACCGAATGCACGCTCCACACCAGCAGCACAATCAGCCTAGGCCTCTCATTTCGTCGCCACCCATGAGAGCTCCAGCCCCTCCGCATCATCCTCCCCCAGAACATTATCCAGGCGTTCCATCAGCGTCACCGAATTATACTAGTCCAATAGAGCCCTCCGCAGAGCAAATGAGAGAGATCACAATGATGAAGGCAAAACAGTGCTTTGGGAGGGTTGTTAGTCGATCACCGGGTGGATCCTCTACTCAACCTGCGCCGGGACCATCTACTATGACAAGTGTTTCGCCTGGACCAGCATCACCAAATAATTCTGGAAAGGATAACTCCTCCACGTTAGATCCTCGGTTAAACCGACGTCCCGGAGCCCACCACACAGTACAAAACCGGCAGCAATCTCCTCCCAGCGGTTCTGCCGACCATCATTCACGCAGTAGTAGTCAGTCCTCCAGACCCGACGCAGGCAATGTGCTACGACCATCATCAGATCCAAGAGCAAGGAGTAGAATAGAGCAAGAAAGAAAGCGAATTCAAGATACAAGAGATCGTGTAAGGCAGCACCACGACGTGAATAAGTCAAGCAAT
Organism: Sinella curviseta; assembly: GCA_004115045.4. Lineage (NCBI taxonomy): Eukaryota > Metazoa > Arthropoda > Collembola > Entomobryomorpha > Entomobryidae > Sinella > Sinella curviseta. The sequence goes on from CM065489.1 coordinate 9,368,889, forward strand.
AATAATAAGGGTTCCAAAATCCAAGAACTACGGAAGCAGCTGGAAAAAGAAGGGTTCCATCGCCTTGGAAGACCAGCTCCAAAGAAGCCAAGTGGATCCTTCGAAGATGCAATCACCGCAACCTGCGATGAAGAATCCGAACTATCCAGTCCAAAGTCAGGCGATAAAAGCAAGTCATCATCTTCCAGTCATACAAAAGAGAAGGAGGCAGATACAAGATGCAAGTCACGATCTCAAAACGATAAGACTGACAGAGAGAAGAGTCCGAAGAAGAAAGGAGGCGATAAGAGTAAGGGCAAGGAAAAGGCAAACGCAAAGTCTACCAACAACGTTGACAAGAAAAAGGACAAAGAAAGTACAAATGAAAGATCGTCCCCACGCAAAAAGTCTGGCCAAAATGAAAAAGTCGACAAGGCAGCAGACAAGGGCACTTCTCAAGCCTCAAAGAATTCAAAAACCTCAGGAGATTCTGACTCATCAGAGATATCAGAGAAACCCATTGATCCAACTAAGCCACCTGCATTTAAAATACCTCGGAAGCCGAAGCCTAAGGAACCCGTGGTGGTCGATCCAAAGCCAAATGACCAATCCTCCGAGGTTGTTGAAAAAGACGTTTGTACTAGTCCACCAGCGTCCCCTGAGCCAGCACTGTCGCAAGTGCCTGATGTGGAAAATCGAACTGAAAGCGTCGGTGACAATGAAATGGTAATTATAAATACGTTAAAAAATAAATATTACTATGTTTCTTAATATCATTATATTTAATGGCGTTTTACCAAACACTTTTTGCATTTTTTTTATTATAGCCTTCTTCTTCGACTAAATCAACGACTGAGGAACCACCTGCTTCATCAGACGTAAATCCAAACACGCTTGAAAAATTAAAACAGTTCATCTTGACATCTGCGGATCCCGACGAGCGAGAATTTTTCATGTCAAACCCTGACACGCTGAAACAGTTCTTTTTCAAAATCAAGTCAGAAATGAGTGCTGCAAAAGGAAATAAAAACGAAGAAGGTGGTGCTAACGCATCAGTCTCTGGTGACGCCGAACAAGATAAAAGTCAACCTGCTGAAGACGATGTTCCAGAGCGTGGAAGGAGTCGGGAAAAGAAAAAGAATACGAAAAGGCGCTCCTCATTGGAGAAACTTCACGACGCTCTGAAGGAAATGCGATTTGATACTATGCTACCTCTTGGTCCCAGGAGATGCACCGTAAGACTTAACAGAGCTCAATTGATCTCAACCAGAATTTTATTTACTGTTACTTGCTTACTATTAACATTATTGTTTCCAATTTCAGAGAGGTGCCCAAGAAGAGGTGGCAACGACTGAGACCACTGAACCTGAACCTACCACAAAGCAACCTGAAAGTGTGGAGGAAGTGAAACCTGCATCAACGGTGGAAAAACAAGAAGTTGAAGCCGACAAATCTCAGGCGTCTAAAAAGAGAGGCAGGCCTCCAAAGGAGGCCGCCCCAAAAGGCAAGAAAGGTGCCGCGAAAGCAGCCCCGATCCCAACTGAAGAGGAAAGTGAAGTCGAAACCGCTGAGACTGAGAATGCTGAAGTTGTCGAAGAGGAGGAGAAGGCTCCTCCAGTTCGCAGAGGGAAGAAACGAAAGCTAAAACCGGCTAAACCCACCCCCCGTAAGCGCACCAAGAAGTCTGGTCCTATTACAAGAGCTCAAGCGGCGTTGAAAAATAAAAGTAAAAATATTGCCGCAAAAGAAAACGAGGAGAACAAACCCAAACCAGCAGAAGGCGTCACTACGAGAAAAAAGAGCAAGGCTGCCAACAACGTGATTTTGCGTCGCCTCACAAGAAAGCGGGTTGGAGCGCAGGACACAGTGGTTAACAAAGGCTTGTGTAAAATCAAGTTGGAGAGCGATTACGTGCCACCAGTCAAAACTGAGCCTGTTGAAGTCGACCCATTTTTGAACAACAGTACAGTCGAGAATAGTAACGAGCAGCCCTATCTTGCTGATCAGCTTGCCAACATTATCAACGAAAACCTTGACCTTGATACTGATGTGGTTCTGAACTTGGACAGACAAACCGAAGAGAATATGGACTTGGACGTTTTTAACACATTGGATGGGGATGAGACCACAGGGGAAGTTTGCGTAAAGGATGAAATGGACATCAGTTTGGAGGAGGAAGCTTCATCTGAACTTTCGTACGAAGGCATCCTTATGGAGCCTTCTTCTGTTTCACCCAAGAAGTCAGGGAAAGGAAAAGAAGTAGCACCGGAAACTCCTTCCGAAGATCCTGTTGTTCCCGAGGCCAGCAGTCAAACGACACCATCTATACCAGAAGTGGTGCCGCCAGAGAATCCTATTCCCAATGAAGACACTACTCCCGTTGTAGCTGTTGATGCAACAAGTACAGATACGGATAAGGCTACTGCTGGCGGGGATTCGGATAGTAGTTTACTGCAAACTGTCACAAATCCTGAAAATAGTAGCGAAGAGAAGCAGGATAGTGAGGAAAGTGCCACTCCCGTTGTAGACGCTGATGATACGCCTACGTCGTCAACTAGGCGAGGCAGTATTTCGAACAAAAGCAACTCTTCTCGTAAAGCCAGTGAAAAGAAGGAAACTCCGCTGCTTGGTGAAGATGATTCCTCCTGCCTCTCTGCAAACTCATCATCTTCGGCTGCCTCTGCATTTAAATCTGAACCTATTGAGGATGCGTCGGTGAAAACTGAACCTTTGGATTCAAGTAGTGATTTTCAGGACATGGAGGATCTTCGAAAAGATGTGTTTAGCAATAGATGTGATAAGTGTAACTTTTCTGGGAAAAAGATTGTGGCTCATTACGTTAACAAACATTACCCATGCAATATTCCACAAGCCAGGCTAATGCCTGAGACTTTCAACGGGTTAATTGAGTTGAACACTTCGGAAAGTCACCAGCTACTGGAAATTGTCCTGGACGAAAGCCAGTCACCAGTCTGGCCATGTCTATATTGCGACGACCGTTACGATTGCATAGTCGACTTTTATGATCATTTGACTAGTCATACGGGTGAATTTAGGTATGAGTGTGGCGAATGTGGAACCTCTTACCCGCACCACAAGTCCTTAGTTAATCACGTTAAAATCCACAAGGGTGTCTCAAAAAACTGCATCAAGTTCACGTTTGAGTCAGTCATTGAAAAAACTTCAAGGGAACTGTCTGGTTTTTTGTGCAACGATTGCTTCTATTTTCAATTGCGATTTGAAAGTATTATTCGTCATATTGAGCAAACGGGACACTCCAGTTTTGACGTAAAAAGTGTTCGACTCATCCGTCCATCCGCTAATGGTAGCGGTGGTGAGCCTAGTTCGAAAGCTGGTGCAGCTGAGAAAGTGCCTAAGCAAGAGCCTAAAGACCCCGAAGAGGAAACGCAAATAGCAACGACTGAGAGTAGCGCCACCAGAATTGTTGAAATCAATCAGAATCCGGTTAATGAGAAAGAGATTGAATGCGTCTTTTTCGGATCCAATTCCAATTTCACGCCTCCATCTGTGCCAACTGGCGTTGTAACCTTTTCGATTCCACGTGTATTTGAGGACACGTTCCTGGAAAACCTTTTGAAGAAAGTAGCACCTGAAGGGGAGGACGCTGAGTCTGGAACTGATGGGAGTAGGAAAAGGAAACGAGACGAATCTGGAGAGGAAAATTCCACCGAAGGAACTAGTACCTCTGGAAAGACTGACGAGTCTGGAGTTATTCGTCGTGGAGGTGTCAAGATCAGAAAAACGTACCCCAAACGAAAGACAAGGCTGGAATGGGATGCTGAGAGTGATGAAAGTCTTGATGAACCCAATGACTTCTTGCTCTCCAGCGATGATGATGAATCTGACGCGTCCGAGTCTGATGACAGCTGCAATGATGAGCTTACTGGAGTGGATGGAGCAACAAGGGAATTGAAATTGGGACTTGCGAAAATGAAATCTGAATTCCACAATTTACAAAATAATGAGCACATTGTGAAAACGAGGTGCTTGAGAAAATTTGAGAAATGGGATGAAAAATACTTCAGCAAACACGAACTTGTCACCATTCGTCGACCGGGAGATCTCTACAGTCCAAACACAGTGCTATTTGGCTTTATTAGGGCTGGCTTATCTAAAAGTGCTCCGCACAAACTCAGGGACCACAAGGAAGTAGATAAGTTAAGTCACGTGTATGGTGCAAGAGTTTTGCCGGTCAAGTGTATTCCCAAACTGAATGAGATGATAACCAATACGAAGTTGATGCATTTGTTCAAGTGTATGTCCACCGTCTGCTCCTACACTACCGACAACCCCTCAGACTTCCTTGACCATCTAAATATGAATCATTACACTAATGTAATGCTCACTCAAGAACAGCAGAGCTCCAGGTTTCTTCCTGTGCGAGATGTCGTTATGATGAAGGTAAGGAAAATAATTGAAATCAATGATTTTTTTGTATGTCATTTCACACAACCAATTACATCATTAATTGTTAAAATTTGTCGCAGGATTCTGACTGCTGTGCGTATTGCGCCGCTCGGTACAGGGATGCTAGAGACTTAGTAGAACACATCATCAGTCAACATGCCCAGAGTCCGTTTCAATGCAATCGATGCTTTTACCGGTCATTCTACCACCGCTACGTCGTTAGACATTTTGTAAGAAATAGTTGACCTTTTGACATATTTGGTCTAACGGTGCCTTCCTAGATGGTATTAACAATGTGATTTATCTCATTTTTTTAGGATCTTGAGCACCCTGGTGAAAATCTTCATGTCCTGAAATGTCTAAGACCAGTCGACACTCACTCAGAGGAAGCTACTCTGTTTCAAATATTTGTTTATAAGTGTGATATTGGTAAGTTGTCCTATCATCTTTTGTGTTTTTAAACAAAATGTCGCAAGTAAAGTAGGTATGCTATAATATGAGTTTTTGCTCAATTCAGATAATCCAGCCTGTGATAAGACGAAGCGGTACGTCTTCAGAGAAGATTTTGTCGAGCATTTGGAGGCATGTGGGCCTGGCCAGCAAGCTTACCCTTGCCATCTGTGTAAAACGACATTCTCATTAGAAGACCTGATTGAGGTAAGCAATATGATGGGAAAGCTACATTTCACGGTATCGTCAGTATTGCTATTTCTTTGGAGGTTCACACTATTTACGGCACTTTTTATCTTTATTTACAGCACTACAAGACCCACAACCTTTTTAAATTCCATTGCTCATACTGCCCATTTGGAAGTGAGGTTAAAACCGATCTGGATGAACATTTTGTATCAATCCACCCCAACACCTCTGGAAGGGTGTTTTATCGTGTGAAACCATCACCAACAAGTACGGCACCTAAACCAATATTTCCGGTCATAACGAAAAAGTCGCCTCGAAAGAAGTCCTCGGGTGAGGCACCTGATGAAAAGAAGCTTTCGCAACCTGGTCCGGCAGAGCCTTCAGATAGGGATGGAGTCGAGAATCAGTCAAGTGCTGACACTAGCGGAATGGACGTCAGTGAGAATGAGGATAACGAGAAGGGGAGAGTTACGAATCTAAGAGGTACAAAGCATTGAAAATTACCATTTGTCACCAGACCTTGATTATTGATTTAATGACTAACAGTTATTATAATTTAGTTTAGGCATTTACATATCTAATTTTACATTGTTACTATTATTGCTTACCCATAGGCCGAGATCTGTACCGGTGTGTTACAGGAGAGTGCAATTTTATTGCTGATAATAGCGAAAGTTTTAAAGAGCACGTAAATGGATGCAGTTTGGTGGCTGAAAGTCGAAGTCTTTCCTGTGCGCACTGCGAAAGGAAAATGAAAACCGCAACGAATCTCCTGGAGCACATGAAGGTTCATGGTGAGAAGAAGCTTACCTGTTCCCTGTGTGGCTTTCGGTGTTGGACGGGAGCAGAAATCACTAAGCATATTAAGGTAACTTTTAGAAAAATTACTATCTAGATAGTGACAATGATTCTATTGATATATTTCATATGCGAATTACTTTATCAAACCCGGTAATTTTCTTTTTGCAGACTGTTCATCGCGTAATGAGCCATAAATTGATTAAGAAGGAAGTAACTGAAGATGAGCCGGATCCAGATATTTTTGCCTATCCCAAGGATGTAATGACGAAATCAATAAGCAGTGCTGAAAGCTTTGAAAGCAATTATTATTCATTTGCGAAGAAAGCTTTGTACTCCTTTGATAATGTGGATAAGCTACCTCTAAACAAAGTTTTTAGGTAATTGGTCAATAGTCGATATTTCAAGCTTATACAGAATCACTTTGTTCTTGTAAAATGTGTGACAGCAACCGCCTAATCTCGATTTCTCACTTGCAGTTCTGATCTCAATTGTGCCTTGTGCACATACTCAACCAAAGTCCGCTCCAACATGGTTCGGCATCTAAACATCCACAAACAATCAATGGGAAATGAGAAAATTGTGGTCCCTCTAGCTCAGATAATCAATCCAGTACCTTATTTGAGTCGGGAAGGACTGGAATTTGATAAAATGATGAATTTGGCAGCAAGCTCTCATAAGACTGACGGGTAAAATAACTTTCCTTCAAAGTACTCATGTGATGTAATGCTGATGATATAATAAAAGACTTAAATGCATTATCATTTTTCATGAACAGTGGGACTGCGACTGAGGCAGATGTAAAAAAGCTACCCCAATTTGTAAAGGAACAATTTCGATATGTGTGCAGTGTATGTGATCACATTACATCTGATGATGCACTTCTTCAGACCCACATTAAGGTTATCCATAGCGAGGTTACCTTTTACAAATGCCCTCACTGTCAGAAAATCCCGGAATCGAGTACGTGCAACACAAGCCGTTAGTAATAAACGTTTTACATCAATTATTAATTATTTGACACTCTCTAAGATATGTGCTTTTAATTTGAGCAGAGGACAATCCAGATAACAATGTGCCATTGGACAAAATATCTTTCCACTTGAGACTGCATGGTCCAAAGCTGTACAAGTGTGGTCATTGTATGGTAGTCCACCATCAACTACGCCTTATGGAAAAGCATATTCCAGAAAAACACCCGGAGAAAAAACCAATTCATTACTTGATTCGGGATGTGGATCCAGACGGTGTCCCTTCTGCACGGTACATATACGCAAAATTGTGTTATAACCACATATTTCTTTGAACGCAATCACCATGGTGACCATATCATTTTGTTTTCATAATCTTACAGACCTTCCGTTTCGGGGTCTAGTAGACGACAATCAGCGGATACACTTCAGTCCAATTCCACCGAAAAGTGGAAGTGCTTCTTATGTTCTTCCAAATCCATCTTTGGAGCCTGGAGTGAGGCCAAGGCACACTGTGAAACAGTACATAAAGTCACTCATCAGTTTATGTGCCTTATGTGCGACTTTTTTTCTGATGATGTTACGGAAATGCTTACGCATTGTCGTCAAACATGCAAGGACGAAGAAAAGAAAAAGAAGATCCTAGTCATGTTTTCAAAGTAAGTTCCAGTTAGGCTATCCAGTTCATTTTCTCCTTCTCAACCACGTTACGTGATTGCTAATTTTTGGCGCTTCGTTTCTACACTTTTACATTAGATGCGAGACGTTTGATGCAGAAGACGCTTCACAAACCGCTCCAGTGTGGAAGAAGAATCCTGGGCCTGTTCGCCACATTCATGGTAATTTTACTGAAGACTCGGTTGCCTTAATACGACAGTACAACAGTCAGCAAGGCAACGAGCAGTTGTTACCAGCCAGCTCAGCTTCTTCTCCTATTAGAGGTGCACAAATATTACCCCTGCCAGTCAAAAATCAAATCAAAACTACAGCGGCGACAACAAAGGCACGACGAAGCATTGGGGGAACGTCACCACAAAAACCTAATTCTGTCAAACCTGGAATTCCACCGCCTGTAACAGTGCCATCGCCTCTAAAGTCAGAGGTTTTCAAATATCGATGTCACAAGTGCGACATGTATCGGACTAAAAATCCTACTGAATTACGTATCCATCTTTACAACGAATACCGCTACAAACGGTATGAACATGCTTTACTTAACTACACGTTGTAGTATCCAAATGTATCAAGGGTTTATGCATATGTATTCTTACCATTTTGTAATCTAATATTTCAGATGGATGTGCTTGGTCTGTAACACAAAGTTCACCACGGAAAAGTCTTTGAAAGGCCATATTGAGCGTGACCACCAAAAGGTGTATCAAAATGATCTGTACGAGTTGCAACCGGAGGATATTGAAGTCGAGGGAGAGGTAACTGTCCCATACATCTATTTAAAGAAATCAACTCCACTTTCACATTTGTTAATTGAAATACTAATCTTCATGTTCCACCTTTTCTATTGCGCAGATCGATGAATGCATTGAAAAGCAGAACAGAAAGAAGGAGATGATTAATTCGTTCGCTATTGAAAAGTTGGGGAAGCTTTCGTGTAAACATTGTAAAGAAGACGGTTATACTTACGACACATTTGAAACCCACATTCTTCAAAAACACAGCAGTTGAGAAGAAATGATTAGGTTAAAGTGTTATTTCTCATTTCGCTTATAACATTAATAATGTATTAATTTTATGGTCTCATGGTAGGTTAAGTGAACCCACGTTTCTCCTTAGCTGTAGTTAGGAAGTATTTATTTTCTACCATTTTAGCTAGACGTTAAGATACTTGTTGTTAGTAATTGTGTGCTGGCTGGGGGCGCATACTCGGAGTGCGTCCTCAGTGTAAATTAATTTAATCTAAACTGATTTTGTAATAATGATAATGTCTGCGCTATAGGCCTTATCCGACATATGCTTCATGATAAAAATTCATTTATTAAATACACCGTGTAGTTTCATAGTACGAGTGAAGAAAGACTACTTTTAAAATACATACTTAATTACCGAATAATAACAAATAGCCTACATTGAGTTCAGATCTTGAATAAGAGTATAAACTGACATAATATCTGTATCGAAAAAAGTAATAATAGTAATAATCATAATAAACCTATCTACTTCAAATCAGAGACCTACTCAAACAGGTAGTAGGTAAATGTAAAATGAACTTTTATTGTCAATTACGTATTAAACGATAATGGCGATGAACGCAAAACTTGTGCATACCTATGTATATCACTTGCAATAACCGCTTACGTTGACGTTGTATTTTTAAAAAAAAGTTGCTGACAGACATCAAGTCTCCGAAACAAAACAATTAGCCGTTATTTTCGGTTAACAGCTATTCTGTAAGATATATAGGAGGTATTACGTACGATGGCATTTTATTAATGATAAGTTGATAAAACGATATTGCAGGCAGTATAAATTTTAAAAAAAATACTTGTGATGTAATCTGTGTATTGATCTAGGTTTTTAGGACATTTATATTTTAGCGTATACGTACACAAATGTCCCGAAACACCCGGCGAATACTTGAGTTTTCACAAAATGATGTGTTGTTTGTTCATAGAATTTTGACTTGTACTATTACTTATAATATATTACTGCATACTTGTACTGTTGTTGAAATATATATATACCTTCCGGAGATTTGAGCATTTTAAGGAGACATAATATTTGTTACTTGAATCTTTTTGACGTTAAATAAAATCATGTTTTAAGCCGAACAAGTAAAGAAAGATATATAAATTTTAATCGAGTTTGCGTCTCGCTAGTAGATTAATTTTAATTCCATGGCTAGAAAAAACCCATCAACTACTTGTGTGCATTTATGTGATCTTTAGAATAATTCTAATAGTATGATAAATTCCTAGTTATTGCTTTTTCTGTACTTATATCATCCATCATCATGCAATCTCGCATTTTTGCTTGCATTTGTGCGCAATGCGCATGCTTCTTGACATCGCACGAGACGACGAGACTCGGTGAGAGGGACGCTTCCTCCGAAAACAAAGACAACGTCGGAGGAGCGATTCACCATCACCGTTACCACATGGCTGAAAGCCGGCGAAAATACCTACTCCACTTATACAAAAAGCAGAAGACGAGGTTTTTTCGGGGTTAGTGGTGACACCAATGGTTGCTGGCAAAAAGAATGTCGGGAGTTGCTGGCAAAAGAAGAATGACTAATAATTCCAGGTCGTCCATGTGTTTCTCATCACACCCGGGACAAATTTTTGCTGACAAGTGACAACTAGCAACTTTTTCGTATTATAATATTTGCCTACTTGCAAAATTAAGTAAAGACCATTGTTTGATTGCCGTCCTCAGTGATATTTCAATTATAGAGATTTTTTTCAGATAACTTTGTGGACATTAAAATGGGGCCAGTTTTCAGCAAAATGGCGGCTGCAATGACGGGCAAGATCAAAGCAGTAATGGACAATGGCTCGTCTGAGAGCTGCAAGGAAGGACATGTGTCGAGAGGAACTGAATGTGGTGGTATCGAGGTTCTAGAGGTCCCGCCTAGACCCCCACCTGAGGTAGTGGACTTGGAAGCAGAGTTTGTCGAGGAACCTATTGTGAAGGTTTGTTCAAGTTCAGAATCGCGAACAAACCTTGGCGACGGATCTACCTCATCAGACGGATCTAGTGACGGATCTACCTCATCAGTCGGATCTAGTGACGGATCTACCTCATCAGACGAAGATTCCTTTGACGATTCTACAACCTCTTCGGAGTCTATGTCGTTTTGTACTTGTACTCCATCGGATTACTCCAGCTCCGATTTTTCACCGGATGAGTGAATTTTTTTGAACTTTCTGAATCAGTAAGTATGTTACGAATCTACAATTAACTAACTTTAATAATAATTGTATCATTTATTTGTACACAAATTCATCTTCTCCTGTGCTAATTTACTTTTCTGTATAATTCAAAGTGGTTAAAATTTTTCATGTTTTGCAGATACTTAAATACACCTGTCCGTCTCGTTTGCAGTCTTTTTAATTCACCATGGAAAATAACATAAAATTTTGTATTATATATTACCTTTTTGTTTGATAATTTGTGTAATGTAATAGGAAAAGGGGGACTGTCTTTCGCAGCGATTTTATCAGTCTACGGTGTAAAGTGCTGATTTGAGTCCCGAGGGGTGTTAATTATGGCGGTCAAGAAGTTCGAACTAATAAACAATAATCGGTATACAGGTAGTATTTGACATGGGGAAAGTGCTAAAAACTATAAAATTGACCTGGGGGTAATTTGACCCCTAGAGGTCAAATTTCAAAAATTAGAATTAAGGTCTCAAAATTGATGCAATGGTGGAATTTGACCTGTGTAATATGATAAATGTAATATCAGTGCCAAAATATGACATTTGACCCCATCAGCTGTTACTTCTGAATTTTAAAACTTGACTCCGATGGGGTCAAATGTCATATATGGCACTGATATTACATTAATCATATTACACATGTCAAATTCCACCATTGCATCAATTTTGAGACCTTAATTCTAATTTTTGAAATTTGACCTCTAGGGGTCAAATTACCCCCAGGTCAATTTTATAGTTTTTAGCACTTTCCCCATGTCAAATACTACCTGTATACCGATTATTGTTTATTAGTTCGAACTTCTTGACCGCCATAATTAACACCCCTCGGGACTCAAATCAGCACTTTACACCGTAGACTGATAAAATCGTTGCGAAAGACAGTCCCCCTTTTCCTATTACATTACACATTTGATCTATGAGTTCTGTTTTGATGTTTTGTTGTACAATCATTCTGATATAATATTGTGTGTGTTAATACTTGGCATTCCAATAAAATTACATTTACTCTAATGTCTAAAGACAATCACATCAAACATCTAAAGATTCTCAATCAAACAACATTCGAATATGCATTTCTCTGTATCAGTATCATTGTTGACTTTTGACCAAATCATTGCTAAATGCATGTGGCTTCAAAGTTTAGCTAGAATCATAACGAATAATTCGATTACGTTTAAAAACCGCGATTACATAGTGATAAACACGATAATGCGTAACGGTAATACCTCGACTGGAATAAATTAATATTTATATAAATCAATTATTATAATCACGCATTGCATGGCGCGGCACCAACCATTTTTGCCACGCTGCAACGGAACTCAGACAATGGGTGCGGTCGCTTGTAACTCGAAACATTTTACGGTTTTTTAAGGAAGAATGAAAGACGCATAACTTGGTATTCCGCCGATAATGATACCATTACTGATGTTGCCGTTGCAACCTCACAGCAAAATGTTTAAAGAAATTATATACTTTTGTGTGCGTTCGATGATAAGAGATAAAAAACTGTAATTATATGAGTTGCTCACGCGCGGACTAGTCTCTTTTATCAGATTATAGTGTCAAGCCCATCAAATATTTCCGTAAGTGGCAAGAAGCGATTATGCATATGCGTTTGAAACACTAGAATCGATCTTAATGGCTTGAAATTCTTGTACAAGATTGAGGGGAGGGTATAGCGTTTTAGGATTTAAAATCAACCTCACACGTCAAAATGGCTCATTTTCGGACCCCCGAGTCAAGCAATTAACATCCTACTTTTTTGGAAATATACATAATATCGTCATCACAATTACATTTCCGCAAAGAGAAAGACAAAAAGCCGTTTTTGGTGCAATTGAGCCATAAGATAGTCCATTCTTGAATCTTCTTTCCGCATCACATTCATTTTGCCACGTGCCATAATGGTCAGAATGAAATGAACGAGGTGCATTTGAGAAAATATTCATGACACGATGCATAAGAAACTCATTAAACCGATTTAATTGATGCTTAATAGTACAATCACGATAACTCTGAACAGAACCCGGGTGCTCTCCTAACATTCTATAGCAGCCAATGATTGAGTGCTGTCTCGTTTACATCAACCATTGTCGTCACTTTCAAATAATTATATCATATATTTACCATAACTGGAAACCTCATAAATGGCAAATCATAGACCGAAATAAAACGGATAATTTTTTAATCCATATATCCAGTAAAAAATCTGAGGGCCCCACTAGACACAGCTTTCTTTCTATTTCTTGATTTTTCAGGGATGTCCATTTTTCTCACTTCAGACTAACCCTTTTACTTACATTTACATCTACACATTTCCTTATCACATTTTCACTCCCCGTCCTATAGGTAAACTTGCTACTTCAGGTTACATGAGCCGTTGCGAAGATGTGAGTATTCAGTTAGCATCCTTCGCATTTCACAATATGTTCTATGTCCAAAGGGCTTGTGTGTGAACTAGATCATCATTTTAAACAGGAAAAAAAGCTTGAAAGGATTTTTCCTCTCGTTCCTCAGTTCTTTCGTCGGAAGATTTCTCTGTATAGAGTGGTTTTTTAGTAAATGTGATGGCTTGTAAGCTGCGATTTTCTCAGTCGACTAGTCACTTGAGCTGCAGCTTCGGAAGAGGAGGGTGAGAAGATAGCACAAAGAAGAGATCTTTCTTTTACTTTTGCTGTAGAAAGAAGCTCTGTGGGGCTATGTGAGACGACTTATAATTTGCAACAATCTGCAGTATTTTTTTAATCATTTATTTTTAACTACAGTTATAATTATTTTTGAATGTTGTGAATCGGGCATTGTCATTAGATAGATTGATTGTGACAAGTGCGATAGATTAGACAAGTGTGCTAGGAGAATGTCGTCTCCGTCGTTAATAAACCCAAACTTTTACATAGTTTTTACTATAGTGGTCATAGTTGTGGCATCAAATTCCGGAGTTGTCAACGGTCAGTTGGAAGATGATCTGGAAAACGAGATTCCACTAGCTTCCACGGGAAGCTGCAGGAAAAGTGGACTGTGTTGCCCTGGAAGGGACAGCTCTTGCGTTATCCAGAAGGCTAAGCCGAACGCTATCATTGAGGATTTGGATGACATCCCATGCTACTGCGACCACGCTTGCCTCAATATTGGAGATTGCTGCTCGGATTTTAAAGCCGCTTGTGGAGGTAACTAAATCAGATTAATATTTCTCATATGTATTTTTTTTTTAAATTAAAGTGAGTGCAAGCATATTTGAAAAAATAAAGTTAGTACTTGTCTACAAGACATAACATAATTGTCATTTTTCATACTGAAGCGAGTACCATGGCTCATGGAAAACTTTCTCCTTTCATATCACAACATTAGCCTTTTATTAATATTCATTATCATCCAGAGGAGCTAATAATAATTGTTAATTGAAACCTCCTTTCTAAATGTCAGTCTGGAAACAGTGCAACTATTAGGGTTGCTTTTATACACAGCGAAATGTATAAGGTCGTTCAATGACATTTTCTAAGTATTCCATTTTGAAACAATGTTGATTTTATAGAAATACATACCTTTCTTTCGCATACGCACTACGTACGCATACACGCTTCAAACGATTTAGTACAAAGTAACGTTGTTTAAAACATGGGTAATTCGCAGCAGCCTTTATTATCTTCGCATTGTTGCATGAGATTGTTCGCTGTGAGGATTTATTAGCCAATTAGCAGAACGGTGTGAAATATAGATTTTTTGGAGGCATTGTCTCTCTACCGCTTTATTTGATGCGAATTGACAAAAATCTGGTAATAAAATTTGAAGCCGAGTTAAACGACAGGTTTATGAAGATTCTAAAAATAGCAGCATTTCCTGTTTAGCCATTTCCCCTTTATCGAAAATCAATGCTGGTAACGTAATGACAGATATTATGTTATTGTGCCCTGCACCAAACTTGCCGAAAAAAATATAATGAGCGAGTACATATGTATTACATGTTCACGTAATTATTTTTAGTGCGTAAGTAAAGATATATATACCTACGTATTATATAAAAAACATGAAAAATTAACTGGAAAGGGGGACGATGACGGAACAGTAGGATACCCGGGAGTTGGAAACTGTCACACAACTGGAAACGCTTGACATTTACGACTGCTTGTATTTTCTTTGAAACGGCTAGATAATTGCCTGGATTTGGCGTACTTACCGATTCGGTTCAGTGAGTTGCACCCTAGCTAACCAAAGTATTAAAATGTCATATACCTAGTCAGACAAGCACACATGTTCATTAAAGAAAGAAAGCAAAAGCCACTGAATGCTATATAGCTAATTATAGCACCCGTCCGTCTCTTTACTTATAATTATTTTTGAAATAAAACACGTGCATAATCTATACTCTATTAACCTATGCATACTATCACTACTACCATGAACGACGGAAATTGTAAACCGTTTTATTGCCAATGCGAACTTTTTCTGCTCTGGAACATTACCCTTTTCGTTTTTATACAACATTTTTTGTAAAGAAAAAAAACCGTAAATTGAAATGAATTGAAACTGCTACATTGTCATTGTCACCGGTTTAAACTGTTTTCATAGTGAACCGTCGCTTAAAATGATTACAGATAAGCAAACCTGGTACACATACCAAGAAGTAATAAAGTTTTTCCTATTCTCTTGCCACACAAAAAATGTACTTATATGCATTTCCACTGGCTTATCAATTAATTATGACCATTCAAAAACTGAAGGATTCTGATCGTCATTAAATATTGAACACAATTCACAATCATGAAAGTGTATTGACGCCTGACACCCACACTGTATGAATGTCAGGAGCTATTGATGCTTTGAATTGAAGCTATTTTTAATGGCTTCATCGATCCCACATATTATATGCCTACAGCCGCACGTACGTAACATGAACTTGTTGCATTTGTTTCAGTGTTTGACTGTCAGGTTTCAAACTGGGGACCTTGGTCGGAGTGTGATGCGGACTGTGGCAGCGGTGCGATGACTAGAACGAGAGCAATAATTCAGGAGCCGGCAAACGGAGGCAAGCCTTGTCCTTCATTAATTCAAAAGCGAGGCTGTTTGGGAACAAGATGTCAACAGAACTTACGAAGCTCAGTGGAAGGTAAAAAACGAACGAGTCAATTATGCATAATTTGATAAATGACAAAACTTGGAGCCATAAACGGAAGTAAAAGATTGTTTCATGAGCACTGTGTGCTTACACGGAAATCTCTGATTGCTTAATATTATGTGATGTAATGGGAGATGAATAGCGAAGTATGTAGTATGTTTGAAATGTATGAAACATCAGCATAGTTTATTATTTTGTCTACAGAAACTGCTATCATATTACCGGCAGCGTACAGCCATAAGCGCAGAATTAACGACGGAAATGATATAACGCGAAATCTGAGACTTCGCTACTTAAAGCACCCAGACAGAGAAAGAACCAAATCGTAAGTAGACAAAAAATTAATTACGCTCAAAGCATTTGACATGACTACAATTCGAAGTAAATGGAATGAAACGAACATACATATGCCACATATACAAACGTACATATTATAGCGTCCAAAACACTTGGCCCACACCTGCTTTAAAACATTAAATAATATGTGAGTTAAATAGTTGTCGTCGGTAAACAATCAAGATAAAATATTTGCTGAACGTTGTACTGCCAGACATTTAGCAAAGGTTTTAATCACACGCAGCCAATAATGTAAATTAAGCAGGCTGAAAGAACCAGTAGAGAAGGTAAAAGTCTTCAGAGGACTTCACTGGAAAATCTTGAGACATTTTTCCGTTTGGGGCAACGTAAGACCTTGTATAAGAGCATCTCGCGTTCCTTTACGCTGCAAGGTGTAACGTCATCGCATCACTTATCAATCAGTAACTCTTGGTATTTCATTTCGTAAAAATATTCTACAGATCTATTTTAGCATTAATATTACTCCTTCTTTATGTCAATTCAAAGTAAAAGTTGTCAATGCCAAGCTTTATAATGTATGAAAACTCATCTCATGAAAAAGCATCTCTCTCACAATCAGCTTTACACAAATATTTTTTTACAATATGCCGGGCACTCCACGCACAATTACAAATGGATTGTTTTATTTTCTGACAATGGATCAACCGTCGTCATGTTCCTCCAAACAACCAACCGAACTCACTCTCTCTGATGACAACGGAGAAGGTATTGTGTCGAGTTTGAAGTGATTCGATCAACAAAGGCTTGCAGAGCAATGGAGAGTTTCCACAACGTCAGAGAAGGTAACGCCTACTCAAAACATGTTGTCTTGTACATTTTTAATGCATTTCATGTAACCTGAATAGTAAAAAAAATATCGTCTGGTGAAACTGTTACAAGTTACAAAAACTATAAATACTTTGCCATCTTCTTCTAACAATATGCTTTATATAATATGTACCTGTATTATTAAATTCTAATGATAATGTGCTTTTGTTTTCGTCAGTATTATATAGCCCTTCTACAGTTACACATTATTACACACACTTGAGTGTGTAATCAATGCTTTTTCTTATTTCGCTTTCGCTTTTTCTGTACAACACATCTTCTCACAAACATGTTGTTGTTCTTGTTGAGCTTCATTTTCTTACATGGTTTCTCCAAGTACCTCATCTTACAAGCATTTCATTGTTCTCTGGAACGGACAACAAAAGAACTGTTAATCTGAACGCTTTAAGCATTGAAACTTTTGAAACTGAAACTTTTTTATACAAAGATTCATATACATCATTCATGATGAAATATAATCTCCTTCGTCTTAAATACCTAACTAAAACCTACTTTCTCATGCCTATCAACATCATAATCATCATCATCATCAAAAAACGCAATAAAGACGGCGACCGTAACGTAACGTTTTTTTCTTCTGAAATTAGCCTAAGCATTTTGTTATTGTGTCTCTCTGGCGTGGCGTGGTAGTGGTGGTGATCCACCACACGTCTAGTGTCTAGTCATTTAAAAAGGGAAGTTCCATGGTTTCTCGTCCTCCAGAGATTCTCATGTACATATTTACAGGTGGTGTAACAAAGCCAGTGCTGAGAGTGCGCTGTTAAAATAATAATAATAATAATAATCATCGTTTTCAAAGAAGGGCAACGAAACAGTGCTTCAGGCCTTATCGACAAATCAGTCATGTACAACAATCCGCCTACTTGAGTAGCAGCAGCAGCGCAGCATATAACTTTTCATCACGACTCTTTTTTCCCCATGCATTGTTCTCTCACCGGGCCTGGAATTTCATTTTCCCTGCTGTGGTGTTGATGATGAGGCGTTGTTTTACAAGGAACAAGGAGCATTCCTCTCTATCAGATTGCATAAAAACATTAATTGAGAAGTTGGGAAGGACCATGTATGCAAGTATGCATACGACCATGTAATTGGTAACTTGCTGCTGCATCTTGTAAAAAAATGGGTGATATAGCAACCCTTTTTCAGTGTAATTCCTCCCAAAAATATATATTCCCAGTATTCAATTTCTCAGTTTTAGTTTTATTAACCCATTCCCCTAGTTCCAATTCCAGCTATAATATTTTAATATTTGCCTTTTCAATGTTACGATGGTGATGATGATGATGTCTTTTTTATAATGATTTGACTAATTATCTGGAAACGAAAAGGAATCCCTTAGGTTAGTATATACTAACCGGGAACCAAGATACTGCCCTCATTTCGTAGCAAATCATTTTCCATGATCTTGTTTTGACGGCCCTTGCGTCTGAAAATTATGTTGAGTGAGAAATTGCTAAGAATAGAAGCTAATGTCATGTCTGTGGGTCTTTTCATACAGGATAATATAATAGAGTGATTTAAATGCGTATATTAATCCTTCCTTCCATTGCACATTGCATAATATTACCGTTACGTCGGCAATGGCATTACGTCGTCGTATAATGTACTACATTGTAGTAGCATGCCTATACAGAGTAGAGTAACCTTATATGAGGTGGACGAACTTTTTTTTGCATATATTTCCGGTGTCCGCCGGATTTACGTCTTCCAAGTTATACAACATCCTCAAAGACTGCGTGATGATGTAATATGGATTTCACAATGACAAGTGCAAACTTTTGGGTTTGTCACACTCAAAGGAAAAGGGACTTGTGAAAGTACTGAAAATAGAATGACTGGTGACCTAAGACCACAATTTATGTGAGACAGTCGGTCAAATCAATGGGAGCGTGACATCAATTAAGCAAAGTGTGCATGTGTATAAGAAGGATGCATAATGATAATGAAATAGGTCTACAAAATTCAAAGTTATTTAATTAGTACTTCACCCTTTGGCATATTTAATTTTGCAGAAATTAGGAGAAGCAGTTAGAATGTTTGCATGCATTGCATCATTGCACGTTGAGTTGAATTGAATTTCCAGTTGTTTTTTGCTGGCGTTAAAAATACGCTAAAATGAAATGGTTTTCAAGCGCGTTGTCATTCTCAACCTGTTACATTGTATGTTTTAAATAAATTACACAATGACTTTAGTGGAAAAAAGTACCTTAATTTTTAAAGACATGATTGCGAATGATTTTGTGTTATGCCACCTTGCTATCATGTATAAAGAAGAAAGCTTTTTTCCCCTTCCGCTGTCACTCTGTTTGATACTTTGTTTCTTTCTGTCATATGCCAAAAAATAATGTGCCCTCAAGTTGTAGTCTGAAAATAGCATGGTTTCGCATTGAATGCCACTTGTCAGAAAACTCTGAAGCAGATAGGTGGTAGGTAGGTATGCATTATGCACGGCACGCAACGAGAGATCCTAACCAACCACACAAGCACTTTGTTACCTCTTTCATGTACAGTGCTACTCTTAACTTTCCAAGAATATTATTGTAATGACACTCCATAACCCTATCCCACATTAACACCCAGTATGAACAGAGAACAATGAAATGATGCAAAAATTTAAAATGGTAACGAACGGGAAGGGAAGCAAGAGGTAGTGGCGTCAGACATTCATACTCATCACTTGCACCAAATCATGCATGCCATTTTCTTACTTTTTCTTTGCTATTTGTTCTTTTCTTTTAGAGAGTCAAATGGTGAACATTATGACATAAAAGTTATGTGCACTGGTGAAAAGTTAAATGTGAAATTGTTGCTGTTTTTGTACCTTTTTTATTTTTCGCCTACTTAAAACTCTTGCATTTTTGCCATCATGACTTATTAAGCTGCAATTGCCAGAAGCTATGACCTTTGTTGTCACCGAGTGTTATGTACCTTGTAATATGTATAATCATTTGGAATGTTTTTTTTCTCTGAAACGCAAAGGAAACCGAGTGTGTGCATTGTGTGAACCTGAAGCACAGCGGTCTTACGCAGAGTACCGATGTGTGGGCTCAGGAAATCCTAACGGACGTTCAAGTCGGTTTTCAAGTCTGAGGGAACCCTCTTGTCATGGGAAATGGAAGCATGTTCACTCCAACTCCACTTGCAGTTGTTTGAGTGGTGCCGATTTCATCTTTGTTTAAATTATGCATCATATTTAAGCGGAATTATGTTGTTACCAAGCACTTAATTACAACACATTTAGAAAGTGATGCTGAATGGAATGGTAAAATATAATAACATGAACTACTTAGAATCATCTTCTGTTAATATGAACACGATTTTTTTCGGAAGTTCTTAGAAATGAAATAACCCTACGTACTTTGTCAATGTTCTCTATACTAATGCACAAATTACATTATGCACAATGGATTCCTCCTAATGTAAAATAACAACCAGTGCATCAATGCAAGTAACAATACTAGCTTGTAGTTGAATTTATTGATTTAGGAACACAGACTAGAAAATTATAAGAATACTACAACGAAAAATTTCGCTAACTACAAACTAGTAGTAATACATAATACCTAATTACATTAATCATTAAAATGTTAACATAGTTTGAATAGACTTAAATAACATCCGATTCTGTTGGAAACACATAGATATTAAAAATCCAGTAGCTTTTTGAATTACAGAATTATTATGGGAATTCATTATTATTGAAAAAATATAGCTTTTCAAATTACAAGATTTGCAAACGATCATAATAAGTTTGTTGTTATTACATATTACTTTTCACTCATACAATGTTTATAATATTGTTTCCTTTTTCTTATGACATTTTATGAATGTAAAATAAAGAATGGCACTGTTTGTTATGTCAATTTAAAAAGCTTATGCCTACATATTATGTATGTATATTATATAAGTATCGTAGCTACACATTAAATATTCGAATAATAAACTATATACATTAAGTCGTATTTTTTAATTATTTACACACAGATACTCACTGTTAGAGTTGAAAAAACAATGCAATCAGTAAAAGAACCTGCTCTGTAGATTGAGTTGTCAAGCACCACGAGGGCTGGGCATGAGATTTCTTAACCAGCGACATTTTAGTAATTTATATATACAACTTAAAAGTACAATTTAAACGTAAGTTATATGACTGATGCGTCATCAATGGTTGTCGCAATCACAGTCGGTTTAAGTTACTAACATACAAATTCTTCAATTCCGTTTTTGGTATATTTTCGAATAGTGCTGCACGATTTTGACAATCTCCTTTCTTCACCCAATGGCCGTACACGCGGAAAGCACAGTTGTCAACGACCTAGCAGAAACAAATCGAATTCTCAAGAAAGGGTACCCAAATAACATTATAAAATTGATATTCAATCTAACTGCAATTACCTTTCTGAACGCCTTGATTCTATAAGGATCTAAAGATGCTGCCGTCATAGATAACGGCTCAGGTGTCTTCTTAAGTCGCTGGATGCGCACTGCACATCTTACGCACAAAATAGCGAAACGAAACGATTTTCTAGCATCAAAGGGTTTGCTATCGCAGTGCTGAAATAAGTCACAATCTTCCCTTAGAAATCTGCTATCTCAGTAATCATACATACATAATCGGTAGCATAATGAATACAAACTCACGACAACTTGGAAAAATTCATGCTGAAGGGCTTCCTTAACGGTAATTCTTTGTGAGGCATCGACAATCAATAATTTCCTAATTAAATCCTTGGGAGTATCTACAAAATACAAAGTTTCTGGATATTTCAATCATTGAAATTCAATGCACCAGTTACTGTAGCTAAGTAATTGTGTAACTAACCTGTTATGCCGTCCCACTCTGGGGAGGAAAATGAGTATTTTCCTTCCATTATGTTCCTAAGCATTACCATTTGTTTCCGGTGCCAAAATGGGGGACACCCAACGAGCCTTAAAATTAAAACATTTAGCTATTAGCAACTACACTGGTCCGAAGTAGAAGTATGCATGTACCACAAAGTATGGAATGGCAATTGAGATACTAAACTTACAAAGTATACATGATTACTCCACAGGCCCACCTAAAAAAAGGAGAAAGACGTTAATTTTGTCATCAAGCACAAGAAGTACAAACTACCGCCTTGAAACGATTCGAAAAATCAAGCAAGCAACATGCGAGTTCCATCATCGGAAATTAAACAGTTTAAAAGCGCTGCAATTAGTAAAAGCAAAAATGAAGAATTAAACAAAACAGAAAATTCAAACGACAGGACTAACACATCTACAGACTCGTCATATCCAGGCGCATCTTCATACATAGCTGCTTTGAGCAACTCCGGAGCCAAATAACCGGGTGTACCACAAACCTCTGTGGACATTATTCCCCCAATAAAGTATAACAGCACTCAAAGGAATTTGCAAATGAATTTAGAAGTGAAGAGGAACCAACAACCACACAGAAATCAGGAACACATGCAACACAATTTGAAACAGAAACATCAGTGATTACTTGGTCATATAAATAAATTAACATACATGTCTATCTTTTGATCATATCCCTCGGCAAGTTCAAACATGTTGCATCGAATCATTTCTGGAGATAAATAGCCAGGAGTTCCACACAAATCTATATGGAATTTCAGTAAAATTATTACGCGCTAATGAATATGATAAAACACGAGCACGCCAACCATATCTGCTATAAATTATTTCAGGCGAGGCAGGGGAATTTTGCTAAACAAACTATAATATATTCGGATTTGTAGAGATGACAAAATAATACGTATGTATTCTTAATTAATTTCCTTTTAGTACACATTTGCTCATGGTATATTGTAGCTGTTAAATCTTCTTGCTTCGGGTCAGATCAATTAATCAATTACACAGCATCCCTAATCTTCAAAACTGTTAACACATTACCAAATAATTTTTCTTCCGGTTGGAGAGCCTTGGCAAAACCAAAGTCGGTTAGCTTGATGTTAAAATTGTCATCCAGAAGAATATTTTCCGGTTTCAGATCCCTATGGACAATACTTTTTGAATGGACGTATTCCAAAGCTTCGAAGAGCTGTTTCATTATGTACCTATAGACGGGTAGAAGATACAAAATATAAAAGAATCATGGACGGATGGAAATATGAAATGAAAGGAAAAACAGTGTAGATTTCTATGATTTACCTAGTCTTCTTCTCTGATAGAGTTACAACGTTGGTTAAATAATCAAACAGCTCCCCATTGCGGCATAGTTCAAATACGAGGAAAATAAATGTATTGCTCTCGAAGACATCATGTAACTCAACTGAAATATATGACCATAGAAACATTGTTATTATTATCATATTATGAATAGTAAATAGAGCAATTTTTCAGAAGCAAATCCACTCACTTATAAATGGATGTCCAGCAACCAATCGAAGAATATTCACTTCGCTTAATGTTGACTCACGCACCGTTTGAGTATTATTGTCTTCATTGCTTAAATCAATTATCTTTGCGGCATATTCTCGACCAGTTTCCTTTTCAACGCACCTCCTAACCGTTGAGCTAATGCCCCTACGAAAGCAATAATAATACCTCATAATATGATTGCATAGACCATAAAATTCTCACCTGAACAATGCGCTATTAAATCTTCTATAGGTACATAATTTGATTAAAAAACAATTTTACCTTCCTAAGACTTCTTTAGGTTCATATTTTGCATAAAATTCTTTCGCCGCATCCTGATCAGGGAGTATATCGTCATTCTCATCTCGTGCCATGTTGATAATTTGCTTAATCTGAGCCACAGCTCGAAGTACCTTTTAATTAATAAGAATGTTGAACACGAACAACTGCATGCACTGTCCAACGCCACTAGAAATAATTTCATACATTATTATATATAACCGTTGCAATTTAATTAACCAATACATTTTACTATATGAATCTTAAATTCCCAAAAACATACCTCATCTTTCAATTAATCCAGTAGAGAAAACACCGCCCGTGAGGATTTCGGTATTACTTACGCACGTTATTATCATATAGCCTATTTTTTATCCTTTTCATAAACACATTCAAAGACAACCAGATTGAAAATTATCCACAGACTCCACTTACGATCCCAATCTTTCACCTATGAAATAAAGGAAAAAATAATTAAATGACTTTCTCTCCGACAACTTTCACATTATCTACTAATACCCGCTCATAGAAAACCTCAGAAGTAAGTAAATCTGCAAGCATTATGGATTCTACACGACCTTGAATGTCATCTGAAGACATTTTCTCTAAAGCTCATGTAACTTCACCACTAACAAAGATGCGACCACGTTTTTAAAAGGCAATCCTTGCCAATAACCTGTCTTCTTGAGCCCCATGTCTATTATGAAAAGGAAACAGCATCAAATCGCACCACCGACAACCTGGAATATTGCCCACATTTCTCACCGACAGACATTTTCGGAAAAATAATAATAAATCAAACACACACAAAGAAACTTTTCTCACCTGAACTACCATGAACAACAATGTACAATCCTACATCAGCTTTTGCTCAGCGATACCGTATTTTGCATACTTCACTCTTCACTTTCCGAAAACATCACAAACTGCTTTCTGGACACATTAAAAAAAATGTCAAATTATTTTTTTAACTGCTCAAAAAAGTAAGTGCTGCTCTAAAAACAGGGAGCAGCAACACACCATCCGCGAAAATTGCATGCACACCAAACATCTGATCACTTGCTGCTATACTTACTTGAACAGTTGAGCAAGAGCTCTCACTCAATAAAAAAATATCATGTTTCGTTTGCGTTTGCTCGTTGGTCGGGTGCTGCGCAGCTACTGGCTCTACTAAAAAACAAGCTGAGTGACTGAATGAGTTTAAGCGTATGGGTAAGTGGACAACTTTTTTTATTGCAAAAAAAAAAAACAATCCATTCATTTCTGCAAGCTGCGCTGCGAAACTGCGAATTTTCGACTTAAACTGACTGACTGCTGCTATTGATCATCAGCAAAGCAATTATCAAGTTGCAATGGTGAATATGGACGATCATGAAGTAGCGTCATGACACATGGTGACAGCGCAGCGTAGTAAGTGCAAAATGGATGGAAAGAGTTCTTACACCAATTATTTTGCGATCTTCTCTAATGTCTTTTTTATATTTCCAATGCCTTTTGTCATTTGCAACTTGTATAATGATTTTAGTGTATGTGTTTTTTAAATTGATACAGGACTGAAAGATGGTTCGCTTACTAAGGAACAAGAGACCCTTAAAATTCCTCGAATGTTCTATGTTGTTTCTCTACGAGAGGGTTTGCGTAGTGTGCCGTGTAGCGTTCGAAGACGATGGTTGGCAGCGGCCAATGAAAGATGTGTGTGGCCATGTCCACTGCCTTTCATGTGCCCTCAAAGTGGTAAACGTTGGCTGTCTCCAGTGCAAACTGGCAAAAAAGCAGTTAAAAAAGAACAATAATAAGCGTGCCGTTAAACAGCCCAAGCACATTCAGTGGAAGAAAGGACATTTTGGCAAGAATCTGCCCTGGGATTGTGCATACTGTGGGGAGAGATTCAGATGTTTTGTGAAAATGCGTCTCCATAAGAAACTCCATGCGGGATACCGCGGACATCCTCGCGAAAGTGTTGCTAATTGAATTGATTTTATGGATTTTCCATTCCGAACTTTAACAATTAATCATCTTTTCATTGCGTTAATAACTTTAGTAAGCGGAGTGAAGTGAACAAAGTGAATGTGTTCAAAAGTGTTCATAAGCAAGTAAATCGTCAGTAATCATTAATCATCAAACTAAAAAGGTGCGCGGTGCAAGCAGAAGCCTAAAAAACGCTAGTCGCAAAACCTTTTTCTGACTTTCACTCTCTCAAGCGATGCGATGCGAGAAAGACGACAAAGAATTTTGCCTGACGGAATCCACACGAAGCATAAAGGGAGCTTTGAGGCTGATATAATGCTTTA
Source organism: Sinella curviseta (assembly GCA_004115045.4). Classification (NCBI taxonomy): domain Eukaryota; kingdom Metazoa; phylum Arthropoda; class Collembola; order Entomobryomorpha; family Entomobryidae; genus Sinella; species Sinella curviseta. The sequence continues at coordinate 9,394,836 of CM065489.1, forward strand.
TAACTGTGTGCGTTACAGGCAAGTCTCACTTGGCCAGCTCAGACAGCTTTATAGACAGGCAGAGGCAATCACCGCATTATACGATCAAGTAATAAAATGCAAAATAAACGCAGCAAGCTAACCGCTGACGTGACGGATCTGCTCCGCCGTTAACCAAAACAGATCACTAACCACTAGTACTGATAAGAAATTGTCTGTTGAAAACAGAATGAAAATATTCCAATCCGTTTAAAAATTACATCCTAAAAACAGTTACTGACGTTAAACGGTAACCGTTGCGATAAAAATGTATTTAAATATCGTCACAGAAAACTCAGGGGAGTCGAATGATATGCCACTTGCTGTATGTGACATTTGAAAATTTCGAAATCGTAACGGTTTCAAACGGCTGCCATCCGCCGTTATGGCTGTTGAGCTTGTCACATAAAGCGAATGTGATAAGAAGTCGTTCGTCGAAAACAGAAATGGAAAATTTCAAATCACTTAAGCAGGATACAATAAAGTGCAAAATTATTTGAAATCCCTATAACCGTTAAACGGTAACCGTCAACGCCGAAATGGCCCCATATCTATGTGTTATGGTCATAGGCGAGTCGAATGATATGTCACTTTCCATATGTTACCATTTTAAAAAATTGACCTCGTAACGGTTTCTAACGGTTACAGTTGACCTATGTATTTCAAAATCACGATGGACCCTGATGAGGTGACTACCTATCGATTGGTGAAAACAGATTTAAAAAAGTCTAACCGTTTTAAAGTTAGAGCGCGCACGGACAGACGGACGGACAAACATACTGATCTTAGTAAGTGGCTCCGCCGCCGCTTAATAATATATAGCAAGAAGGAGCACGGTATACCGGCAACGCAGAAGAGGCGAGACATTTCACACCTCACATTGCCAGACCACCACTCTCAACACTTTAGCATGGCTTGGATGGGAGCACTTGCTCCTCTATAACTCGTGAGTTGTGTGCCGGCCACTTTGAATGCGACTGCTTTCCATGTGCTTGCTGTTCACTCCCTCACACACACACACACAAGCAGTCAGAGTCAGAGCAGAAGAGCGATCTTGCTTTTGGGTTTCTGTTTGCACCTGGCTAATTTTTCGCTAAACTGTTTTGGCAGTTTGTTTGTTTGTTCATTAGTTAAGTGCAAGCACGTTAACTCGTGTTAACTATTTCGGAGTGAGAGTGGATTGTTGATTTTTGTGAAAATAAGGAACTTGGCGAGAGAGAAGGGGTGGCAAGATGGGTAAAAAGGTCAAAGTTGGGAAGCAGCGTAAGGATAAGTTTTACCATTTGGCCAAGGAGACAGGTGAGTTAAATGACGAATGATAATTAATAATTAATTGATTCTATCGTGATTAGAAGAGTAATTAGGTCGATGGGAGAGTTATTATGCAAGTTATGGTTTTTGTGATAATTGTTGTCATTGTTGTTGATGATGAAAAGGTTACAGATCCAGAGCGGCGTTCAAGTTGATTCAGCTGAACAGGAAGTTTGAGTTTTTGCAAAAGTCGAGGGTCGTCGTTGACCTGTGCGCAGCTCCAGGAGGATGGATGCAGGTTGCGGTGGACAACATGCCAGTGTCCAGTTTGGTTGTTGGTAAGTTTGCGGTTTGAAATATTAAGTGTATTTTGTTATAATAATTGATTATTGATTGTAATTTGTTAATTTACTCTGTACTATGTTTCCAGGTGTGGATTTGTTTCCCATCAAGCCAATCTCTGGCTGTATCGGCATAACCGAGGACATCACGACCCCGCGTTGTTTGCAGTTGTTGAAGAAGGAGCTTAAAACGTGGAAGGCGGATGTGGTGCTTCACGACGGTGCTCCAAACGTGGGACAGAACTGGATTCACGATGCTTACCAGCAGAATTGTCTGACCTTAAGTGCTTTTAAGTTGGCCACGGAACTGCTGAGACAAGGAGGCTATTTCGTGACCAAGGTGTTTCGATCCAAGGACTACAACTCGTTGTTGTGGGTTCTGAAGCAGTTCTTTCGACATGTTTTCGCTACAAAGCCAGCCGCGTCCAGAACAGAGTCTGCGGAAATATTTATCGTTTGTAAAAGTTATCTTGCTCCCGGGACGATTGATCCTCGATTCTTGGATCCTAAGCATGTCTTTGAAGAGATTGACCTTCCGGAGGGGAAAAAGCAGTTACAGCAACTGTTGAAAGAAGTTGGGTACGTTTTATGGAAAACTAGAAGCTTTTTTATTGTGGTTGTTTATTGTTTGGTCGTCACTGATCAGCAGCTATTATAATCAGTTTAATGGAAGGGAATTGATTTTTTTATTATAGAAAGAAGAAAAAGGCTGAAGGTTATCCCACCGGGGAAACTTTGCTCTATCGCCCAATTTCAGCTACAGATTTTATAAAGAGTTCCGATTACGTTGAATTACTGGGAAACACTTCCTCGGTTAGTTTAAAAAAAAATTATAAATACGCTATGCACATATATTCCTACATTTAATTTTAATTGAATATACTGTGTAAATCTGATTATCATATTTTCTTAAATGCAATAGATCGAACTGGACGAGGAATGGATCGCTAGTAGCAGTGCTACAACTGAAGACATTAAGGACTACTGTAAAGACGTGAAAGTTTTAGGAAGGAAAGAAATCAAAGCCATTGTAACGTGGCGAAAGGTTCTCAGGTAAAGAATGAAGAATTATAAATTTTATTTTCCTATAGCCGGTATAATTGTTATTTACATATAAGCCTACTTATATTTTTTCCCAAACAGGGAGAAAGTAGAGCAGTATTTGAAAATCAAGTCCGGCATAAAAGATGAGGCGGAACCTGAGTTTGAAGCCAAGGTTGAGGAGGTCGACGATGAAAGTGATACCGAAACCAAATTGGACGAGGCAATTACTGCAGTGAAAGAGCAGCAATTGAAAGAGGAGAAGCGAAAAAGGAAGAAAATGTTAAAAGATCGAAAAAAGTTGGCAGAGAGAACTGAACTGGACATGGTTATCCCTGGAGATGTTGGACCAACCGACACAGCAGCAGACTCTCTGTTCACCTTGAAAACTATTCGAAGTATTGATGACGTAGATAAATTGATTGTGAAGCCCGCTTTACCGGATGTAGAGGACAACGACTTTGATGACGATGATCTGGACGCGATTTACCGACGGCACCAAAGTGGTTTAGTTCGTTACAGCAAAGATGATCAGGTGTTAGATGGCAGCGGTAACTTTTACCGTAGTGCTGATGATAAAGTTAAACATGCCAGTGATTCGTCAGATGAGGACGAGGATCCAGACTTAAGCAAAGGGCTTGATGTCGACTCAGATGACGATCAGTTATCTCTGGAAGAAGCAGAGGTAGACATGGACAAGATTGCCCCAATATTGGATAATCATTTACTGACTGACCTAGATCCAGCCAATAAAACCCAGAAAAGAATGAAGAAAGTCGCCATGTGGTTTGATAAGGTAGTTTGTCGCCGAAATTGCCAACTTCAAGAAAACGCGGAGACTAGCAAACTTTCTGTGTTGTTTTGTGATACTTAATTAAATATCCCCTTTATTCCATATTTTAGGACATTTTCAACGACGTGGATGAGGAATCAGATGAGGACTTCGAAATTCAAAAGTTGGCCGAAACTTATCAACGCAAGGGTGCAAAAGTCAGTGGCATGGAAATGGCAGAATCGCCTAAAAGAAAAAAGGGAAGCAAAAATAAGGAAAAAGCACTCGACAAATTTGACGACGATGATGATGACGAATTGGAAATTGTGCGAGACCCAGCACCCAGTTAGTTTTTATTTTAATTAAACAGTTTAGCTTTTATTTATCTTTACGCATAACAAAAATTCCCAGAATTAACATATAAAATGGTTCTTTTTTGTTATTACAGAAAAGAAGAAGATGAAATTAGATCCCGAAGGACTGGCACTTGCTACGGTTATGATACAGTCAGGAAAAGCCAGGCGGGATTTGACGGATGACGGTTGGAATAGGTACGCATTCAATGATGATGGGTTGCCAGATTGGTTCTTGGAAGATGAAAAGAAACACATGAAGAAGCCCTTGCCCGTACCTCGTGAACTTGTTGACCAGTACAATAGTAGTCTTAAGGTAATTAATTTTATAATCTTCATTTATAAAGTTGTCACCAAAAATCAGGTGAAATGGGCATTTAACGTTGATTGGAAATAATAATTTTTATAATATACATGTCGTTTCAGGAAATCAATGTTCGTCCCATCAAAAAAGTTATGGAAGCAAAGGCCCGAAAGAAGAAGCGAGCTCTGAAGAAAATGGAGAAGGCCAAGAAGAAAGCAGAAAACATTCTTGAAAACACAGAGATGACAGATGCGGAAAAGGCCAATCAGATAAAACAGTACGTGCTTATGTTAACGCTGTTCAATAATTCATGACTAAATGATTATGGTATCATTACCAACAGATCGAATGTGCGCTTAATTACATAAACATTATTTACTTCCAGATTATACAAAAAGGCGACAGGACATAAGAAGAAAGAAGTTACTTATGTCGTTGCAAAGAAATTCAGCAGTGGGAAACGAATGAAGAGACCTGCCGGTGTCAAGGGTCCCATTAAGGTTGTCGATGGCAGAATGAAGAAAGACATGCGGAAAATGAAAGCAATGGGTAAAATGGGTGGTAAGGGTGGAAAGAAAGGTGGTGGTAAAAAGTTTACGTCAGGCAAAGCGAAAAACAAAGGTGGCAGACGATAAATCCATTCTGACTAAATTTGCAAATTCGTGTTTTCGTAAGTAATGTAAATACTCGTTCTTTTGTAATGCGTAATGTGACTTGGTTGACGTTTTCATAATAGTTTTCATAATTTATATGGTTTTGAAATTATTATATATATTCCTTGTTATCGCTTCATCTTCGTCCCTCGGCTGGATTTTAAAATGTTCAGCAGGACCAGATCAGATCCTTGTTCTCGTCGTGTGATCATGTAACGGAATTAGAGATGATCTGGATTCTGGTTGGCAGATGGATTTTTTCAATCCAGCCGTCCGATGGCGATAAAACGATAACAGTATCTATAGTGTATTTTTCGTTGTACCTATGAATCTGAGCATTATAGAATACGAAATATTTTTAATAAAAAAATCAATAATAAAAACTGCAAATCTTTTGAAAATAACTCTTCGCCATACTAAATATCATTTCACGTTTTCGTTGCATAAATGCTTGTTAAGTACCACGATTTCATTTTTTGTTGCGAGAATTTTTGAGTGAGCCTTTCCTTCAATTAGGTAAATCTATTTATTGGCTATGATGGGTTAAGTCAGACCTTTTTTTGTTAAAAGGCAAAATCAAGGATCTGATTTTACGATAAGGCATTCTGTCATAAATTCAAGGTCGAGTTTATATGCCGTCTCGTCTGAATATCCTGTGCATACACGAAAATGTTGTTGACAAGTCTACTGATTGCACAAGACTACAAAGGATGAGCTCCTCGCTGGAGTGTGGAGGAGACTATTATTCAAAGTAGGTCGGTAAATAAATGTAAATGTGCAAAGGAAAGGAAATGAAAACGACACGAAAACGCAGACAGTCAAGTTTTACTGTCGTCATAAATACATTTTCCTTTGGATGCGGACTAATGACCAACTTTTTGCGTGTTATGTTGGCATCTAATCATTTATGCATGTACATTGCGCAATTATTGTCCCCTTCCGTTAATCCTCACTTAACTTAACGACAGTGTTAAAGAATTATCGAGAAAAGTAGCACCATTCTCATAATACCCCTCACCTCCCTCCCACATCATTCCCATTCATTCATTCCATTAAAAAATGTTATCTTTGTTCACGTACCGCATTTTGTAGCTAACTTTCTATAGCGTGCGCACGTGTATGCATTTTTACCTCGCTCGCCTCGTCTAAAATTTAAAAAAAAAACGAGTTAACACTTAAAGGCTATTTGACATTATTAGCAAGTAATTAACAAGCAGTATAAGAATGTGCACTCAAATCATCACCTACGCCTCCTTCTCCTTATGAAATCCGTATCAGTAAAGCATTCTACATCCATGCAAAAGGAAAAAATAGAGACTATATCGGCAATCAGCAGTTTTTATTTATTTATGAGCGATAATGCTAATGGTGATTGGCGATAGGTACTTAAATTACGTTAGCATTTATTGAAGTCATTTCCTTTCCACTCTTTTAACATTGAGGCTGAGAGAGCTTTGCTTCCACTGCAGCGCAGCAGATAAGAGTCGCTGCTAGATAGTCGCTGGTTTTAAGTATCTATCACCTAATAATAAACATAATCAAAATTCCTCTCTCTCTCTCTCTCTCTCTGTTTGTTACCCATCATCATCGTCATGCATTCCTATAATAATATTTGTATTATTGACTGCTGGTGCAGCAGAAGCAGCGTTTAAATGAACAATGAGACTGACTTGACTGTGGCTTAGAAACTAGGATAAATCGATGATTAAATTCATGATTCTCGGCGATGATGATGATGATGAGCGAGCGTGCATCCTTGGTACGCAAATAATCTCAAACAAACAACATCATATGCATAATCAGCAGTATCATCATCATCAATTTTTATTTTAAGCAGAGCTTAAGCTCTAATCAGTCAAGAAACGTGTAAAAATCATACATGTAAATACTTTTACATACAAAAATAAAATGCGCATAGCAAACAACGCAATATATAACAGCAACAGAGGATACATAAAAATCTTCATCTTCTTCAGACCTCACAGATCACTTTATAGTTTCGTATCTCTTCTCTCTACACGAAAAAATTATTCTACATCCACTCCACACATACACAAACGGGCAGAGATGAAGAAGATGATAAATTCGACATCCTCCTCTCTCATCCATTGCATTATTGCAGTGCAGACGAGTGCACAGTACTTTACTTTTACGGAATATTTTGTACTTGCGAGATCAAGCTGAAAGAAGACTACGCTGCTGCGTTGTTGTCGACGTCGTCATATCCCCTTTTGTTGGACGGAGTATCCACTTTACTTTGTTGAGCATCAGCAGCGGTACAATAATGCGGAGTGCAGGCAGAGAGAGAGATGCAATAGATGTTGAGGAGACGGAGGTGAATGGAAATTTTTGAAAACTATTTGCGTACCATTATTGTCGGTCGGCACCACCTATAAATACTCTAACAACCATCATCATCGCATCGAAAGGATTGTCCATTGTTGAGGAGATGAGAGTTGTGCCTGTCTGCACGCAGCAGAAGATGTAGGTAAGGTAGGCCATTGCCAACAATGAAAATTCCACTCATTATTGAATCGCGTTGGGGTTTTTCAAGTGAGCATGCAAAAGGAGATGATGCGATGCTCGTTTTTCTGATCTTACTTGCACTGCAGAACACGGGCAAACGTGAGCATACATAGAAAACGTGCTCAACAATTGGCATGATGATTCCACAGCGATGTGCATGAGAACGGGAAAAAGTGACGCCGTCCTCGTGAACAACGCCAACAAGAAAGCACAGACAGACAAGTAGGGAATATAGGAGAAGGTAGTGTTCGCTTCGTTCGTTCCTGTGGATAATAAGCCAGTTCAGCTAATAAAAGCTGTGCTACGCTGCCCCATGTGTACGAACAAGGTGAGTAGTTATATGTACGTACCCCTAAACACCTAAGATAATTATAAGCATACAACACACATAGAGAACTGTCGTTAAATCTGTACGCTGCTGTATAACAGTACTACAACAAGCATGTATCGTTGCAAGCATGGCCCATATTAAACAAAGATAAAATGTACGTACTCCTCGAGTAACAAAGTAAGAAACAAGTGACAATTTAATGTAATGTGATCTCTTATTAATAAACTGCTACGCTACTACATAGTCTACTGCTACTACTACCACCGACCGACGACACGTAATTCACTTTTTCTGTCATTTTCCCTTACAAATTCTCCATCTTAAATGTCCGATATTTTATCATCATAAAAGGCAGACATTTTTTAAAACTACTCTTCGCCTCCAATAAAACAATGGCTTAATTAAAACAATGCAAATCATGCAAAGATTTTTACTTTGGTTCATTGGCATTATTATTCATTCCTACTACCAACAAACAATAACTGCTCTATTGGTAAAAAAGGACCAATACATAGTTAAAGTAACAGATAAAAGTAATTCTACAAAATTTAACATTACACATCTCAATCAATGAACAGTCATCATTATATTGTCTGTGTTTAAAGGCAAGTTTGCATCCAATCATCAATGCTATCATTAAAATAGGTTAGAGAGATACCACAATGCAGTACGTTACGTACACTCACTCCTAACTAAACTGTACCAACTAAACTTGCGTACGTACAAAAATTCCGACGGTGAAAATCACCAAAAAAATGTAAAGCTTGCATCGCAAGTATTATATACGGCCAACAAAGTAAACTACGTACAAAAGTTATCGGTACACGACAGCAGCAACGCACTCATACTCACACATAAAAATTATTAGAGAACTCTCCTCGGGTCTAGGCAAAAAGGCAAGGCAAAAGTAAAATTGTACAAGCGAGAACATCGCATCTCGCATCATCATTAACCATTACTACAAGCAACACTACTAGTACTAGTACAAGTTAGCAGTAATATTTACAACAATACAAAAAAGTTAGAATTGACAAAGAGGATATATTATGATTATTATACAGAGAGCAACACCAAGCAAACTAACTGGGAGACCTCAGCTCAGTACTTGTACAAAACAGATAGAGATATATACAATAAAAATGGACTATTATAAATATTCGTTATTCCTGATGAAAACGATGAGTGGATTGGATGTATTATAAAGAGAAGGGATTGAAGAATTGAAAACAAGGTGGTGGAGGAGAGTAGAAAAGAAGTTTTTTCTTGTACCAACTTGCATTGCATATAATAGGTAAGGTAGATTGAAGAGAAGTACATTTTGCCATGACGATGATGATGATCATAAGTACGTGTTACTTGTAAAACAAGTCAGTATAGTAGTAAGTAATACTTTTGCATTTCATACATTTTTCCACACTACTCAGCATATAATATTATTGCCATCATTGCCGTTGTGTGTGTTATAATAAGGCATAAGGATAAGGAAGATAAAAAAGTAACTAAAGTAGGGTTCGTCGATCGTCGTTGTCGTTGTTCATCGTCAAAATATTCCTTACATTGCTATCATCAGATATCTACGTCCAACAACGTCTGTTGTTTCACAGTGCACAATAATATAAGTAAGTAAAGTGATTTTTTTATCTTCTCTTCGTCGTCTTCTTTCCATTGACAAACAATAATATTCAAATCTAACAATCAGTGTGACTGTAATAAGAGAGACGACTTTGCTAGCTGCTACTAGCTCACAACAGTCAGTGAAAATATTACTATTATTTTTATGTAGATGATGCGTACTACTACTACCACTATCACTACCTATTCTACATTTTATTATAAACAAGCATTAATATTCATAACGGAAACTACTACTTTCTTTTGAGATTTTTTTTCTTCTTCTGCTGTTTCTTAACGTGGAATGATTATTAAGTGTCTCTGATGGTTGCTGTTGTGGTGGTGGCTCACACGACGACAACAAAATCACGGAGGAAAATAAGAGGTATATAGAGTAAGAGAAACCACACAGCAGTTAATTAACGATGGCTGGAGGATAGTAAAACTTAACTAACAAGAGAGATTTGGTTTAACAGTAGTAGTGTGCAAAAAGTTTTAACTGTAGTGTGGAGGTGATAAAGTCACTTTTACAATACAATCAATGGTAACATAAAACACATACACTGATTCACTGATTGTAGTGGTGGTGGTGGTAATAATTAACTTTTGGATAGTATGTCATCCTGCACAAAAATGTTTACTGGCTGGCAACTAACTAATTGTCTCCAAAAGTTAATTGTCTTTTGTTGTCTATTTGATGTACTATATATGCATGGATATCGGTAATTCACTCATGGTATTTTGGTTTCACAGATAAAAAGGGAGACACAAAATCTGCAGTTCTCCACAGACACCAAGACTGTCCGACAAGAGAAAAGTAATTTGCAGTGGAGTAAATAATTAAACACTATAAACTATTAAATACATGAAATATATATCTAAAGCGGGTAAAATAATTTTCTTTTTCAGGAGAAATGACGTTTTCCTAACGTTACATTATTACAAAATTTAGGACAACCTACCTACACTACTACACAGCTAGTTTACCAGTAGCTTCCAAAACTGAGATTTAAGTTTACTACAGAATATATCTAAAAAATAAAAATACATGACTGAACAGGTTCTGAATGTCTGACGTTCAGCCTGAATTAAATGTGCTCTGGTAACCATTAGTTTTCTACTTTGTACTACGTTCTATTCGTGGTTTGTTAAAAAAATACTGAGCTACTCTGCTTCTCCTCTTCAGAAATTTTTTAATTAGCCAGTAGAGTTGGTGGTACACTACAAGCAAATGAGCCACGCACACAATTAATCTAGCTAACGATTTTTTTGCTTAAATCTGTTCACTCTTCCGGAGGATTTTTGTATACTCACTCATCTCAAACATTCAGCCAATTTTTGCAAGCTTTCGCGACCTGAATAGCTGTCACATGTACGTACTGGCTGGACTAGTAAAAGTGTAAAAAGTGTAATATTTAACTTGTATGAAAAACACTGTACAGCAAATCACAAACTTATTTAGTAGTTTTGGTAGATTCCAAGTTGGTGTGGTGCTTCGATCTGCGTAGTTTTTCAATAGTTTTGTTTGTCTTCTTATCCAGTCGACGTCAGTTTTTCAGTAGCAGCGAACTTGCAATTCCATAGGTTGTGTGTCTTGAACAGCGTCACACTTAGTAGTTACACTTTACACTCGGTTAAACCTCAAAGTTGGTTGAATATAAATGTGATACAAACTGTTGTGGGAAGGCGTAGCGTTCCAAAAAAATTGCATCTTCGAATTCCTAGAATGGAATAAAAAATTATTGTGCGAGGACAAGAAAAAAGTGAAAGTTGAAAGCAATAAAGTTTAACATTATTTGAGTTACGAATTGATTGGTGAAGAGGGGTCAGTGGAACTGATTAATACCGAGGAGATAGTGCACAGCGCCCACGTTTGCGGTATCTGGCGGAGTTATCCTGCCAGAAATGGCTCGTCTCACGGATGTTTTCAGAGAAGGTGAAACCGCGTACAGAGGACTTAAACATCGCCGAGTACCCATCTTCATCGACGATAACATTTCGGTATGCTGCTTTTCTATATTTTAAAAAATGACTTAAATTAGAACGACTTATAACATGTGAAAACCATCAGTAAAAATGTCTAGATAGAATTATTACGTGAAAGATCGTCTCACCGTTACCAACCATAACCAAACGTGCCACAAAGGTACAATTAGGTACAATGAATTACGTAATATAAATTAGGCACAATTACTTACCTGAACCTGTCTACACATGTCCCTCCTCTCCATATTCACTGACAACAGTTGTTGAATGGATATGTTTGTTCGCGCGACGCCAACGGTCCTGCACCCAGGCTCCACTCCTGTTCCACTGAAAGAATAAAAAAACATTAGTTTATTTAGTAACTAAACACAATATATGGTAACGCAGTCGGCAGCAAAATTTAAACAAAATTTTGAGACACAAAAAAATTACACTTGTCAGCGTTATCTCAAACTTTCACTATCCTGCAGGTCCTTTACTGACATAATTTTTAATTCAACTACGTTAAGATTCTACACCCAAGCAACACGGGAGCACTAGTAATATGTGCAAAATCAACTACTAGTTACGAGTAATAAAATTATAATAATATTACGAAATGGATTTTAAGATTTTAAGTAAAAAGCTACTACTGCTGCAGTCTACAACACAGAATCGAAGACATGAATTGCCTATCGGCGACTTCCAGCTCCACTAAATGACCGTACCCAATAAAATTTACTGACCTAATAAATGTTCACTAAAAGCCTGAATCTGATTTCAATGTCGTTCTTGTCTACCGAATGTTGCCAATCTAACCTGTACAGAAATGACATTACTAAAAATCCAATCCTAGATAAATACCTATTAAATACTGAGAACTATAAATTTATGTTTGCGTTGTCAACTGACGTGGTTTGTTGTCATTTGATCGTAAAAACTATTTTTGCTAAACTACGTGCAGGTTAAACAGGTGACAGGGCACAATATTTACACTACATGATACTTACTGCGCTGCGTAGTCTTGCACGTCGCTTGTCAGTACTACTGTTAATTTTACGTTTTGTAATTGTTAATTGCTACGACTATATACATAAATGTAATTAATGACAAGCTACGTGCGGTCAATTTTAGCCTAAACTATTATACTCAATAATATTTCTTATCTATTAAGCCTTGTCTATTTTTCGCGCTTTTTTAAGAAGTGTACCTGCAGTACACTTGTCGTTACCTACCTACGTTACTGTCACCTGAATTAATTAAGAATTAAGAACATTCCTTTTATCATTTCTCTTCCAAGCTGACCCAACATTCCTTTCTTTTTACTTCGCCAATAACTTTCCAGCAGCTTTTTATTGACATGCGTGAAGTTGCATTCAGAATCAGAAGAGTAAGCATGGGTGCATGCGTACTACCTGGTAGTCTGTGGTGGTGAGCTCTGACTTGTTTACTTTCTGCCGTCAGCTCTTCTCTGTTCCCTCAGCTCCGTTCCTCTAATAACCCTGTCGTCTGCCTCCAGTCGCTCGGTCGGCCGCTAAAATTTACATTTTCTCAGTTTGCATTGAATAAATTTTTGCAAACTGTGCTCCTATTTTTGTATACTACTATGACTAATGCTACTGAGAACAACAACCGAGGTGTCGGTGACGACGCGCCCTGCTTCAATTCCTTATTATGTATGTACGTACATAGCACTTAAACATAATGTTAATACTGCACTCTTCCTCGTCGCACAATACTAATTAAGTTGCAAGTTGGCCCATGCAAGAAACTTTCTTGAGTAGAAGCGTCAGTAAATGCAATGCAATGTATGTATTTAGTAAAATGGACTGGAGGGGAATTACCATTACCACCCCACATTATCTTTACTTATAACTAACAGCACGAAAAAGGGCTCAAATATAACTGGATGGATACTATCCATTGGATAGTGTACGAATGCTTATGTCCTAAAATTCCCTACTCATATCGTATTCATAATTCATAATCATGTTATATTGCCAAAAGTAGCAAAAATAGGTAGATATGTGCTTCTTGTCAGAAAAATTGATACAGTTTTCCCGACGAGGAGATAGCCGAATTTGATGATGCATCTCGCATCTCCACACTTTCCTATCGTCTCTTTCTTTCTTCTGCTCCGCCTCTTATCTTCGTCCTCGTCGTTCGTCATCACAAATCTATTCAGCTAGCTCAGCTCCATTGTCTCTGTTGTGTTATGTATGTTGTTTGCTGCCGAAGTGAAGTGCTTGTACTAATTTTTTTAACTACACTTCCACCACCACTTTCATCATCATCATCACCGCCGCCATTACTAGTCCACCATTAACAACACAGATTGCAGATGTATGCAAAAAGAAGAAGATGCGATCGGGTCGTGCGGCGGCGGTGAATAGGCTGCTTGTGCTTCGCCAAAAAACAATTTCCCACTCCACACATACAACATAATGTTATGCATGGTTTATATAAGTGATATGTAAATACCACCGTACGACGACGACGCGACGGTCCGCCACCTCCACCACCACCTTACTTAAAGTCGAACGGCGCACGCAGGTCGGTCCGTCGGAGACGAGCAAAATATTTTAGCAAGCGCAGTTGTTGTTGTCTTTTTTAACTTGCTTGAGTCTGTCTCTTTGTCTTGAGCTGCCTGTTGCTACTTACTGGAAGGAAAGTAGGAAAAGAAAGACCAACATTTTTCGGAGGCAAAAAGAGTCTGAGCGCCCATTTGGCTCGTGTTGGTCTAAAAACAACGCTTGTTTGTTTTAATTCAAAGCTCAATTTCTGGTTTAGTAGGCAGTTTGTCTTGGTGGTTGGCTTGGCTGACAGAGGTGTTCGGTAGTCAGTTGTTATCGTAATCTATTGAACAATTTACTTCTGAGTTCTGATGTGCTTAATTTTTTTTGGAATTTTACGTCTACAAATTCAGAACAATTGTATGCCAAAAATTTGGATTTTGGATTTGTGTGAAAAAAAGTAGCTCTGAGTTGTCGCCAAACTTTAGTTTAGAAGTTTAATTTAGTGGTAGAGTAGGCTGATTTAAGGAGGAAAGGCTAAGATAATGGTGTGTCTGGATATGGACGATGGCGAGGGGGATTTGAGCGGTTTGCCCCTCGTTATGAAAATGGATCCGCAAGGAAAGATACGGGAGTTCATTACGATTCCCTGGGTACTTCCGGTGGACAGAAGTCGCTTTGATCCGGACGTTTGGGACATGTGTATGGAGTTCGAGGACGATTTGATCGGAGTACCCAAGCACTTCTGCATGCTCAAGAAGGGGGATGGGTACGAGCGGTCCGACTTTCCTTTTCCGGAGGACGCCAAACTTTTCTTGAGGCAACAGTTTAGAGAGGAATATAATAAACTGGACAAGAAAGGAAAGGATGTGGTCAAGACCACTCTTTTTGCAAGAGTCGCAGCAAGAAATGCGTTTTATGAGATGATGAGCAGAAAGCTTAAGGACAATGCTGGAGAAGCAGCGCACCAGGCTACTTGTAAAAAGCCAAACAAGAAGGGTGCCAAGAATAAGAAAGCTCATTCCTGTGGCAGCAAGGGTACTGAAGAGGAAGTGCAGGCAGAAATAACGAAATTCTTGTCTGATCAACGCCTTCGTACAAAACGTGGAGCTCTCTATCGCGTTAGTGAGGTCGCACTATTTGATTGTAGAGTAAAAGATAATTAAGATGATGGGCTCCTTAAAGGTTATGGTTGGTAACGCTGGTGGTGAAATGTAGTAGTTTAAGTTCATGAGTTAGGCACATCTTTTTATGAAAATGGCACCAATACGTACAACAAACTCATGCTTTCCAGAGCAGCGTCCGTCGTTGAGCGTCGTAACGCTGTTTTGTCTATTTTGGTTGGTTTAGTTGCATATATTATTCATATCCTCTCAGGTTTCAGACGGTACTTTGATACCTTACTTATACATTCGATGGATACCCGTTTCCGTGAGAGACCACTGTTCACGGTATGCGGTAGATTATTGATGTTTGCTGCACAATTTTTAATGTTTTTTAATTTTTTTTAAATATCAAAACAACTGACCAACCATTATAGCAAAATTAGCAAACTAGTAGTTCACACATATATTTTGCAAAGGATTTTATCATTCACGTGTTACATTGTTGATTCATTTCTGTCAATGATGGCAGAACAAGTTAAAATGCCATTTACTACTATTTTTGTGATTGACCCGCATAATTGTTTTGTAAAATTACAGTTCGTAATGGATATGGATCCTGAATATTTGACTGGAGAAGATGCGGGAGGGCCCTCGAAGGTGGAAATGGACCAGTTTTTGAAGAAGTTCAAAATGTTAACGAAAGCAGAACTGGAAGCTGCCCTTCGTGTAAGCCCAGACGATTTTGTGTCCGTACTGAATCAAATGGTTCCATGTGTTGGTTGCCGACGCAGGTAAAAATTGAAACTTAAAATTAAATTATAGAATATTATTCAATTGGTACTAATTCATTTGCTGAAGCCGACAGCAATTAGTAGCCTCTTTGGACAATTTCATATTTTCCATCTTTTCTTATAAATTCTTTTTTACTTTGTTTGCAGTGCTGAGGCCGTATTCCAGCAATACCAGGATGGTCCTAATTATGGATTTTATCCATTGTGCATGGACGAAAAAGGGATGATGTATCTGGCCAAGGATAAGATTAGCCCAAAATTTCTGTGCACCATGTTCCATTGCCCCAGGTAAACTTATTTTAAAATTGCATTCATATTTTTGATTGGAGCATTGGAGGTCTGGGCAATAACTAATTTTGTCGACATTCTTATTGTATTTCAGCTTGAAGGTTCAAAATTTGATTGATTCTCTGAGCAAGTGCAAGTCAGGTCGTAGATGTGCTCTTCATTCGCTCGAGTCTCAACGGATTAGGACCGTCAGCTCTTGGGTGGATGTGTGGGACTACATGGACGAAAAGTGCCAGCAGCGGACTGTTATGGTGGATTCTAAATGTTTGATTGAGACTCTTGAGAGATATCTGAAGAAGCATCGTTTTTGTACTGAATGCAAATCAAAGGTCTTGCGAGCCTATAACATCTTGACCGGCGAGTTAGACCCTGCTTCCGAACCTGGGTTCATAGCACAACTTTATGATGGGATTGAATGTTGTAAGGAGGATCAGCATCTTCATCTAATGTGTAAAACGGAGTTTGTCAGTCGCTTGATTGCTAAAGCCGTACCTGAGTTAGTCGGAAGGTTAGTTGAAGACATACAACTATACATACCCAGTTTTAATTGAATGCTATTGTTAACAGGATGAAACTGAACCCTTGTTGTTTATTTAATGTTTGCAATTGCAGCAGCCGAAGGGAAAGACATGCAAAAACAATGGAAATAGCACAAGAGGAAGTGTTGACATGCCTGGGACTGTGCGTATTTGAGCGCCTTCACAGGATCCAGCAGCGATTCCGAGAAGAAGAGCGAACGTGGGAAATTATTATGTGTACTGCTATCCAAGCTCTTCGTCGTAGCTTTGAGGTTGCTGTCGAAAACAAGTTGGGTGTCTCCCAGCTTGAATTGTTATGCCAAGAGTTGAACAAGGAAGAGCAAGCTAAGCAACAACGGAAGGAGCGAAAGAAGTTGAACCGTAAGCGGAAGAAGGAAAAGAAATCTGAGGAGAATAGCGAATCTGTGGTACGATTAAAAATAAATAAACTATTCACTAATGACAATCATATAAGCGATTCTGTTGTAGATTAAGAATAATACTCATTGATGATATTATTTTGGTGCAGGTGGAGGATGCTGCTACTGATGAGGTAAATGAGACTTTGGAGGAATCCACCGAGGTAATGCATAAACATTATCCACTATTATTAATGTAATCTTGTTGGGAACAATTAGACAACGATAGAAGAGATAATAATATTCTTTCATTAACAACTTAAATTGTAGCCATTTACGGAGGAGGGCACCGTCGAAGAGGCTCAAGAGCAGGAGGATTCTTGTCACTGCGGACCTGTGGAAACTGCTCCCAGCAAAACTAGAAAGAAGAAGAAATCTGGAAAGGGCAAAAATAAGACTAACGCAAGCGCAGAACTCCCATTGAGCCAAGTTACAAATGGGGTAGTTACAAAGTCTGAACCGACCGCACAGAAGGGTAGTGCAACTTCACTGTGTCAAGATTTACGGTGCTCATCCGAAACATCGCGAGATGGTGGTTATTCATCCGAGAGCACTAGCATCAATCATGATAACACAACATGCAGTTCATTGGAAGGTTCCGAAATTGCTTGTGCGGAGGACTGCTGCCGGCTTTGCCCTGACTTCATTACATCTGATGCAGAACCAAGAATTGTTCAGGGGCCATATCGTAGCTTAATGGAACAGCTTGAGGTACGTTCTTGAGTTTTTCAGTCACATTTCAATATTGAATTGCGTCATTTTTCATGTGTACATAATTCATTTTTCGTGAATAGGATGCCGGCTTGAGTGACAATGAGGAAGATAGCAATTGGGTTCCACCTGAAATTTCAGCGATTCAGTCTGCATCTTGGGGCCAAGAACGAGAACAGTTGCGTGAGACTTTGAAAATGAAGTTCCACGAAATGCTCTCTAAGCGCAAAACTGGTTGTTTCCGCCGAATTGGCTGCAATGAACAACAGCACGCTGCAGACCGGATCTGTGCCGATTGTTGCGAGAGGGACGAGAACCGAGCTCCCAGCAAGTCTGTCAATGATGAGAATCCGCAAAAGGATCCTGACACAACTTCCCTCAAAAAATCAACTCGATCTGGCAACAACGGAGGGTCGAATAAAGGAAATCGCGCAGGCGGTCAGAACAACAGAAAGTATAAGGGAAAGAACCGACGATAAATTTAAAAAATGGCTACAAGTTCATGCAAAATAAAATGATTGCTTCATGTGAAGAAATAATGTTTTTGAAATTTACTTTTATAAAATCCTTATATAATTTGTACTGAAATCAAAAGAAATACATAGGTGGTGTTATTGAGTTCAAATGTAGTGGAATCTTAAACTCAAGAAGGTAACGTTAAACAGACGATATGAAACTCACATTCCTGTTTTCAATATTTTTTCACATTTTTTCAATTGCCATGTTTAATTAAATTAGTTCAGTATTGTATAAGATAGGAATGGAATTCGTTCAACGTTTAGTTAAACAAAAATTTGAAGTAGACAAAATGCCGTCTTTAATTTTATTTGCAGAGAAAGAGAGAAAGAAAGAGAGCCAGAATCAATATCGGATTTATATTTGCTGTTATAACTTTAGGTATTTATGCGTAACTGGTCATGGAATATTAACTCTTTCCTGCCATACACAATGTAATTGTCACTTGTGATTTTTTGTTTCCCTGAAAAAAATCAATCAGTTTTCTACTGTCAGTCTGCGTTAACACATGAAGCAAAAAAATGACTGTTCCCAGATCAATGATCAATCAACTCTTAGATTATAAATCAGTAATTATGATACATACACACACAGTCTCTGAAACAACTTGTTTTCGTGGATGATAAATAAAATACATTATATTACATACTATATTACTCCATGTAGAACTTCATACGATAAGTTCATACGATGAAAAAATATAAATAAAAAATGTGATGATGGATCTTCATACACAATAATGGACATTTGGAGTACAGAAAATTATTATAATTTATTCATATCTCACGCTTGATACATGTACCTAAACTAAACTCATCACTTCATTTATCGTACATACCTATGCATAAGCTCGCATTTGTTCCCCCAAAACCAAAAGAATTTTTCAATGCAATCGTATTTTTATGTATTTTAATGCTTTGAGACGCTGTTATAATGTTAATCTTATTAAATTCCCTATCTCTCTCCGGGATATCAATTGATGGTGGGAGTAATCCCTTTTTTAATGCAGTTAACGCTATTATAACTTCCACCGCTCCTGCCGCACCAAGCAAGTGGCCAAGGTTTCCCTTCGTTGACGAAACAGGTACATCGTTTATCTGGAAGGTAAATGCATGAAATATATTCGCTACTTAACTGCAAATAAATAGGAAAATATTTCAATCAAAATAATACATGAATGTTGCTTTCGTTCACATACCGACTCAGATTTAAATAATCTTCTTAGGGCAGTAATCTCTGCCTTGTCTCCAATCGGCGTTGACGTAGCGTGGCAGTTAACATAATCGATATTGTCTGCGCTCAATTTGGCATCTCGTAACGCATGCTCCATGGCCCTGAAGGCCCCTTGACCATCCTCTCTAGCTGCAGTAAGATGATAACCGTCACCACTAAGCCCGTAGCCGAGAATTTCACCCAGAATGGGCGCTCCTCTGTTTATGGCGCTATTCAATTCTTCTAAAACTAATATCCCAGATCCTTCTGCCATCACAAAACCGTCCCTTTGCGCGTCAAACGGCCGAGAAGCTGTTTCCGGCTTGTCATTAAATTTTGTAGACAAGGCTCTTAGACGACTAAAAGCAGCAATTGTCAGAGGACTCACGGAGGACTCTGTGCCGCCACACACCATCATGTCTGCATATTTTAATCGTATTAAATTGAAAGCATCGCCCACAGCGTGGGCTCCGGTTGCACAAGCCGTTGACGCACAATGATTAGGTCCCTGAAACAATTTTATAAACGCAATTGAGAAATGACATGACATGGCGTTATATAAGAACTTGGAACATTTTTTTTCAGTTAAAAAGGAAAAGGACTTACTCCAAACCCATATTTTATTCCTATCTGACCAGAAGCAAGGTTTGGTAAAATCCTGGGTATAAAATAGGGTGAAACACGGCTGTAACCTTTCTCTTTCAAGATGGCCCCCGTCGTTTGAATATCTTCCAGGTCCAGCATCCCCATTCCAACAGATACTCCTATTTTCTCCCTGTCCACGTCTTGAATTTCCTCCGCTTCCGGCTTCAACAGTTTACTCTGTAGCAGTGCTTCTTCAGTGGCGACTAAAGCGTACATTGTGGCTTTGGAGGCTGTTCGCCGTTGGGCCTCACTGAAGCGGTCCTCCAATCTTAGGCTACCTTTGAAAACAAAGCAATGGGTTGTGTTGTGTGTATAAAAGCATCAGCAAGCAGCAAGTCATCTTCATTAGCTAACTATATAGTACAACACATTTCTTAAACATGCAGATGCCACTTTACAAATTGTAATTATGATTTGTATGATAATGACAAGTAGAAATAGTTTACCTGGACCTTCATCAGGAACCAGTCCTGCGACACGACACGGTAGTTTGGAATAGTTTAGTTCAGGTAACGCCCGAATCCCGGATTTCCCCAGCAGAACCTTCTCCCAAACAAACTCACAGCCAATTCCCAGGGGGGTCACCAAACCCATCCCTGTGACAACCACTCTTCTGGAACCACTCATTCTGATATATTTTTAAGATAACTCTTTTCTAGCCTGAAAGAAAGTGTGATTATCACTGTTGTCACACTTTAATTGCAATTATATTGGACATTATGTGAATGCGAAACTAAAAGTTTGAGAAGAGCATCATGGCTTGTGAAGCTGGAACTGGCATCGAACCAACAGCTCCCGTACACACAAGTCAGCTGCTGTCAGCTGGCACGTGTGTCGCATTTTTTAGCATTATTTTTGGAATAATTTCCCCATTTGATTGAGTAACCTGCCTCTTCTCCAGAATGACTCCAAGTCAAAACATCAAGTATTCAGGTAAGATTTCGTTCGGAAGAACAATTCGTAGATGTTGTGAAACTGTAAAGATAAGGTTGGTTGGTTAGTCTAGTCTTATCGACGGTTTTTGCATAGCATGAGAATAAAAACACCTGCAGCATTCGAGTTGCTACTGCACAAACAACAACAGCTCAACTTGCTAAAACGCATTAAAAAGTCGTGTCGTGTGAGGCTGAACAATGCAAATAAAGCAGGGTTTCTCTTCGCTGGCTGACCAGTGGTCAGTCAGTTCGGTTGCTGGTTGTTAGTTTGTTAGCTTTACCTTTGCTTTTCATTGTTCTTTTCTGCATGCATGCATGATGATGAATTGATGATGATAAATTACGCATGAATGATGTTCGTTTTTATGGCTGTGTTGTAAATTATGACTCCTCAATCTTGACATAATTAATTATAAAGCTTTTGTCTTTTATTGTCATGTACTAGTAGCATACACGTATCATTCTTAACTTGAATAAGGTCACCGTATTAAGGTGCCCCCAGTTGTCTCATTGGTCATCTTAATTCAGAATGTTCATTTGCAGATTTTACTAAAAAATAAACCCGTGTTTCCGTCCCCTTGTTTGCTTGCAGTTTTTTCCAAAAGCTACCTATATTGTGTAGTGGATCTGTTTATCGTTGATGTATGCAAAAAAATTGCAAAATGATTTTATGCCCTATGATTACCAAAGTTCACGGCATGATGGAGCTGATAAGGTGGTAGGTTGTGGTCTTTCTCTCTTAAATCATGGTTCTAATTTCCTCCTCATAACGGCCATGTATGCATCAATTCTTATCAGCAGCTATAAACTCATTTTAGCGTTATCTGCGTTGCCTGATAAGAACGAACAATTTCTGCAATCCTCAAACTTTAATTGGCTGTCCATCGTCTCCATCCTCTGACTCTGAACTTTGCTGCTGGAAACGATAACGATTAACTATGTTGCATGTTAGTTGTAATGTAGGTGAAATGAGAAAAACAAAATTAACTACTCTGTCAACCAGCACGTTGAATACGACGTCAATGTAAACGCCCACTTGTTCACTTTTATCTCCATTTTTTCAAAGTACAAAAACATTTGTCATAATGTTTCTTCGTGTCAATGTTCTCTCTAGTTTAATTTAGACTTATATACAAAATGTGTAAAGCTTGTTATAATTATAATGATTAATCGCATTTACGTATTTAACGGATGATAATGATTTAGCCATCAGAGGTGATGGTTATGAAAAAGCAGCAAGTCAATAATATGTCTCTTTAAATATTTGCTTTTATATGTAGGTACCTAATTATTTTAATTAGGTATGGAATAATATGATGATATCATGCGCTTATTTTTATAATATATGGAATGAAGCTTAACAAATTGTATATCTTTAATATCAGATAAATTCCGTTCCGTCCGTAGTTCCGTTTCCATGTGTGTGTAGAGTGGCAAATAATTAATTTCAGCTAATGACAGTAGTAGCTTGCATTTAACTGTACTTGTGGTCCCATTCATTACATTCTAACGATTTTATGCTTATTCAGAAAAACAAGTCAAGTATCTTCACAGATAATTAACAAATTAACAATCTTTGTGTCTGTTATATCAGCAAATTGGAAATAAATCTCTTATATGACAAAAGTAGCTCGTTTTCCGTTGACAGCGCAGTAATCATCTTTCCCAGTCGAGGACATGCGAAATTTGCGTCAATTAAACTTTTTTTCCACCTTTCTGATTGCATGCTTCAGTTTTAATTTGGAAGAAAATCGCCATAATAATCTACAGAAAAGCTTTGACCGTCTTTGTTTTCAGTTGCGTTGGAGGAAAGCAGAAATTATCCGGAAGTATCGTTCGAATCTTGAATTCGCCCTGTCCTCACCATGTGCATTTTATTCGTGTACGCAAATGACCAGCCAACGCCAGATTCCTACAAAGTGATCTTGGCCGTTAATCGGGATGAAATGTACAAGCGACCAACCCGTAACGCCGACTTCTGGGAAACCAGTCCAAACATTCTAGGAGGTATTTCTTTAAAATTACTAAATTACGAATTTCAATGGAAACTACTTTTCCCATTTAATTTGAATGATTACCTATTTTTTTTTTTTGAATTTTTAAAGGTCGTGACATGGAACCTGGTCGTGAGGGTGGCACGTGGCTGGCGATAAGCAAAACGGGTCGAATCGGTGCCTTACTCAACGTACTGACATCACAGCAAGAGCTTGCAAAGGCAGCGGATCGTAAAGGGAGAGGATTCCTCGTTAACGACTTACTAACTTCTGCAGATTCCATGCAGTACCTGACCGGCATTTATGAGAAGTCTGCGGAGTACAACCCTTTCAGTATGGTAACGGTGGATACTAGAGGCGCGCCCCAGATCTGCTACTACTCCAGCTCAGTGGACGAGAAACCGCGGCAGTTGCCTGTGGGCATCGTTCACGGAATTGGCAACAGCTTCGTTGAGACTCCGTTCAGGAAGGTGAAGGATGGGAGGGAGGCGTTCGCCAAAGTGGTTCGGGCGAGTAATAGCGTGAACAAAAGGGATGAACTTGTTCGTGGAATTGTGGAGGTTTTGAGGTGCCCTGAAAAGTATGTGTGCAATTTTTTTCATTTACACACTTTCTATTTAGGCGTTTGGTTTTATGCATGTACTAATTCTACTATTTTCTAACAGATTCCATCCTGATGCACAAATGAGAGTACAAGCAACAGATCAACCAGAAACCTTTTTGCAGGGAATGAGCAGTAGGTTCATCAAACTCTCTGGCTATGGCACAAGGTAATGCATATTTCTATTTAAACTTGCTTATCGTAAGTTGTTTATAACTGTCACTGTATGAGAGTGGAACTACAAATATGCATATGATATATATGATTTGCAAATGTGCAGGACCCACACGATCATTCTAATTGACTGGCAAAACTGGGCCTTTTATCAAGAACTGACGCTGGAGGAACCGATAAATGAAACCAATCCAAAGTGGACAACATCCACATTCGAGTTTGAAGTCAGTGGCCAGTAGTAAAAAACCAACAAATTAAAAATATATATTATATCATTTAATGCTTCCATGTTGAGTATAATCCATAATCCATACAACGTTAAAAACCTTGTAATAATTTAATACTTTGAAAGTACAGAAACACGTAATGTAACAACATTATTAACGAACAATATGTATTAATATTACATAGTGTGCCTGATGATAGTGATATTTTTTATAAATAATTCATATTTTATGCAACAAATTTAAGCAAGCATTGTTGATTATTTGAAAGGTGCTGAAATAGCAATTTGTACCCTCAGCAGCAGTGTGCAGAATAATAAATGCATTATTATGATGAATTTTAACTAACAACTACTACTTTTCTAATTAACTATAACGGATCATCATGATGAGGTATCTGTGGTTGAAGACTGGTCCATGGGTTCACCTGCTTCGGATGTGATGACGGAGGTAGAATGTGGGCATTCTGTGATGGATGTAGAAGATGGGCGTTCTGAAGAGGTAGACGCAGAGGGTGAGCGCTCAGTAAGGGTTGTAGACGAAGGGCGTTCAGTGACAGACGTCGAAGTGATATGTTCTGACGTCGATGGACGCTCTATTGCGTAGATAAAAGGTGGCCGTTCAAAACCGTCACTGCTGCCATTAGTACCGTCTTTGTCTGACTTTTCTTGCTCTGCCAGTTTCTGCATTTCCTGGCGCAACTTGTCCAAAATAGCCCAGTTTGGAGAGTTTGCCGACGCCTTACTTTGTAAAGTTGTTATTTGCTGTTCTTCTTGTTTCTTCTCTTTCACGCTTTTAATAGATCCATTACCGTACATTTTAATGAAAGCTCCAAAATTTCGTATGTGAGGATGAAGTTTCTGCAAAATAAATATTATTTCAATTATTATAGATACATAGCTATGTAAAATTTAGGGTAAAATGATGAAATGTATCCCGACAACTATTATCTTTCATACCGATAAAAGTAGCTGTGACGCCAGCTGCTTGCCTTCCCGTTTATTAGACGCGGTAACAACGACAGTCTCCTTGCCTGCTGTCATTTTAAACTGGTTAGGGGGATTCCCTTTCGATAGGTCAGTAGGCATCATGTCAAACTGCACGCCAGTACTGCCACTTTGTCCATAGTTTCTGCAATGCAAAGTAAACTTCCATGTCATCCGTACTGATATAATTTATTTATCAAGGTCACACTCATTTCCTAAAAAATACTGTTCTCTTACCGTTGAAGGCAAGTCAGCAGCAGCGTATATGGTGACGGCTCACTAACGCTTGCACACAATTTGGAGATTCGAACATCATTCATCCCCACTTGTTGAAAATACTGCAAATGGTTCATCAGCATCAAAAGATTTAAGGTTAGTAAAATGAATATATACAAAAAACACTGTACATATAATGTGTAAGTGAATGTGAGCATGAGATACTTAGGGAACGTACCTCTGTGATATCAAAGTCGCTGCCAGGCTCCGTTTTATTTCCATTGAGCTGTCCCTTCATTTGTGGGATAAGAATTTCCAGTGTAGCCTTGGCTGCTGCCGCTTTAGCTGTTCTCTTACTGGACCCGAGACCCTTTCCGTACGGAATGTTGTTAATCATAACGGTAGCAGCGTAAGGCGTTGCCGCATTTTCAAGCTCCTGAAAAGCATACGTCGGCTGTTTCCTGAGAGCGTGTTGAACAAACTCGTGCAGAATGCAGACGGAACTTTTGCCATTTGGGTTGAACACGTAATCATTGAATTTTTTAGCCATTTGTTCTTCTCCACCTGGAATGTAATTCATAAATGCACATTAAAAAATGCGGGTCATATGAAATGCCTAGTCTTAAATTATGGTAGTAAGATAGGTAAACAATTAAATTAATGGAATGTACCAATTTACCTTTGCATTCACTAAGATCAAAAAATTTAATAACTTGAGCATTATCCGGCAGTGTTGGCCTTTCTAGCTGTTTTCGCTTTTGTTCTTTTGAGTGCATTCGTCTGGCACTCCATGTCCTATAATGTTGCAACATAATTAAGAACTTTAGTATTATGTTATATTGTGTATATATTATTTTTTAATTATAATTATAAATATATATCTGTGATGGATAACTTCCTATTAAAGTTAATGTTACTGAGCTGTACTTACTTGAAGCGTTTACATTCCACTACAGAGAAGCTGAAAAGTGACTTGCAATATTCCCTCAACTCCAGTGGCGGAACTGAATATAAGGACGCATTTTCTCGTGCGGTTTCTACTTTTGCAAGTGGGATTAATGTTTTAATACCCTGCGTAGTTTCGCCAGATCGTTTGTTATTCAAGCGCTTGTTGACAGTCATGGGAACCTCAGTCTTCTTCAAATGCTTTGATATAGCTTTGTTCTCATTATTTTCAGACGTCACATTCGCGTCCTTACCCCCATTTTCCTTCGTCTTTTGCGATTCATTTGTTTCACTCCCATTATCATTCTCCTTAGATGCGCTATCGTTTACAGTCTTGTCCTCAGACTGAGAATCACCTTCCGCACTTCCGCTAGGTTTATCTTGTTTCTCACGCTTCGTCTTTTCGGATTCGGATAACTGGTCCTCCAATTCCAGCTTCCTTTTCAATAAATTCACCTTCTCGGCAATGGACTCTGCTGACCCAAGCTTCTTGGCAAGTTTATCACACGTTTCTTTTGAGCTCTTCGTTGGAGGATTACTCTGCTGCGTTTCACAAGTCGTGTCCATTGCCTCTGGATTTTCCAACTCTTTGGTTTGCTCCTCCATTAACACCTTGTCCTTCTGTTCCTTCTCCAATCCTCTACGGTAAGCTAAACAGGGAATGGCGCTGAGGGGCACTGAATGACGCTAAAATGCAAAAAATGACACGTTCGTTCAACATTAGTATTACTATACAATACTACACGTTAAATAAATGTGTCAGCATTTTGATTTACTCGAACAGACGCTGGACCAAGATAGTATGGCTTGGCCAAAGTACAGACTCGGGTTGGTCGATGAAGATAGAGTGGCAAGCCACTACTGTGACGAACTTTGATCCAATCCCCAGGAAGAACTTCAAAGGCGTTTTCGTCTTTTTCTGGAAACATAACAGCCGAACCGCCATTATCATTTAAATACTGACTTTTAAAGCATATCTCAATTTTAATTTGTAAGGTAGGTATTTAATTTAATTTAATAAATTTAATAAATATTATAAAAGTAGGTAAATGGTTACCATCCAGTATTGTAATCCTCTTGATAGTGGGCTCATTACTGGAATCCGGCTTCGTCGGCTTTGTGGCAATACGCTGCTGCGGCTCTGGCGTGTTGGAACTCTTTTCCAGTCGTCTACTCTTGGGTAACCCTAAATCATAGTTATAAGTAGTTTAATTAAATATCCCCATATTTCAGATGATTAACTATCAAATTGCCAATTCACAACGCCGCAATTAGAAAATGCATGCACCTCTTATTGATGCATTGCTGCTACGACAGAATTTATACAATTAATTGTTAAAATTAAGTACCTTGTTCAAGCATCGTGTCAATTTCATTTTCGTCCACTTCCTCCTCGTCCGACTCATCCTCCTCATCATCCGAAAACTCATCCCACTCGTCATTTTGGTCCTCCGAAATGGGTTTCTCGGGCTCACTCTCCAGCAAGTCATTACTGCTCTCACCATTTCCCTCCTTATCACTCTCATTCAACGGATCCTGCATCAGAGGCAGGTCCTGTTCACAGTTTTCCAAAGGGTTACTCTTATTTGAGGAGTCACAGTTCAAGTCCAACTCTTCTTCGAGAGACTCCATTTTTACTGGCCGTTACTCTACCCTTTTCTATCCCCTCTCTTCTCTCAACGGCAAAGGATTCTCGATCAACGAGAAAAATGTTATGCTTAACTTGCCTTAATTAACTTAAACATTTGCTCGTTGTTGGATTATAAATCGCTTATACAACAGATAATTATTTTAATACGCTAACGTAAACTATCAAAGTGCTGCAACTCTTGCAACATGTTTTTGTTGGGGAAAAGTTCCGTTCAACTTTGGTGCAACTACAGCTGCTTCTCCATTCGTTCCTCTGTTCTGTGTTGCTGGTGCAGTCAGTGCGGAGTTTTTGTTGAGTGAAACGTCACCAGCAACAAAAGCTTGTCCGTCAGTCTGTCTGCCGCCGGTCTCAGAAATCCTGCGTATATGACTTGGCGGCGTGTGTAATGCAATTTGCAAATATGCATACCTACATGCTTTACTTGATTCTTGATTAAAAACTAATTAATTAGTTAACGGTTTCGCATGACACTTATTTATTACTTAAGTTTTAATTGGCATTATGGATTCATTAGTTAGCGTGCTAACGGCGCAGCTCCTCTTCCGCTACGTTTGCAATTGCAATTGTTTTAATGCAGAGCTACCCGAGTTCCGGCGGACGAAACGCCGACAACGGATCAAAACGCAATGCATTTCCCTGTTTTCCTATTATGCTTCTATCAACACAGACACTGCATTCTTATGCATGGCAACAATGGTAACTGCTTTACAATTGTTCGATATAGTTTAATTGAACTAGATATTATTACATAGTTTAGCTACAAAACGGATGAAATGCTGCGAAAATGACACCATGATATCAAATCCCCTCCAATTATTTTTAGATGATGAAGGAAAAGGATTTGGGCAATGGTAATGGCCGACATGTCCAACGTACTTTGTTTGTCTAAAGCCTAAATGCCGTTAGAAATACAGTTACAACAACGACAATGATGTCAAGACTGGCAGTTAATTAATTTTCAACGCATGCATAAAAATACAAGCACCGCGTGCCTGCGCTGTTCCAGAGACATTAAAAATAAATTATTTAAAATCTACAAAATTATGTGTAAATTCAATAGTTGTCTTTATTAAATTGGTTGTCACACTTGCAGAATTTTGTTCTTCCACTGCAAAATAATTTTTGGTATAGCCATAGAATATTTCAAATAAAACACCAATGACTTTACTATCAACGACTCATTATGACATTAAGTTAAGCAGTACAATTGTTTGGTCATTTTATGAGATTAATAATTACAAGTACTTTCGCACACACTCTAATTTAAGGAATTCGATTCTGAATTTGATGGTTACTTAGTAATAATAATAATATAATTCAGTAGCATCTGTAAAACGTAACTCAGTACTTTAAGATATACATAACATTAAATTCAAATTAACGGGATACATTCATTGGAAGTGAAAGAATTTAACTGATCTTGCTAGTTCACATTCTGCTGAGATAAAAAACTGAATACTGTACATTTAATTTACCTAAAACGACGCGTCGGACCTCGAAGAAGCGTTTCAAATAGTAAACTTGCCCAACAGTCATGGCAACCAAAACGACAGCTTCAAAAAAGGACCACATGACAACACGTGAATTGGGAGACTCATTAATTTTACGATGTATCTTATCACGAACTTCCGTGTATTCTTGTTCATGCTTAACTCCCACGAGAGCAGTAGATAGTTCCTTAATCATTTCACTAAGTTTGTTGGGATGAGCTGCAAAACCAAAGAAAATTGGCAATTAGTAAGCTACAGCAAGTCAATTCAAATGACAAAATGTATTAACACACAGGCTTACCTATTTGACAAATAATTATTCGTATTTGTCAAATAACAAATAACAAATAAATTATTTGTTATCTGTTATTTCAAATAAAAATTTTATTTGACATTTATTTGTTATTTGTTATTTCAAATAACTTTTTTATTTGTAGGTTATTTGTTATTGGTTATTTGAAATAACTATTTTTGCTTTAATTTTAATTTAATCGGAGACTCATTCCTGAATTTATATACCGTAGGCATACATCCTTGTGTCGAGCATTGTATAAAATTTTCTATTTTTGAGATTTCACTGTTGGATGAACAGATTTCGATACTACTGGTAGAATATAGTCATAGTGGCAATTGTGGTGCCGGAAAAACACAAACGCGGACAATTCTGCGTATTTTCCGGTTATATTCCAATGCACGCTGTTTGTCAAATCCTCTTCATGTTAAAGGGAATATCCCACTAATGTTAATGGGACGGCAAAAAGTTTCAAGTTTTAAATGTAGGCCGTGCCTTGGAATATTTACTGTATGTATCAGTGGAAATTTAATTTTCTACTCATCAGTTCTTACTTTTTTAAAAATTAAATCTCTTGATTTTTAAAAACAAAAGTAAAAGTACTAAATAGTATAATTTTTAACAACCCAAATAACTTTTTAGTTTCAAGATAAAATTTATTTGAAACAAAGTTATTTGTTATTTATTATTTGAAATAAAATTTATTTGGAACCGTTATTTTCATTTGTTATTTCAAATAAAAAATTATTTTGGATTTATTTGTTATTTGTTATTTGAAATAAGTTTTTTATTTGAAAGTTATTTGTTATTTGTCATTTCAAATAACATTTATTCACAAATAGGTAAGCCTGTTAACACAATCCTTCAAACTGCTAAAAATGGAAGTAGGTAAGTACCTTCACCATCAACAGCAGCCTGAGGTTCTCCGACATCATCCACAGAAAACATAACTCCTTTAGGGGTCATAGTTTTGTTGGCATAATCCAAAAGAAGAAAAAATCAAACAAAAAATCAAAAAAACGTTAATGATTATTAAAAGCTATACTATGCAATGACTCATTATATGACTACTTAAAGGGATCGTGTATAAACAATAATATATGTACCTAAAACATAATACATACTCTAAAACAAACTGTTTTCCAAGTATTGTTCACAATTAAGTATTTTTGCATACTTTAGAAGAATCAAATAAAATAGGTAAATAATTGCTATACACAAAAACAGGGTCATGACTAGATGACTAGTAACTTGAGCGCTTGAGCCCTTCAAAACTAAACTACAAATTCATAACAAATACCCTAACAAAAAAAGCTATAATTCATTCTCTCGACTGTCATACATGAACTCATCAAAAAAACTAACATCAGGAACAAAACAGATTAATATTAGTTTCCAGTCATTATCAAGTGATGTAATTTTGGGTGAATACGTAATTGTGATTCCAAGAAGCTAACAATGCGTTCATTTAGGAAATAAAGCTGAAAAATTAAACAATGAAAAGAACAATACGATGCATTAGACACTTTTCTATGTAAAAAAAAGAACGAATGTTGGGGCAAAATGAGAATGGCAAGATAAAATTGCAGAATGGTAGTTGATATTCATACATCATTCGCCTAAAATAAAAACATAATGTAGTAAAATATTGTTAGTATCTCAAGATAATTATATTCCGAACTTTTATTAATAAAATAAGAATCTACACTTACGGAGTATTGACAAGAACTCGAAGTCGATTAGAGTTGAAAATGGTCGAAAATGACCGAATAAGATATGAAGTAATTTCAGAACAAAAGTTTCCGCACAACCGGCAGTTTTTTATTTACGTTGGTGGTGACACCATCCTCCTGTTTCACAATTTTGCAAACTATTATCATTTTCAGAATTATCTCGGCTACATTCAAGTGATTTACTGTCTATTTCCTCTTACATTTGTTGCGGGGTTCTCAGCATTATTAGGTATAGCAATCTTGTTATCGCCTTTTTCACGTAATTTACCACCGGTTGAGTCATTCGCCCTTTTTTTGGGCATTGAAACAAGAGCCATCTTGTTGGCCCCCTTGTCCTTATTTTTTGCTCTTCGTTTTGAGCTTCGCTTACCGTCCCCCTTGTCCTTATTTCCCCTTGGTTTGGAGCTACGCTTGTCGTCTCCCTTGCCTACACCACCTCTAGCAATCTTCTTCAAGGGCACCTCTTGTGCTGCGTCTTGTGACTCATTCACCTCTTCCTTCATTTCGACTGCCTCGAGCGCTACTTCCGCCAACAGATGTAACCATGACATGGTTTTTTTTTGCAAATCTATATTACGGGATTGTAAAAATTCACCTATTTACCGATTGGCTTTTGCTTAAACTTTAAAAATAGATTACACCTGTTACTAATCTAATACACCAATCTTTTTAACAGTGCTCTTGGCCACACCAATGAAATTAATTTCAAACTCTTCCAGGCTGAGGTTTATATCTGTCTATCCTGTAAATTAATTGCCTTTTTGAATAAGGCTTATTCACACTAAACTTTCCCTCAACAAGTTATTGAGCAATATTTCATTGTCACTGGCATGCAGAACTGATGGATGTGTAAATACGCACATTTAGAATTCGCACTTTCGCACCACCTTTACTCATGTGACGGGCGGCTTCTGTCAACAGGACAGTAGATATTTTGTCAATTTCAGCTGTCTTTTTCACTAGAGCCCGACAAGTCATGACACAAAAAGATATACGTTAATTTTCAATAATTAAAGTATAAGTTTATCCATTACAACACTAAATTTATGTCGCAAACTTAGGTACAGAATCATAACTAATTAAGAAATGATGACATTGTTGAAAACATTCACTTTACGTGACAAAATTAAACAAACAATAATACAATAATGATAATATTTGCATAAAAAGTGGCAAAATATGTATTAATATGACATATGACAAAATCCTCAGAAATATGACAAAACTCAAACAGTACAGTTTAAACTAAACTAATTATAATGTCATGGAATGTCACTATGCAAAACCTCGGAGCGAGCGGTAAAGCTATATGGATTCCATATTATGGAAGATGACAATTCAATATTCCTCGGAGGACTCTAATAATTACCATTGCTATATTGCTACACATGATATATAATTTTTGTTACATTTTTTATTATTTTAAGACGAATTCAACAACAATCAATGATACTAATTTTTTTAGTAGGACTGAAACGTTTTCATTAAAAATGTACAAACAATTGTTGATGGAAACTGGAATGGTATTATTTTTTTTGTTTTGCTAATTCAAACTGTAACAACACAGACAATTAGAGAGCTTCTTTCATTGCTGCTTAATTGCAAATGATCGGACGACATAGCGGAGCACCATGGCAGTACTAACAGCGGCGATTAACCCAGCCGGCATAAACTTTCCAGAGTGGTAGTAGCGGTTCCCCATTACACCGGCAAGAAGTGCACTGGCTCCGAGACCAACCAGATAATTCGAAGGATTTTGGGATGTCTGATAAGCACCGTAGGCTAATACTGCTCCAAAGAGTAGCCCAACTCCCAGCGAGGCTGTACTCCCTGCATTAATTTAATACCAACAACAATTAATAACTATTTCATTTGCACACCAATAAATTCATTCATTTGTCTACATTAAATGCTTATTAAAAATCGTGTAATTATCTTGCCTGCTTTAGCATATCCTATTGCACCACCAGTGGCAACCAATGCCGCATACCCGTACGCCAAGAAGTCGATTCCCATTTTGATTGTCACGATACTGCAAAAAAACAGAAATAAATCAACAAACAATTAACTTTAGTCCCATTAAGATTAAAACTATTAACTAGAATGTAGAAACGTAATTAATTACCAATTTACCTTGTATCTCGATCGTACTTGACAACAACCCAACTGCTTTTTGAGCAACTGACTGGAATACAAATTAATTACCGTAAATATAAATACTGATTTGCGCAGCAACCAAACTAATCAAACCAAGCAGCAGCGAAAACCCAAGAGACCCAGCAACAAGCAAAACTACCGTATTGCCTCTTTACAATCCTTTTTACGTATGACTTTGCAAATATTTATGTAAATTACAATTTACAATTATATCAGCAGCACTACAAAAACAAAATTCCTCTGCTCTGCTGGACTCTCTGGCTGGATAATATATTATCTGATTGCTCCGCTTCCGCTCAAAACAACTTGTTCAATGGCTCGTGTCAACCCTATACAGCTATTGTATTGTTTGGAGGTGTGAAAATCTCATCTTATCCCCATTCTCCGTCGCCGTCGTGGTGGTGGTGGCCAGAGAGTCGGCATCGCAGCAAGCCATCATACACAGATCACAGCTGTAGTCGAGCTATCCATCATTCATTCATTTAGCGCATCAGAGAGTACCGCTTGCCTTCTTGTTTCCTTTCGCTTTCAGCTTTACAGAGAGAAAATTAATCTTTCCTGTTTGTTTTCTACCAGCATCAAGCATCAAATCAAATGCGAATATAAAAAATAGTGCGAAAAGTATTGCGAATTTTTTGTGCGGTCGCATGTGCAAATGTGGAGCAGAGTTAAAGGAAGACAATTATTGTGTTGAATGGTGAGTATGAACGCTGTTTCTCCAGCAGACTGACTTGACTCCAGAGAATGCGTGTCGTCGTCCTTGCTGCTGGCTCTTGTTTTTGTTTACTAAAATGATTGTGCTTTCTTTCTGTCATTAACGTCATGCATGTGCCATTTTATAACTGTTTACAGGTGCTGTGGAAAGGTTTTTAGTTAGTTGGTCATTGTTAAGTTTTGCATAGTTAGTTCGAACTTGGAAGAGATTAAAGTGTTGAGGATTGTTTGAAGGGGTTGATGGAGGGCTTCTTACAAGAACTAGAGAACTCTAATGAATTGTAAATGTGAATCTGAAAAGAGTACCTGTGTGTGATAAGCTCGCGTTAGTGCTCAAGGTTTTTGGTAAAGTGTGGCAGGATTTATATGACTGTTGGTCAAAGTGAGTGAACCTTTAATACAGGAGAGCTTAAATTGAAACAATGTCTCGTGGAACATGAGTATCCTCTGAAAGTTAAAAGTTAAACAAAACTGATTAAGTGTCAAACGGAAAGGAAAGATGGCTGTAAACTTTGATATTCCGAAATGGTAAGTCATGGACAACGTGTGTGTGCTTTTTTAACTAACCACTTACTGTAATAAGTTGGAAGAAAGACTATGATTTTTCATGTGCTTGATAATGAAATTTCAGGGCTGCAATGCCTCCCCCTGGACTTCATTTGGATGTCATGAAAGGAGACAAATTAATACAGGTAGAACCGGTTTAATAATGTAGTTAATTATTATTATAAACGGTTTCATCAAATGAGGCATTATTATTATTATTTTCAGAAATTAATGCTAGACGAGAAAAGATGCTACCTGTTTGGAAGGAATCCTCAGATGAATGACTTTTGTATTGATCATGCCTCATGTTCCCGAGTTCATGCTGCGCTGGTTTACCATAAGCATTTAGAACGAGCATTCCTTGTTGATTTGGGGAGCAGTAAGTTTCTTGTCATTTCCATTGTTTGTTAATGGTATAATGTTAGCCTTTAGGATGTGAACTAATAAGAAATATACTTTGCTGTAGCCCACGGTACCTTTATTGGAACTATGAGACTTGAAGCGAATAAACCTACGCAGCTTCCAATTGATAGTAGCTTTCATTTTGGAGCATCGACGAGAATCTATATTATCAGGGAGAGACCGCCGACTGTTGTTCCCAGGCCAATCATGGAGGAGCTGGAAAAAACTGCTGCAGACAGCGAAGGAGGTTTACTCGGCCTTCCAGAAACCGATACGGAGTTGGATGTAAGCATAATTTTTAGCATTGCAAAGATTTTGAAGTTGAACGTTATAAGTTGACTTATGGATAAATAATTTTATGTTTTCAGAACTTGACTGAATTCAATACCGCACACAACAGGAGAATTTCAATGTTGGGCATCCCTGACGAAGATAAGCGTAAAAATGCCAAGAAGAAGCGAAAAAATGTTTCATTTAATGAAGAAGAAGAAATTATTAATCCCGAAGATATAGACCCATCGATTGGGCGGTTCAGAAACTTAGTTCAAACAACAATTATCCCCTCATCAAAGGTAAATTGTACATCTAACTTATATGCCAGATGTAATTGTTAGATATATGAGACAAGAGCACTTAAACTAAGCATGTTTTTCATATGAATTACTTTACAGAGGCCCAAATTAGACTCCGGCTTGGTCCCCTCCAACCACGTGGTAAAACACTACGTCCCAAAATTGGCTGGACTCTATGACGATCTGCCTGACTCAAATACCTCTACCGTTACCACACCATTTTTTACCTCATTATCCTCTAAACTGGGTCTGCCATTGCCGAATCCAGCGCCTGAAATTGAAGCGGCTGCTGAGGAGCCACGGATAATGATTCATCCCAGCAACATCCCTCTTTCTGCAGGACTGGACCTTGCCGACGAGCCCAGAAAGAAAAAGTATGCCAAGGAAGCGTGGCCTGGGAAGAAGCACGGGCCGTCTAATCTACTTGTTTAAATTTACTCGTTTGTTTTTATGGCACAACGTGCACCCTTCTATATTTCTTTGCCGCGCATTCTTCAATCACCGAATTATCTTTTCCGTGAAATATTTATTCAACAGCAGCAGTAACAATGGAATCTGCAATTTATCGTTTCAAAGACTGGATGTCAGAGTCAGAAGAATAAAGACAAAACACGAGTCGGTAGGGAAAATATATTGTGCATTATGGCTTTGTTTTCTAAGAAGAAAAAGATACCACCGTGATAGTTATCATTATCGTTACGTTATTATATTGGACCGTGTAATTAAATATTAATGTAGGTTCGCTGTTAGTAAAAATGATTACTCGATGTAATGATAACGACGGTTTTTGGTGTGAAATACATATATGTATGTAAGAGTAGCTGATGGTGCAAACATTATGTAGGCCGAACAATTTTGTTATTTATAAACTGCGTACTTTGAAAAAACAACAAAAGTATAAAACAACAATAAATAATGAAATTTTTATTAGTTCATAGGTCAAATCCAACACAAATATATTATATTACATCCAAAAGTACACAAAGAAATATTTTTTGATTGCACGAATCAATCTCACGAACCCTTAAATTATATCACACGAATTATATAAATAATACACATATATAAAATATGACAAAAAATACTAGATTTCTAATCTCGTTACATCTTAACTCGTACTATAAATCATTATTACACAACCAACGTTCCTTAACAGCAACAGCAGTTGGAAAAGATTCCCAATCTCAAAAACACGCGATATTATAAATTAACGAGTGCAGTACTAAAAAATAAGTAGACAAAATAATACAGTACTTATCGTAATACGCCAGCAAAATAATAATTTATCTAGATTCTAACTTGTGGTGAAAATAAAAGTTATATATTGCAAATACTCCTCCCAGAAAAATACAACTGCCTACTTTAGTCGGCTAAGGTAAATAACCCAATGAAGTTTCGAAATCAATGGATCCCAACTCTTGATGTTGTCCAAGCTCATCTGCATCAGTTTTATTGCTCAAAACGAAATCAGTGACAGGATCAAGCTTCAGGTCCGTAAACATTGCAGCTATTTCCGCTGACTTTTTCATCGATAAAACTCGCTCAGGGGCAAATTCTTTGTTGTCCAAGGAAGAGCTGCAGCACGGCGTTTCGTCACCCGGTGTTTTACTTTCGGCCGGACTTACTGCTTCCTGTCTAGCTGCAATCTTGCTAGGATCGATTCGTCTAGCAAAACCGTCCCCAAGGTCAAGTCCTTGTCTAAAATTGAAAGGATTGTTCTTGTAGACCACTTGGCCCGAAGCATTTGATCCCGTTATTAGCAATACTTTGTTTTTCGACATGTGGGGATTTTCCAAAATATCCTAGTACACACAGAAAAAAAATAATTAATTGGCCAACAAATTGGAAATTATTCATTCATTCTGAAATTGGTAATTTTAAGGCACCATAATCACTGCCAACTTACCATGTTATCCCTACACTTTTTTACAAACTTGTTGAGAGCAGATGGACCGGGATTTTGTCGTCGCCGTTCGGCGTCTGGGTTCATAGGCCCAGGACTGATAATGTCCTTTGCGTATGACTTTTGACTTGACGTGGGGGAAAAGCAGTAAGAGAGCCGACGAGATGGATGATACGAAAGAATTTCAACGGGCCTTTCGTTAGATTCCATTATATTTGACAGGTTGGACCCACCTCCCAATCGTGAGTTATTAAAGGGCTCCAAATCATAAGAGTTGGTGTCAGTATCCGAGGTCTCCGTGTCCAAGTTGATGTTGTAGATCTTGAGGCCGTTGGATTTGACACGCTGCAAGGAGCAGTAACACTTTTCACTCTCTGCACAACTGTCGGTATCATATCCACAGGATTTCCTGGACCTCGTAATGTCCGTATCGCCAGTGGAGGAACAAATTGGATGCTGGGTGGGGGAAGAAGTAACGGTTGTGCTTGACGTCGGCGTTTGTGCTATTGCTCTTCCGTTAACCAACGGAAACTTGGTTGGAATGGAACAGTAGCATTTATCAGAGCACTTGTCACATGCACAGCCACTGCAGAAGGACATAAACGGGATGTCCTCTTCCTTTGTTTTCTTCAAAATAGCTTTTGATGGTATCATTGGCTTCTGTGGTGGAGACAAGAGTTTGGATTTGGGACGGAAAGTTACCTCCTGCTTCCCATTCACTGGTCGTTTGGAAATGGGAACGGCTTTGCCACTCAGGCTTATCTTGGAAATGGATTTGAAGAAATGATTCATAAACTGCGCGTTATCATCGGATCCCTCTGCAGAGCTGGATACGGATTTGAGTTTCTTTCTTAATTTTTGCTGTTGTTGTTGTTGCTGCTTTTTCATCGCGTGCTTGCTTTTCTTATAAACCTGGTCCTGCGTCAGGGTCAACGCTATCTTGAGGAGAAGCTCTTGGTAAGCCGGCTTCAAGTCATTGAAGGACATACCACAGGGATTTACAATTCTGTCAAGCACCTGATCAACGGAATCACTCAGGGACTCGCCAGAGGAGTCCTCATCGTCCGGTGTATGAATCTGCACGCGCTTTTTGTTTTTAATGTAGTGACCCTGGTAGCCAGTTTTGAAAGAGCGTCGGCGGTGTGGTAAATTCAGAATGGAGTCATCCGAATTGTATCGCTTTAAATTCCCTGCTGGAATTTCAGACGCCTTCTTTTTCTTCCGCGGAGGTCGTATGGGTGCGATGGACTCGGAATCAGAGAAAACTGCGCGACTCTCATTTTGGGTGGTGGAGGATGAAGACGCTGTTTGGGTTAGGATAGTTTTAAATGGCACTGCTGGTTTAGTACCATTTCCTTTCACCGGGGTCACCACTGATGACGCCGAAGAACTGGACCGGTTCTGATTTACAGAGCTCTGCGTTGCTGGGGAACCTCTTGTGAGACTTCCGTATCCACTTTCACCTTCCTTTCCGGATCTCATCTTGTCCACCAGTGACTGATATAAATTCGCCGCGATAACGATCGCATCCTCAGCGCATTTACAGGCAAACGCGTGGCAGTTAAGACTGAATGTGGCCTCACGCATTACGCATGCGAATATTGGGGGATTCTTGAAATTTTTACTTGACTCGGTAATGCAGTCGTTATAAACCGAGGACAGGTCAGGATTCATTCTTCCAAAGAGTCTGCTCTTATCTTGTCCTTCCTACAAGCGCACAGTAAATTTAGCAATAACGCCAATACAAGTAATTGTTATCCCTCAAGTACTAAAATTTATGCACTTAACCTTAAAAAGTAAAAGCTATTTAAAAATGAATCCCTTACCGGATCACTTATCAAAGGCATAAAAGCGCACTCCGTCGGAATGGGATCACCGCGCCCCACGAATTTAACAGCAGCCCACACAGCAATAGTGGTAAAAGGATTAACCAGCCTAATTTTCGGTGCCTCAAACCGTAATCCATCCGAAGTTATTGCCAATTGCCCATTCATCATATTAGTATTGGTCAAGTAGTTCAGATAGAGCAATCTTAGTGGCGCCTGCAGATCCTGTAAGGCCGCCGTGTTCCCCTTCACCGGTACACTTCCCAGATACTCCACAGAAAACTTGAGCATTCCCCCCGGGGAACACCGAATCGTCGAAAAAGCCTTGTCCGCGGCAGAGCCCCTCGGGGAGCTCTCCCCATAATTACTGTTTCTCCACATGATCTGATCTGCACTAGTCTCACGTTGCCCCGCCGCCTCTTCTCCCGAGGATGACGCAACGGTAAGACTTTGTAACTGGGAACCTGAACTCTCACTGTCATCACAAGTAATCCTGACACGGTTCACGTTACTTCCCCCACTCCCCTTACTATTGCCACTCCCTTTCCTCCCGTTGTTGCTGCTGCCGTTAACTTTGACGCGATGATTTAGCGAGTCGGTAACAATGGAAGCTTTATCGTTCAATCGAGAGGAGGTGTACTCGTCATCGTCCGACGTCAGTATCCGCGCCTCATTCTCCTCTCCAAGTAAAGTGGTGCTTGGAGCTGTAACGGAAGACGCTGTGCGATGCGACCCCATAGGACCCCCCGTTGGGCTGATACTTTTCCCGTCTATTCGAATCCGAAATGGTTGTCCATTCGAGCTCGTCGGGCTCACTCGCTTCGAACCGCCAAACAAACTGTCAATCCGTTGCTTGTAAACGGCACTTCGCTCACTAATCGACACTTGACTATTCAGAGAAAAGCTGCTGGTGAAGGAGCTATCCTGTGGGGTATCCACCACCGTTGACACGAATTTATTCCCATTTTCCGTACTCTGCTGCAGTATCACAACCATCTGCCAAGCAAATCATCATTATCATAATTACAGAGGTTTCTTTCAATTTCGATTTGCAATAACTTTCACACAAACCAGGAAACAAAAATTT
The DNA here is from genome assembly GCA_004115045.4 of Sinella curviseta. Lineage (NCBI taxonomy): Eukaryota > Metazoa > Arthropoda > Collembola > Entomobryomorpha > Entomobryidae > Sinella > Sinella curviseta. Next base: position 9,435,169 of record CM065489.1, read on the forward strand.
TCTAATGACTCTTATCATCACACACACACACGGGTAAACTTAACGTTTTTTACAACTTAATCTCCTCTGAGGCCACAAACTACATACTTAATAGGAGATCAATTATTGGATAACAAGTCAATAAAATATGCCCGAAGCTTGAAAAATCTTAATGTTTCATCCACTGAAGCCTGTACAAAACTGTTGACGTGTATCGCTAAACTGATTACAAGTTGAAAAATGTGAAATTAAATGATGATGCTCCTGCTGTGGTTTATGGAGGAACAAAGGATTTTTCAGTGTATGAAAAGAGTACTTGTATTTTCTCGTATCATCGTACCTACTCGTATACATATTTTTTCCTCGAAAAATGTTCTCTTTTTTTACTAAAAATTTTGCTACATGTAAATGTATCTGCACGTGTAACTAATGAAAATGAATAAAGATGAGAGAGAAGAATGTTTAATTGAACGATTGTCTGATTCTGATTGTCCCGTCTCAATTTGCAAGCTAGTAGTGAGCCAGTATGTATGTGTAGTGGTTTCCTTTCATATCTTTGCATTTTTTGTGCAAAAAAATGTTTTCATGGTTGCGCCAACGCAACTCGACTCACTCAACTCATCTTGCAGTTTTTTTTTGCTTTACTTCCTCCCTCCCTCCCTCCTTCTGCTCAAGAAGATTCCTTTACATTTTTATTTTACATTATATGCGCAGTGCTACTACAGATAAGATGATGATCATCTTATGAGATGTCTTATGAGAAGATGTGAAGAAGAATCATTTCTTCGGTTTCTACTAGCGTATCGTTTCACAATGAGCAAGATAAAAAGAATAGAAGACGAAGAAAATGCCAAGAAAAGAAGAAGGCTCTATAACAGCAGCCGTGGCGGTGGTGGTGGCGTCTCCTCCGCTTTGAAAAAAGCAACAAGAACACACCACTTAAGGTATGCATGTGTAAATTATGACAAGGGCTTGTAGCATTGCCTTCCTTTTTTGCAGGCACTCAAATCATCATTCAACGCGTCGTCCTTCTTCCCTTAAATTAGTTCCTCTAGCCAATTTGAAAAACGACAGATGTCCACCTGCTTGTGTGGTGTGGTGGCGATGGTGGGATTCTCTAGTAATTTTCCTCGCTTGCTTTCCTAGGTCATTCGATTCTTAAGAGGACTCACTTAACTATCCTCCCAAGTAGTCTTCGACGTCGTTGTCGTTGGTTGGATGGATTTTATATGCATGTAAACTTGTAATGATAATAAAGCAACAACAACAGTAGTAGTCGTAGTCATCATCATCATAAGATAACCAAGAATATCATTATCATCATCATCGTCATCATCATCACCATGCATGAGTGTTCACAGAGACGCAAACATACACCTACATACTTTATAAATAATAATATTATATACCTATCATGCATGCATTGTAATAAAAAAATATCTGGCTTTCTTCTTTCAGAGAATCTTCGTCGACACATCCATTCAAATCTTTTTTTATTTCTTCTTCGCCTTTCTTTAAAATATCGCATTGTTGTTGTGAATGTTTCTCTGTTTACTTCTTTATTAACGGTTCCTCCTCCTCGTCTGTGGAACAGAAGGCTACTTTTGCAGTTAGTAAACTAAAATAATGGCAACATTTGCTGTGTGTAATGTGCCATTCATATGACAAAATACTTTGAGACGCGACTGCATTTTCTCACTCTGTGTACTATAATTTTCTGACTCTGATTCAATTCTATTTACCACCGTTTCGAAATGGTTGTCATTGTGAAATAATATAACGATTATCAAAAATAAAATTGCCTATTTTAAAACTAAAAAGACAGGCGGAGAAGGAAAGCAGGTTGTTTGGATGCGCATAGGAACTGTTAAAGAATTGCTGTTTCGCATTACCAAAAAAATGTCACTTGCATAAAGAGAAAATACTCGGAATACGAAACAATAATCATATTAGGTATGATTACATTATTCAGACAGAACACAAATGCTCATGTAAAGTATTTTAGAAGAAAAAATAACATTGTAATTTGTAGCTATAATCTCTTGCATTCATCTTTACCTAAAGTATATGCTCTAGTACTGATTATTGTAAAGGGTTAATAGATTCCATTGTTTTCTACTTTCAACAATAACATGCTTACTGACTTGGGGGATAGAAGAGAGAATGAAGAAATCATCATCAATACTTGTTTCTAGACTGATTTCTTCATTATTAAGTATAATAAGCGTGTTGTTAAAAACCAGGCCTCGCCGTCCATATATCCCTGACAGTCAGGGCCTGACTGATAACCTGTCTAAAAGGAAAGCTCAAAAAGCAGAGTCGTCTTAAAAAGTAACTGAGAAATTCATACAGAAAAAATAGTTCACTTCTTCTGCTGTTTGTTGCGTAGGTTGGTTTGTAGTTTGTTGCAGGTGTAGGAGGAACAAAGTGAAAGAGCCTTGATGATCATCATCATAATGTGCATTGCATGGCATCTGTCTCTTCTGCATTTTATATTTTTCACATGATACTATTTTTATTTTAACTGATGTGATGAGATGACTATGACTTTAATTTTTATCAAGCATGCAGTTGATGATATGATAATATAAGATGAATAAAATAAATGTGTACAGATTACAGGGATACCTACTTTTTCACAGGATTGCAGTGTACACTTTTGGCGCATTGTAGTCGTCAAACTTGAACTCTCTTTAACGATGATGCTATCTAATTGTTAGTTTTCCCTGAAAAGACTCCAACACAATGACGAAAAAAGGGGATAAAGGGAGCAGTCAGGAATTGGTTTGTTTTCACCAACATATGCCGTCAAAATCGTGTTACCGTGACTTACATTTCTTTCTTTTCTTGCCATTTTTTTCTCGACTCTTTTTTCCCAATGAGCATTCTTTTCATAATCTGTTGTGTGTGTATTCAGGGATATTTTTCAAAAGGGTTTTTTCTTGTAAACTGAAGAATTCATCCGGGAAAGAAAACAGGCCATCAACGATCTGCACAGTCTGTTTTATGTGCTATTCTTTTCATCAATAATGATAATAATGCCAACCAAAGCTGTTTAATCCTTCTCACAAATTAATGCTGTTTTTTGTTTGACTGGTGACATATAACCGTTCTATTATGGCCTGTGAAACAGATGCAATGTTCGATGTTCGTGGTGTGGTATTTCTTTGATGACTATGTCAAGTCATCTTCGTTCCGTATTCCGAAGTAATAATGTCATGTCATATACCTGAGACCTGAGCGATTGTAGGTTTGTAAGGTAGGCATTTAAAGAGTTGCCATGAAACTGAAAATCAGTTTTTAAGAAATGTTAGCCGATGATGAATATATTTGTTACTTGCAAGATTAGCTTAACTGAGTATACTATATCAATTAAACTTATTCGAAAATCTCAAAGATGTAACCAATTTTCATAAAATAGTCAAGAAGAAGCAGTAAACCGTATTTCTTCAACCTTGCAAGGATTATCGTTACTTTTACTAATTTCAATTAAGTAATTCAGGTTAGGTTACTAAAACAAGTACACAACAATATTTCACACCCAGGTCATGTTATGCTTGTGTGAAGCAATAAATACCGGTTTGTCCTAATCCTCCATTAAGCCTCTAATTAATCTCTTCGGATACATAGTATAAACAACAATGAATACATATGTTACTTCCACCGGCCGTCCTTTACCATAAATCTTTTTTTGTATTTTTCAAATATTACGTATTCATATTACGTAGGCATTTACATTTCATCTTTTGAAATTAATTGAATTGAATCTAAACTCGAACGCGTATGACGTAGGAATTTAATTAATTGCAACGAAACAAGTTACTTTTTTGTTGTTTGCTGTACGAGTGAATGATTACTGTACCGTACTGAAAAGGTGTTATAAAATATGACATGATTTTTGAGATTCGAAAACAAGTTAGTAGCACGTACCCAAATGAAATGTAAAACTATTGAAACCCGTGTGCCTCTTTAATTAAATCGGAGCCGTTTTTATCGGGAACGAAAGTTTAACGAAAGAAACGGTCCGTAATCCTCATCCTCTTCTGTGCATTCAATCAAATTGTATTATTATTGCATCGGGAACAAAAGTTTAGCGAAGGAAATGGCACGTTTATTTAAATTAGAAAGGAGGATGCATTGTTTTATTTACGATTTAATCCCAAATTCTATTTTGAAGTAAAAAAAAACAAAATGCAACAAGAACTCAGATAACATCTAATCATAACAAATGCTGCTCTTACTATTACTGAAAGCACCTGTGCTGCTGCTGCAGATATTTAAATATTTGGCATTTACTCAATAGCATTTTAAGCCATAATTATTTTTTAAGAAAAAAAGTTAGCATGAATGAATAAAAATGTAGGCATGCATGCAGACTGCAGTAAAAAGAGTTGACTACTATAAAATGAGTAGCATTTGAAGAAAAGGCGAGAAGAATATTAATAAAAAAATAACGGAAGATTACGTGGCTATTAAGATACATACATGTAATCCATCTCATATCATCATTTCATTGCGCCTTCTGCTCCTTTACTGCCTTCCGAAAGAAAGTGCAAAATATAAAGATCCGTATCATTTCTCTAACTAGCCACTGTACATATGCATCCCTTAAGCTAAATAATCGCAAATTAATCTGCAATTGCAGCTTTATGAGAGAAGTAATTTTTTTCTTGATGCTAGAATTCAATATTGCCTGTCGCCACGTGATAACATCGTACATGAAAATGATGATGATAAGTCTATAAAATGATTAGTTTTTTTTAAAGAAGTAACAACGCCATAGCTTATCGTCCATTTCTGCTTTTTCATCTGCTTTGCAAAAATTTCTAATTCAAAATGTTAATTGCAATAAAAAAGTACAGTTTCAACTTCCTTTTTACTTCTTCTGCTCACTTGACTGCAATATTCCGCAAATAATGTGTTTTTCTCAGCGTTTCCATCTGTGAATTTCATGGGATGTGATGCTGATGTCCATGATTGTATGATATTGGCAGAAAATGCAACAAAGTTCAATTTAGAGCTAACACGATCATCGCTCACTCTTCCGCTACGCTTATTTCAATTGATTATTGTTTTATTCTTTTGAAATCCTGCCTTCTAATTTTTATAGATAGTTCTTTTTTTGATTTGTTCGAGTTGGAAAACAAATTCATCGAATAATTTGTGAAAATTAAGCAAACATCATGTTTCGTGTAGCACTGCCGAAGAATGATTAGAATAAAAACATTTTCTTTGTTTTTGATGATTGAAAGCATGTTCTTCTAACTGAAGTTGGAAGATTTTTTTCTTTCACACATGTTTTCATGCTCTGCTCTCATTCTTCGACGTTATAATTAGCTATTTAATATATTATTTATTTTTACGTTAGAATTGAAATTTTTAAAGAGTTTGATCGTGTTCATCATTACTACCAATAATGTTCTGCGTATATCATATATCTATCTATAAGTAGCTTGTAGTTAGTAGCAGAGAGGTAATCTCTTTAACGATTATTGTCTTTGTTAAACACAGAAAAATAACCAATGTATCGGTATTCTCTCTTACTGATTTCAATAAAGCCAAAAACAAACCAATCAACAGCGTACACACATCTTTTCTCTCTGCAATTTCCCTTCGTTTGTTATTAAGCACCTGTCTAATGGTTTAAGCTAGAAAATTTTGGGATCCACAATACTGTCGTGTTATTACCTAGTGCGTTGAAACAAATATAATAGCAGTGGATTTCTCTACGCTGCTTCGGCTAATACCTACATATCTGATGATAATTGATTGTTGTGAATGTTGGTGTTGAATCTACAATAATCAGACAAGAGCTCTTTTACAATTAGTTATTGCTCGCCGATGAATCCATATTCATAGTTGGCTGATGCACGATATGATTTCATGCTGTCATGTCACTTTAACGATGATTGACTTGTACAACTGCCTATGTGTGTGGTAAAAAGGAAAAATCGTAAAGCCATGTTTATTCAGATCTAGATACAAAAGAAAAATGGCATACATGATTTTATTTCTAGACGGCTATGATTTAAAAAATATAATAATTGTACATTAGATTAAATCATATTATGCAGAGCTTGGACTATGGGGCAATCTTAAATGTTGAATTGTTGCAGCATTTTTATTTTCTTTCAAAGGAAGCATACCACCGGGGGATGCACTTGTTTTCAAACAATACGCTATAAAAAATATTTAAAGTGTGAAGCCCAAAATTGAAACTGAAACACTGAAAGTGCATATTATGAACTGAAAGTAATTCGTAAAAATGCTCGCCTTTTATCAAGCTCTAGATCTAACAAATTCTCTAAAATAGATGAGATGAGATTCGATGATGAGTGCTTAACAATTTTCTTAACGAAAAAAGGTGTAGGTATGTATTATCTCATGTTTGTATATTATTACGAGTTTTTTTCGAACATCGTATAGAGTCAAATGCGTACAACATGTTCCTACCACCCGCACCCCTAATATTTTTAAGTAAATACATGGATGGGTGCCTGCCATTCTCCTTAAAACAATGAAAGCTACAGGCTATATCTATACAACAACCGTAGTTAGTTTTTGTCACTATAACCGAATTGCTTTCACATTCCTCCATTTTAAAACATTTCAATATCTTCATTAAAAAGAATTTCACGGTGATGACGATTTGCAGCAGGGACAGAAGGGTAAAGAAATTGTCACTTTTAAATTTTCTTTCAATTTTTCCTTACGCCAAAATAAACAATGTTTATAAAATGTTTAATATGCTAACCGTTAACCTGATGAAAGCCAACAACACTTGCGCTGAAATTGAGGTATACATAGACTTTTCATAGACATTATCATGGTCTATTTATGTTTATGTAATATTATGTATGAGCAAGAAATCCCTCAGAAATCGTGTGTTTATGGTTACTGGTTTTCTCACACAAAAAACTGTTTCAGGCATTCTAAGCCATTTTCCCCTCAGGTTATCATGTAAGAGTAAGAATGCAAATGAAATGGAGATGAAATAATTCAATTAATAACAACCAGTTTTGCAGTAAATTACAGGGTAGTTAGTATATACATTTATAAAAATAAATAAAAAAACTAAAAAATGAGTTAAATAATAGTTAGGGTGTAGTCAGTTACCTTGGTTTACTTGTAGGAATCCGTGCCGTACCGTGAAGAAAAAAGTTCACTATTAAAAGTGAGCTACTTCGGTGATATTTGCATACAGTTCAGAGAACTTTGTTTCGTTAAAAACAAAGACCTGAATTGTACTTTCAACGTAATATCCTTATTAACTGCCAATCTCTCAAACACGATGATGACAACTGCTGTCAAAACGCTGTTATTCCAAAAACCATCAATGTCATCGGCGGAGACATGATTTGCACTTGTGCAATTTGTCACTTCCAATCAATTTCTCAAATCCCAACTTTAAGCAGTTGAAATACGCATCATGTGCGTATGTGCTGCTAAGGTTGCAACAATGAAACTAATTTTTCTCCTTTTCAGTTATTCACATTAATTTAATGCTTGACAATACTGCATATTTTTATTATTATTACTCTGCTGAGAAATCAGAGGACCATGGGATTCTGTACACACAAGGCTTGTTTAAGGATTACTTGTCTTGAGTCCTTTGTTGCACATTCCTTAGAGTTTGTGTCAGTCTTCTTGTCTTATCCCCCATTCGGAAGCACACTACCATGAAAAAATGTCACAGACGCCAAAATAAAAGGAGGATACGACGGAACAAGAACTTGGTTTTTTGCGTAAGTGTGTTGATTACATTTTTTGCATGTCGTGTCGTAATAATATTCATCCGTCCACTATCACTGGTCGCGTCTTTTGAGATGGGAGCAGCAGCAGCAGGTGTAATATTTTTGGTCAATATTTTTTATTACGAGAAGTCGGTCTAACATTATACTCAAACGCACACACGGCACTGTTCGTCACAGGAGCATTTTTCCGGTTGCTTAGAGACACTCCTCTCAGCGTCTGCATTTATAAAGTGACAAGTTGTCCCATTCAAACCCTCGAAAAAGGATTGAGCTGAAGAAAAGGAGACTTCACACCTTGGACTCTGCTTGCGATTTTGCGGTGGGCAGCAGTGGGCACCATGCAAACTAATTTTCTTTCTTTCCTCCCTCCCTGCAAAACTTATTTATCTGCAAACATGCTTGATGATGATTATTGGTTTCAAATCCTCCGACCGCACACAACGCAAAAATGATTTTTAGCAAGTTTTTAAACCACCAGTGTGACTGTCATTGACGCCACAAAGGCATCCTCTCGTAATCTGAACCAAGTCCTGGTTTACTTCTCCATTTGGCAGGTAAAGCGAAGTACATAAAAAATCCTTGTGGCTAATATATATATACATATATATTTCCTTCATCCCCTAATAAGTTTAACTGCTGACAAGGGCTAATTAAAAAATTTATTAGCAATTTATTGACACCGCTGCTAAATCATAATAATAATATTTCCTCCTCATAATCTTATAATGTCCCTTTAAAAACTTCCAGATTATGATTTTTTTACACCACAGCGCTCACACACACAAATGCACATGCATACAAGCACAACAACCGGTAACAATTACCACTATGATCACAAAATGCAAGAAAAAAAAGAAACAAGAAAGAAAGAAACAAAACTATTTTTATCTCTGTTGTTTGCGAGAAACAATAGAGAAACACAAAAAAGTTGATGGTGATGTGATGGTTACGAGTCTTATCAGCACAATGGAAAGGGATTCGACAGGCAAGCCAGCCAAACACTCTCTATCCGTGAAATTTTTAAGACTTTGAAAACCATTATATTATTGTGTTACCAAAATTATATTATGTTCTATTATTTATTTATTATTATGTATGTGTAGTAGTGGCTGCCTCTCTCTGCGTTTTATGCGCTTTTTGCTCTTTTACCAAAACTCACTTCACTAATAATGCGTGTTGTTAGTTTACGGTGCAGGAGCCAACAACGGAAACTTTGATATGATTCATGATTCAAGAATGAAAATAAAATAAATAAAGGCAGCAACAACGCTTCAGAGAGAGAACAACGTGAGGGAGCGAGAGGAAAGAAAAAAAGATCCATTCAACTTTTCAGTGACTACTGAATAATAAATGCAATGACTGAATACGCTATATAATAAGAGGATATAATGGTTGTGAACAATCCAAACCAGAACATCGGCGAGAATACAAGTTTTAAAAAAAATTAGGAAGAGGATTCGTTTTTTCATAGACGGCAAGCATGAGTATTTACTACTCTACAAAAAAAACGCCAAAGTAGTTAATAATATAAAATCGTGTGATGTGATGATGATCAAAATTGCATTTCACAGGTTTCCCCACACATATTTATCTGCTTCTTTTAACAAAAACACAAAAGGTGTATGGTAGTGGCCATATTTGCGTCTTTTAAACTGTATCAATCTTTTTTATTGTAGGGAAGAAAAAAGGTTACGTTAAATAGATTTGTATTTATAGGTATGTAGGTAGCTTATATAGTTAAAAGCTACATTGCTATTTTACCACTTATATAAAAATCCGTTCTGACCATGGACTGTGAACTACGTAAATGCGTGGGAGTGTCTATAATTGCCAGCATATATGTAGTATATATATCAAGCTCTATGACTTGTACATATGTAACTGCTGGGATTACTAAACAGTTAATGAATTGCACTTTACATTATGCCATGAAAGTAAAGTAATTCAATTCAAGTGCATGTAAGCTTGTGGCTTGCTTGCTTGCTTGTGGTGTTCGCTGCAAATGAAATTGCAATTTGCAATGATATCAATGATAATAATAACCATATTTAATGCTCCTTCACTACCCTACACCAATTTTTAAGGCTATTTATTATTACTATCAGTAGCAGCAGGAGCATTAAAGGGTGGAGAGGAGTCTTCTCTTCGTCAGTGAAACTGAAGTTGGGTAGGAGGGGCTGCAGAAATTTTAAATTATTAGTTAAAGTTAAGTATGAATTAGTACTAGATGATATTATAGCGTGCAGTACTTGCAGAGATATCAATAAAATATAATTCATTATATTCGCTCCTGCCATTTTTTCTTCTTCTTCCTTTTTCGCACATCACCGCGCGGCGAAAGAAGAAAAGAAAATTATAAAACATGGCATCTCTTGTACCTGAAAATACGCTCACACTACTCATATTGGAAAAAAGAAAGATGTATCCCTACTGATAACTGTGTTTATTAGTGCGCAGACTAATTATTATGCTTGATATATTTAATTATTTCTTCTGATGAGAACACTCTTTTTCTTTCAAAACATATATCCAATTCTATTTCCTTACCCTGAAGGGATATTTCTGCAGTAAATACTGCAAAAATCAATGCAATATGCAATGATGGTAAATTGGTGTATTTACTGCTGCTGCATTTTCAATTTTTTCCGTTATTAATTGCCAATCTTGGTTGAAGAAGGTGTAAGTAAGGTGTGTGTGTGCACGTAGCACGTATTAAGTGTGCAGGTAAGTAAGTAAATAATGTGGTAATATTTAATTTTTATCCTTTTACAGAGCGATTTCAAAGAAAGGCCTCATAATCTTGATCATCACGATACAAAAAAAACCTGAAGTGAAGTAAGATAAATTTTTTTCGTTGTGCTTCGCTGAGCAGGCAGTAAAGCACGAATAAGAAAAAAAACTTTTTTTAGTGTTCTTCTTATTCGGAAACCGTTTTTATGTCTTTGTTGCATTTATTCGTATAAATAGTGCATAATAGACTTTTGCCATGTTTGCTGCTGTTTTGCCTTTTCAAATTGTCATGCTATATGCTGCATTATATGGTGTCGTGGTGAATTTGTTCTGGTTGCTGGAGATCATGATTGTATATAGTTGAAAAAGGTATATAATTATCGGAATCCGGATAGCGTTGAAAATGTAACACTCATCCTTATCTTGTCGTCTTTTATCCCCCGATTTGTACGTTAACATGCCATTAACATGATTATGTAATGAAGGCATGAAGGAGCATCATGTAATAAAATGATTTATTATCTTAAATAAATTGTAGTGTTGACAAAAAAGTTTAAATTGGACACAAACCTTGTAGGTAGGTACATACATAATGGTATTGCATAAGCATCATTACATGACGCAGAATGAACTTGAAACTAGGTTAGAGACTAAAGTACTAATTTTTATGTAAATAAAAAGTATAAAGTAACTAGACAATTCATTCGCATGACATAAATTGCTACTGCAAAAATTATGATTGATAAAGAAAATGGACTTGAAGAATATTATATCCTACGCCGCTTGACGATTAAGTTTATTTTGTGTAATAGTAATTGTGAACTTTAACTATAGATTCTTTCTTTTTAAAATATTTTGTCATGTACATGTGTAGTTAGGCGGTAAGATTAACAATTGATGTTAAAATTTTTATGGAATTTGACACAGACTAAAACATACAATTAAAAGGCAAGCTACATGTTCATTAATAATGATCCCCGATTCAGACAATTGATGAATTGGAAAGAGTTAATATTTCATGACCAGTTACGCATAAATACCTAAAGTTAACAGCAAACATAAATCCGAAATTGATTCTAGCTCTCTTTCTTTCTCTCAAATTATATACGGATTTTATAAAAGTAAATTTCAAAAACATTTCTTCACATGAAGCAATCATTTTATTTTTCATGAACTCGTATCCATTTCTTTATCGGCGATTCTTTCCCTTATAATTTCTGTTGTACTGATGAGTTCCTTTGGTCGACCTTCCGTTGTTCCCAGATCGAGATTTTTTGGGGGAAGTTGTGCCTGAATCCTTTTGCGGATTCTCACCATCGGCAGACATTACGGGAGCTCGGTTCTCATCTCCTTCGCAACAATCGGCACAGATCCCATCTGCGGCGTGCTGTTGCTCATTGCAGCCAATTCGGCGGAAACAACCAGTTTTGCGCTTAGAGAGCATTTCGTGGAACTTCATTTTCAAAGTCTCACGCAACTGTTCTCGTTCTTGGCCCCAAGATGCAGACTGAATCGCTGAAATTTCAGGTGGAACCCAATTGCTATCTTCCTCACTGTCACTCAAGCCGGCATCCTATTGACGAAAAATATCATAAAATCAATTAGGTAAATACAAATGATAAAAATGATATAGTTCAATATGGAAATGTGTCTGAAAAACTCAAGAACGTACCTCAAGCTGTTCCATTAAGCTACGATATGGACCCTGAACAATTCTTGGTTCTGCATCAGAATAATACCCACCATTTCGCGATTTTTCAGATAAGCACAGTAAACCTAGACCTTGACACAGAGAAGTTGTTAGGTCTGTGTCCTTCTGTAGGGTCGGTTCAGACATTGTAGCCATTTCGTTTGTAGCTTGACCGGATGCGAGTTCAACGCTGGCGTTGTTAGCCTTCTTCTTTCCCTTTCCAGATTTCTTCTTTGTGGGAGGAGCAATCTCCCATGGTTCGTCATTACAAGAATCTTCCTGTTCTTGAGTCGGTGGTGTGAAGCCACACGCGCCATCCTCTTCAGTATATTGCTGTCATTATGATTGCATAATGTAAAAGTAACAATTAAATAGTGTCGTTTGTCATATAGCAATAAGTTAAACATAAAAGCATATACATATGTACATTACCTCGCCAGGCTCTGGCTCTACATTACCCTCAGGTTCTTCTTTTTCAGAATCATTCGCCTTCGCCTGAACATTATAATTATCAATCAATGTAAATTAAATCTCTGTAGCGCATCATTGTTCGTCATAACTTATTGTTGAAAAAATAATTAAGGGTTATACCACGGCCTTATTTCGGCGCCTATTGCGCCTTCGGTTTTTCTTCTTCTGCTTCTCCCGTTCCTTATCTTGCTCTTCCTTGGTTAACTCTAGATATAACAACTCAAGCTGGGAAATTCCACGCTTTTTCTCAACAGCCAATTCAAAGCTTCTGTGAAGAGCGTTGACAGTTATGGTCATCATTATCTCGGTAGTCCGTTGCTCCTCCCTGAAGTCCTGCTGAAACCGGTCGATGTTCTGATTCCGCGGAGAACCCTTCCTATGCAGAGGGCAGCGACACCCAATCTTACACTCGCTCATCATTTCAACAAACTTGTTAAATCTCCATCTGAAATAAAATGATTTCATGAGCTCTCTAATTATTTCAAACATTTCCCCAATTCAAAGTATACCTGATGATAATTGAAATAAAAAGTTTACCTAAATTGTATGAAGAATAAGCTAATGAGCCTCGGATCCATCTTTTCCTTGAGCACATACACGCATCCATTCGAATCACAACCAAATGGTTCAAATGCTTCATCATCGACATTCTGAAAGTGTCTGAATCTCGCCTCAGCACTGGAAATGAAAATTGAAAGACAATTTACTATACAAACTGAACTTTCAAGCCATATCAAGACTATATTTACTTTTATGATATACCCGAAACTGGGTAATAATTGCTGTAGTGTTTAACTAATAAATTAGAGTAGATTCATCAATTGAATAAGTTTTGACCATTTAAGTTTTAATTGGTACATACACACCTGCTTCTGCAGCCGATGCAGTTAACTAATTGATACAAAACGGTCATAAACTCCTTCTTGTGAATGAAAAGCGCTTCTTCAAGCTCGCTTTGTGAAAAGAGTGTGAACTTTTTGCAGAAATCGACGATCTCCGTCTCTGAGGGGGTTCGCCATTCATAGGTGTCCGTTCGCATAAAACCCAAATAACGGTCCATTGTGTAAACCTATCGTCTCAAAGGTTATATACAGGTCACGGCAAATTTCTGTCGAATTTCAAATTTCCAACGACTCAATACAAAAATACTGAAAATGGTATCACCTACGACAGCAGCGATGCTGTAAACGCTGGAAAAGTTAGATTTTGCGAAATGCAATACCTGTAGCAGTTACGCGTAAATGTGGGAGAAAGATATTTGAAGAACAGTTTGTATTAAACAAATTGGATGAACATATGATGAAACTTAATTACAGAGAGCTTATAGTAAAGCTTATTTTAAAACCATTAGTGAAGAGTATTATCATTCCTATAGTAAAGGACAATAGTAAAGGCAACAACAAACCCTTGCTCTCTCTCTACTACTAGCTTGTTGCTGTGTTTTCCTCCTTGCTTGGCTTGATAAATATGTTGTAGCAACTAGATGTTTGCAGACTTTATGCAAACTAGTTGAATCATCAATTAGTTCGTTAAAGTCTTGTTTAATTTTCGTGAATTTGGTTAAAATGTATTTAAGTTTCACCATATGTTCATATAATTTATTTAATACAAAGAGTTGTTCAAATACCTTTCTCTCACCTTTACGCGTAACTGCTGCAGGTATTGTATTTCGCAAAATTTAACCTTTCCAGCGTTTTCAGTATCGCTGATTACGTAGGTGACATCATTTTCAGCCGGTTTGGCCACCCTAAACCCTAACATAGATAACTTACCTTGTGAGTTAAAAGACAAGAGTTAGTCTCAGAAAAGAAATGATATTTTGTCTTAATGTTTTCACAAAATCGGGTAAAATCAGTCAAGTGAATTGATTTGAATGCATTAATACTCAATTCTGTCGAAAAAATCAGAACCGTTGATTACCAATCGAACCAAAGGCCAATCCTTCTGATTTCTGTATATAAAACAGAGATGATAATTAGTAATGTATTAGTTACAATGCAATCATGCAGCGTTAAATAATGAAAACCGCACTGATTGCCCGATCAGTAATGTACTTGTCACCAAAATAGATGTAAAGTATCCGAACGTTGATGTTAGAGGTTGTCGCAGTTTTTTAGGCAATGACAAGTTCCACGCTGGCACAGACAGCTTCCACGTTTTCGGCGAATTAAAAATTTGTTCTGATGCGAAAAAGAAAATGGCGGACACAATTCGGTTATTTTTTGTTGTTTGCTGACAGTTTATTTATTGAAAGTACGCTATAAACCTGGTCGTTTAAAAATATTACCAAAGAATTCTTAATAGCTTGAATTTATTGATTCCAGTATGTAGTAATTGATGCGCAGTTGCACATTATATCTTTATCATTATTACGCACAAAATGACGGAAACGAACAATCCATATTAGTATAATAATATTTTTTCTTCTTCTTCAAAATACACAGAGAAGTAAGTGTAATATATAATCCATGCATATTGTAAGTTTTATATATGTGTGTAAGATATATATATTAGCTACTTTTGTATTTATGAAAGTAATATTTTTTTCTTTTATAAAGTTGCACTACAGTTTTTTTTCAGCATGGAACCGTTCGTTTCGTCAGTTACATTAAGTATATATGTATGTATATATATAATATGTAGTTATTATATTAACGTTGATTGAACCTGTGACAAATTAGATGTTAAACATTTTTATCATTCTCTCTCTCCGTGAAACTTGATATTACAAGATAACATTTTATTACTTCTTGGAAAATTTTCTCTACCTCTAACATAATAAAACAATAGAAACCTACTTACAGATTGGAAAGCTACACGTGTAATTGTATTTTATACTTTTATTATTCCTACGCTACATAATGTTTTTTATAATCTTATATTATTGTATATATGAAGTATAATGTAGTACGTTTCAGGGTTTTCATTTATATAAATTATTTAAACGACAGTAAAAATGGCACATTATTTCATGTGTTTCACATGGTTGAAGAACAATTCGCAGGAGCAGTATTATGCTTTTCATATTTACAGACAAAAACGTACTTTGTAAAAAAAATTATTGCAGCTTATACTAACTAACTACACACTAAATATGCTAGTTATATTTTAACTATTAAGTATTTCTTCTTCTTTGATTAATTTAATTTAAATTGAAGATTGTCATTATAAGTATGTATATATATTTATCATAGAATATACTTTATTTAACCTCGTCCTATCTCACGATTTACCCTCCTTCAGTAAAAACCTAATACTAACAGTCATTGTAATTTAAAGAGTCCCGTATTTGCGAATTACAAGAGAATGCCATTCAATTCATCATCACTCACAACAACATGACATGACATGACATTTTCAAAAGCTATATGTATATTTATATTATTTTATTTTTTACGCAACCTTACACAAACTGGATTAACAAACATTAAAACTTAAAGGTCAAACAAGTTAACAGTTTCATCAACGAAACAGTACAAGAATATCCGAAGGTATAATAATAGTAATGATTAATATAGAAATTAGATTCTAATATTGTCCGTTTTTTTGCACTAAAACAACATCTTGCTTTATACTACCTCGTATAATTTAATTAGGCTGAATGGCTCATCATCACTGTTAGAGCCGGTAATGATTAATTGCAGAAATTAATATAGTATAAAAAGTGCATTTCTTGTTGCTGAACAGCTTCTATTGATCAAAATTAAATTTGTTGAATAAAGATTCATATAATTTTCATCAAATAGGAGGAGGACGAAGAAGGCATGCGAAGTTTTAGCAGAGACACTCTGTCTACGTCATGTGCTCTTAATAGCTACTCATACTATTCATGAAGATGTACAAGAGGTACATGTATTTCGATTCATTGGCTAGGAGCATTTTAATTTCTTAAACTTGTTACATCAAGTCGTTGCATCGTGATTAACAAGTGGAGAAGTGGATTAGCGGTGAAGAAACAATTATTTATTATAACTTGAGCATTTAACAGATTCCAATAATAGTGTTACTGGAAATGTATTGCACCATTTTTTTCTGTTTCATTGAAAAAAGTAGAAAACCGTATTTTGACAATTCCCTGAATAATATCGTTATGATTGACAGATAATCTTTCTATCGTTGTTACAGAAGCATCCATTTGAGCATATTTATATTTAACCTGTCATGAGCTAACTTTACGTTGATTTGATTGATTTTTTCTAAACCCACTAATTATTTTGATGACAATTTGATTGTTGAGCTTGTCAAGCTATTTCTCTGAGTGAGTATTAATTCCTTTACACAATACAGATTTTCTGTAAGAAATGTTCGATGCATTTAAATTAAAACACAGAGAAAATATTTAAAACTTGCAGTTGACATGACGGAGAATAAAAATGCTCAAAGAATTGCTATACTGATTCTCGATGTAGAAAAAGGTTTTGCTTCATCATTTGGAAACATTTTCAAGAAGTGTCATCTTTTACAAAGTTTCTTCCTGTTCATAGAATGTCAGTACACAAGCAAAATTATAGATATTATTAATTAACATAAAAGACATGGAGACTGGACCATACTATATAAGAAACAGGCCAGTTTCTAGAAAACTCCATTAAATAATGTCGAATACCCTAAGAAAGAAGTCATTTGTTGAGAATTTGCTAATTATTGGTTAGGTTGACGAAATAAACTGGAATCCTATATACTATTGTACATCGGCTTTCAATAATTGACAGGAGGATTATTTCTGGTTTCTACTAGATGGCATTTGGCAGTCTTATTTTCCCGACATATGTGTAGTTCCGCGCTTTCGGTTGCTTCAATTTTTTTCGTTGGTTTGCTTAATCTTCTTGTGTGTCACTCACTTTTTTAATTATTCGTAATTTTGTAACATTTGTATCATAATAAAAAACCTCGTTTTTCTCTCTATCAACCCAGTTTCAGTTAGTTCAATCAATCAGTATAACATTCTATATTTTTAAATGATATATTAGCATATTATAACTATAGTAGTATATATAGTAAACATTGCTTAAAATTAACAACTTAAGTAGTACAATATATAATAGTAGATATATAAAGACACGTTTAAGGGAATAAATATAATATTCTATAATAATATGTTAAGTACAATCTTCGATATACTATTTAAAATGACACCATTGCATTGGCGACGCAAAAAACGTCCATGTTGATGATGTCGATTGTCTTGTATTTCATATCTCCTTTTTAATGTTGCGTACGCAGTCGTAACACCAAAGGCAGGCTTACGTCAAGCAGCAGATGACAAAGGCAATTCCTCCAAAACTGAACTCCATCGTATAATAAATTTTATGAATTTGACTTTTTTTCTGCAGTCCACGGAAGTCGTTAGTGGGTCTGGTTGTACATATCTGAAACAAATAGAATAAAAAACAACGTAAATATTAATTAATTGTTATATTTATGAATAATAATCTGTTTGTAACAATAACTGGGCTATGCATATTTCCATTTTGATTATGGGCAATTATGATTGACATGGCATGGTTAAGGGAACGAAAAGTGGCAGGTCCTAACATTTTTCATACCAGCTCGGCAAAAAACATTTATTCGTTTCATTCGTGAGCAGCCGTTATCAACCGCGTCAATTGTCGCATACAGTTGGTTTTATTACTGTTGCTTATTTTAATAGACTGATTACTAACTGGAAAGCTTGTCCATATCAACCATTCATTTACCACCTACGCGACATATTTGTTCCACACAACGAATTTTGTGCATCATTTTTGCATTTTTTTTGTCCCCACATTTCATTCTTTTTCGGTTTTTTTCTTTCTTTCTACAATCTCTCTATCCTGTTAAGCTACCCAATAATGGAGTTGGTAATAAGTTGCATTGTATCGTTTACCGTATTCACAACGCAACGCATTTCATAACAAAAAATATTACTATTATCATTTTTATATAAAATAATGCAATCCAAAATGCGGGCATGCACAGTAAAAAGTGGAATTGAGAAAGTACATAATAAAAAAATGAATGACCATTCACAGTCACACACACAGATCTTCTTCTCATCTTTTTCCTTATTTTTCTGGCTGGCTGAGCCTCTCATTCTTTCCTGCTGTTTCTTTTACTACGCGACGACGATATCGTGACGACGCTGCGCTGCTGAGGAGGAATACACATTCGGCAAATTGCAAGTACCTATATGGCCATTGTGTGTAGTAGAAATACATACAAATATAATATGCGCTGGCAGCGTAGCGCATCGCAACGTAACCACCGAAAAATATATACTCGAATGAAAGATGCTACACGAGTCCTCCTCACAACACCATTCATGCAATATTATATATGATTATTATATTAAAAGGGGTAGAGAGAGATAGACTATAAGAATCGCTGCTACTTCTGCTGCTGCTATTTGAACAAAGCAGGGGAGAAAACCAGTCAACTTCACACAAATAACTGTACATGAAAAACTAAGTTAGGAAGTATGAGATGACTTTTAAAAGGACGACGCGGAGGAGCTTATACGAACAAGAGAAGATGTTGAAGCAGGTTTTTTCCTCCACTTTTTTAGAGACACAGAGAGAGCATTTTTTAAAAGGTAGTACCAGTGTCAATGCCAATTGAAGAAAAAAAAGTAGCTGTTGTGCCAGTAGTAGAGTTAAGTAGTGAAGGTACTCGTCAGCGTCGTCTTCGTCGTAGTAATAGTAAGTAGTGATGATGACGACTGACGTAAGCAAAGCAGCATCAGTTAGTTTGAAACATACAGAGAGGGACCCGATGTTAAAAAGTTTTACACGACGACACAATTTCGGTTCGGTGTGCATGATCATGATAATAGCAAAAATTATAACGACGAAGAAGAAGAATGAAGGAGTGCTTTATATTTTTTTGGGGAAGGATTGAAAGTTGCCTTGGTGTGAGCACAAACTGCTCCGTGTAAAGTAACTGACTTATAGCTATAAGGACTCCCTATAAACCGTACGTTTTATAGAGTTGTACATACATGAACATGACATAAACCGATAAAACTGTGTGCTCCATTAAATTTACACAGTCTACACACATGCATGACACACAAAAAAAACGCGGTGCAACTGTTCTACCAAATATATATATACTAAAAGTTGGGTAATGGTCACTGTTAGTTGATAATTAGTTCAGTGATGTCATTTATCTCGCGCAGCAGCAGAAGCTTTTTTTCGAAACGACATAAAAGTCGTAAAACATTGAGAGATATAATAATAATATGTAGGTATGCTTGTTCGTACAAGGGATTTTATTGAAAGAGAAGAACAATATTTTTTATGTGTTGTTGTTCACGTTGGATGAACACGGAGCATAAGGCATGGGTCAAGCTGACCTTCAGTAAAATAAATAATAATAAAAAAGTGCCGACAGAGTAATATAGATGCACGCAATTCGAGGAGACGGAAAGAAAAATCCTCGAGAAAACATGCGACTTGTAATTATTGACATGTTTAATGAACTCTGGAAAAAGGAAAGTACATGCTTTTGGCTGGGCTGGGAGTTTGTAACGGTGCCCATTTTACATTTTTACTCAAAATTTGACAAGGGCTCCGATTATTGAAATGTTTTAACCATCTTACTTTTTAAAGTAGTCAGATAATATACATTTTTTTGAATAATTTATGCGAAAAATAGCAAAAATTATAATTACGAAACTGACAGATGAGATGAGAAGCAGGTTACACAATAACATGTAAAAAGATTTTTTTTCATCTCTTCTTATTCACGGTCTACTTCTGCACACGAAGCACATTAATTATTAATTAGTATTTAACACATGCAGTAATACATAATTTGTAATGCTTTTCATTTCATTATCCTGAACTTTCATAACCAACAAGCCAATGTAGCTGAACAAATAATAAAAAGGATTATTACGGAAGTTGGGTTTTATAGGTAAACGTTTATTTGCTCTAGTGCGATGCGAGTTTCTTGAAGCAAATCGCAAGAGAGAAAAAAAATTCATTGATTTCGTACAAACAGTAGCATAGCAGCATTTTTTTCGCTGTTACCAAATAGTTACTCACTCTCAGTGGTTAAATATAAAATTAAATAAAAAAGCTTTCTTTAAAAAAAATTAAAGTTTTTTTTTTCAATTTGAGGCCGTTGATGATTGTACCTAGGACATAGCCTATGTACCTATGTGCCAAATGATAATAATTGTGTTGTTGCGGTTGAGAAAAAAAGCAAGTTGAATGTGCAGTGATTATTGTTAGCAGATTCTTGGATAACTTTTTTTTCATGAAACACTAAATGTATGTATGTATGTATACCCTTCCGTACTTTTTGTTGCAAAACTTTTCCTTTTTTGCAAAAATGTTTTTTATAAAAAAATGAAAAGAAAATGAATTCAGAATTTACCAAAAATGCCTATTTATTTGATGCAGCTTAAAACCAGCATGTCTATCAAAAAGTATGTATATGGATACCTATATGGACATAAATTTATAGCAACAAAAATAAAAATCCCAAAAATATTATTAGTGTCCGTTGTTTCCGTGACTTGAGCAAAATAGCAAAACCAACCTTGAGTCATTACAGACTTGTCATTTAATAAATGGATACGTTTCACACATCTATCAACGTCAAATCCATCTCCAATGTATCCACATTATCTCTCTCCTCTTCTCCTCCCCCAAAAAACAACAACGACTTGGTGATCACATCGATAAAATGGGCTTATTATTATTACTCCTCTCTTGATAATCGGGTACAACAATGATATAAGTTTTGTACCACCACACCATGAAATGGAAATACAAAAGGACTACTTATTATTATTATCGGAGTGCCAATAAAAAAGTTCTGTTCTGTCTAATTTGGTGATGTAATGGAAGGTACCTCTTCATTGCAGAGCTTACATGAAGATAATGTATTTCTAGTGTCAGTAGTGGCGGCGCTTGGTTGCACGACAATCATATTACATGCTTCAATGGTTTTATATTAATATTATTACCTTACGAGCATGCGTAACAGGCTTAGTTAGTCTTAAGTGATAGCAAGCAGCAGAGCAACAGAAGAAGAAAAAAAAAAATCAAAGTTGAAGGTGATGCAAAAATATTTTGTTATTGATGATGATGACGATAACTTGTATTGCGATTGCGTCGACGACAATACTATACGATCAGATTGATGATCCCATATTATAGCAGCAGCGAGGATTTGTGATTGCAATTGCAATAAGCCATCATGATGTACATCATCATGTATGTAGGCATGTACAATAAGTTAGCATAAATGTATCTTGTGTTAGCAAGCGATGGGAAAATATTTCCTTACACTTCAAAATGAAAGATAAAGGTCAATAACACCCTAGAGGACCTAACACATATTTTTCTCCTTCTCATTTTTTTCTTCTTTAACTCCTCAATCAATCTAACAACAACAGCGTGTTGCTGTTTCTGTTGCTGCTGCTGCTACGGACAAGCACTTTATTAAGTGGCGGAGCCACTTTATAAGATCGAGATGTCCGTCCGTCTGTCTGTCTGTCCGTCTGTCTGTGCGCGCTCTAACTCAAAAACGGTTTGACTTTTTTGAAATCTGTTTTCGGCAATCAATAGCTGGTCACCTCAGAAGGGTCCAGCGTGATTTTGAAATACGTAGGTCAACTGTAACCGTTAGAAACCGTTACGAGGTCAATTTTTTAAAGGCTAACATATGGCAAGTAGCATATCATTCGACTCGTCTATGACCATAACACATAGATATGAGGTCATTTCGGGGTTGACGGTTACTGTTTAACGGTTACAGCGATTTCAAATAATTTTACACTTCATGCTATCCTGCTTAAGTGGCTTGGAATTTTCCACTTCTGTTTTCAACAAATGACTTCTTTTCACAAGAGCTTTATGTGACAAGCGTGACAGCGATAACGGTCAACGGCAACCGTTTGAAACCGTTACGATTTCGAAATTTTCAAATGTCACATACGGCATGTGGCATATCATTCGACTCGTCTATGACCATAACACACAGTTATGAGGTCATTTCGGGGTTGACGGTTACGGTTTAACGGTTACAGCGATTTCAAATAATTTACACTCTCCTGCTTAAGTGGTTTGGAATTTTCCACTTCTGCCGCAATGGATAACTGGTCACATGAGAAGGGTCCAGCGCGATTTTGAAATACGTAGGTCAACGGTAACCGTTAGAAACCGTTATGAGGTCAATTTTTTAAAATGATAACATATGGCAAGTGACATATCATTCGAATCGTCTATAATCATAACACGTAGATCTAAGGTCATTTCGGCGTTGACGGTTACTGTTTAACGGTTACGGCGATTTCAAATGATTTTACACTTTATCCTCTCCTGTTCATATGGTTTGGAATTTTCCATTTCTTTTTTCGGCAAACGGCTTCTCATCACAACCGCTTTATGGGAGAAGCTTTATAGCCATAACGGCCAACGGCTACCGTTAGAAACCGTTACGACTTCGAAATTTTCAAACGTCACATATGGCAAGTGACATATCATTCGAATCGTCTATGAACATAACACGTAGATCTAAGGTCATTTTGAAGCTGACGGTTATGGTTTAACGGTTACGGCGATTTCAAATGATTAAACAATTTATGCTCTCCTTTCGATGATGGGGAATTCGATGAGCACGGTCGCGTGACCCCTTGACATTGTTTGGCCCGTGTCAAAGGTCAAATTTATATAGAGTGTGCCAACGAGCTGAAACTTGCGTAATTTAAATAAAAAATTATGTAATTTGAATAAAAATTAGGTAATTTAAATAACAATTACATAATTTAAATAAAAATTACGTAATTTAAATAAAAATTACGTAATTTAAATAAAAATTACGTAATTTAAATAAAAATTACGTAATTTAAATAAAAATTACGTAATTTAAATAAAAATTACGTAATTTAAATAAAAATTACGTAATTTAAATAAAAATTACGTAATTTAAATAAAAATTACGTAATTTAAATAAAAATTACGTAATTTAAATAAAAATTACGTAATTTAAATAAAAATTACGTAATTTAAATAAAAATTACGTAATTTAAAAGAAATCCCGCTTTCGGTAGTTGCTTCTCAGGGTTTACACCCTTCTCGTTATCATTGGTAGTAGTCAGTTGATTATTTTTGCTATCAGTGGCGCAGCTCCGCCACTTTGCTACATGTTAGCTTGCTGGGTTTATTTTATTTTTGTATTCTGTTGTGGACTGACTCTGACTACTGAAATTACTAAATGTACTGATTACAGTAATATTCCTTTGCGAATGTGCGACTGTCTACAAGGAGGTGGTGGTACTAGTACTAGTAGTAAGAAGAAGAAGAAGAGGAGAGCATCTCAATTTTTGTAGCGTAAAAAAGTTGCGTTCATTATTACCAGCATTTATATTCTTACATAGGTATATAGCCTGTATGGCAATAATGTAGAGTTATGTAGAACATACGTACAAAGTATACAGCAACGACTTTTTTAGTATGTATGTTTGCCTCCGCGCAACATTATATAGCAGGTAACATCATTCTTTAGTAATTCTACAACAATCAATGCGTGGTTGGTAATTGCAACTATTGCACAAGGTGAAGTAATAGTACGAAACGAAGAGAAGGAACTCTCGGAGAAATGAAACAAACTGCTTTCCTCTTTCTCTTTCTAACTTACTTACTACCATCACCATCATCCCCAGAATCACCACCACAACCACCACTACTGCTGCTAAAAACTTTTAGAATTTTGCTTACTACTAGTTAGTAGGAGGATGGACATACAAAATGTATGATGATATGCAATTCAAAATGCGGACTAGACTTGAAGAAAAGTAACCAAGAGCTGACAGTGGCTTGCCAGGTACCAACAAGAAGACAAGGAGGAGGTGGTGATGGCGAGAGAGTCTCTCTTGTGCTTTTTTACTCCACACAAGACCATTATTCATGTCAGGTATATGATGCGGAGGTATTTTTGCGTTCACGTTGTGTAGTAACGTACCAACCACCATCATCATCATCATCATGAGTAGTATTACTACTACGTATACTTTTTTATATTCTTCTGCTGCTGCATGACATGAATTGTTCAGGTAAATTTATTAAGGATTTTTTTGTTCTATTCTGTTTGCATATATGTAATAACATCTTCAATTCAATCTTTACCAAAAATCGACTTTTTTATACTGCAGTCTGGCAAATAATCTACAAATAAAATGTCTTCACAGATAGAATATACATTCATACACACAACAACAAAGCACAACAATGCTGGCTGGCCTACGTTGTTGCTGCTGCTGCTATATATTGCGCTGCAAGTAACCTAGAGATGATGATAATAGGTAGGTAGTTTTTTTCTATAAAAACTTATTTGTCTGTGCAAAAGTTGCATGAGGCCATTTCATTTTGTAAGTAAAGTCTCGTTTGCAGTCATGATGACGATAATATGCCTTTTATCTGCTCAATGCAACCCAATTCAGTTCTTCATCGTTGACGTCGTCCTTTTTAGTATTAGGACTTGCTGTAACAATATCGTATTCATAATAAGTAGTATAAAGCATTTTCATTATTAACCGGCATAGAACCGGAAAAAATAAACATTATTTTTTTCATCATGTAATGCGAGGCTACTAGACTGTAACTTCTTCTTGCTGTTTCGGTAAACATGCCCCTTGTTAGCTTATATATACTATATCTGATTCAAAGAAGCTGACGACGTTAATGATTCTTCTACAAAAGGGATTTTTCTACCAAATGGTGTAATTTATTTACTCTACAACAAAACAGGCGACAATCTTCGTATACATATATTTTATGAATTGCGCTATAAGTATTGTCAGGTTGATGATGAATGGGATTATGTTTCAGAAGAAGAAAAAAAAGTATCACGGTCGCGATAGATAATAAAAATGATTTTTTTCGTGTGAAAATGTCGCACAGCAAACTTTCCAGACGAGCTGATGTTCTGGCATACATCACACGCTTCTTTTTTGTTGCAGTTGGTTGAAGCAACCAACCAACTCTTGTAATAACCGTTGTTGCTATGATTACATGTATGTATGATGTTGAGTGAGGCTGAAAAAAATATCACTCTGGGGCTGGGATATTGGGATACTGACTGACCTTTCTAATAAAACCACAGCAAGAAAATTAGATCAGGGGCTCAAATATATATATTTTTTGTGATCGTTTTAATGAACAAAGCAGTTTTTACATTGGAGGTGTCGACGTGCGAAATACTATAGAGAGGTGTATTTATAAATTTCAATACCGATACTGTTATTACTGCTATCGCCGCAACAAATGCGGGACATGTGAAATGGCATTCAACCGTTCAAAATAAGCTTCCATTTTCTGTCAGGAACGAAGACATAACAAGAAAATTCTATAATTATGACAAGAAGATATGCCTAAGTGAGCTAAATTGATGTAGATTTGCACATCATCTTCAAAGACAGCAATTTTGTAGCTGAATTAAAAACGGAATCGTTCTTGTGTAAAAACAATATGCACTGCTTCTACACAAACGATCCGTATAATTTTTAAATTGCTTTCACTACTGTTATACTATCTATTAGATAAAATCCATGTAGATATCTTCATGTTACCAAAAGTAAACCATAAAATCACGAGAGTGAAATTTGAACCTTTATTAATCGCCATCAATTTAATATTTTCCATATGAATGAATGATCAACGACAAAGAATGTCAAGTTGCAATTATCAATATTCACTTTGCGAGTCCAAAACTTGCCAAAAAAATGTATTGGTAAATGAGCATTTAAAATACATAATATTATGTAGCATGGCGTCTTTGAATCGAATCCCTTTCCTTTCGACAATCTATGTCAAATATGCTTAAGGTGCGCAAAAGACTTGCTCTCTCAGAGATCTTCTTCGTCTGGTCTCTTCTCGACTAACGGTGAATTTTTGCCAACTCTATCTATCTCTTCATACAAATTCATGAGACCTGTACTGTTTTCGTTTTGCATTCACTCCGTAATATCTGCCGTGTTGAAAAGAAGTCCTATATAAACAATTCAGTCAGAAAGCTTCGCTTGCTACCTTTTTTGCATCAATCAATCTGTATTTGCTTGCGTCTTCTTCCTTACTACACAATAATGATATGCCATGCAACTATGTATCTGCAAAAATTCAGTGCAAAACATGTTCAACTCAAATAGTCTCGTCGCTAAACATTTTTTAAATACGTTGCTGAAGTAAAAATGCACAAGTGGTAATATTTAACATAGCTGCATTGCCTGCATGACTGAATCGCCTTTGTGGTAAATTGCTAATGAAAAAAGTAAACTCATTGTTGCACGTGCATACAAACAGCCTCAATAAAAAAAACTGTTCCATCCGACAACGCCGATGCTATATGTTACCGTACGACAAAAGAGCCTCTTCAACATCTCTTCCCTCAGGAGGAAGGTGTGACCTCCGAAATATTTAATTGCT
This sequence comes from Sinella curviseta, assembly GCA_004115045.4. Classification (NCBI taxonomy): domain Eukaryota; kingdom Metazoa; phylum Arthropoda; class Collembola; order Entomobryomorpha; family Entomobryidae; genus Sinella; species Sinella curviseta. Next base: position 9,462,207 of record CM065489.1, read on the forward strand.
AATTTTATGCTGTCAAATAAAAACGTTGTATTTTTTTCCTTTTCCCCAGGGCCTTGACTGATTTACGTGATTTAAGGGATTGCCCTTGAATCCAAGAAGACATATGTGTTCACACAAAATTTGAATAAAATCGGATTAGACAGACAGCGACTTGGGCATTTGACAGACGGACGAACAGTTAATATGCTAACTTCAATCTTTAATAAAAAAGCTGACAGCAGCTTAGTAGTAGTCAGTAGAAATAGTAAACAGTGCCAGTAACTGCAGCATTTTTTGTCTCCAACGCAGAACTACTGATTACTATGGCTACACACACACAACAACAACTACTACTACCACTACAACCAGTACAACTTTTGAAAGATGATAACGATAAGATGTCGTGGTATATAGTTGTAAAAGTGCAATGTGGTAATTTTTTAAAGACTCATCATTATCATCATCACTGGGTTGATGGTACAGAAAGTATGCAAATCATTATATTGTCGGACAACAAGCAGGCAGACCGATAGATAGTGAGATAGCTTGATGATCAAGTTTGCTAAATGGCGATTTAATTCAAGTTACTTTTTTAAAATAAAAATCTCATCAACTTCTTTTTTGCACTCCTTGACTAGCTCATCAAAATGAAAGAGTGAATAGAAGGAGTAGAAGAGAGAGAGAGAGAAAAAAATGAATGAATCAACAATAAGCGCATTATCATTATTATCATGCCGTTCCGTTTTGTTGTCCCAATTTCAGGAACTACACATGGCATCTTCCTCGTTTTTATGATTCGTTGTTCTTATAACAGCAGCAGAGTTCTGATTTCTGATTACATTATTATTGCTCTGCGAAAACGAGAAGCCATGCATGCCGGAATGCATTTTGTACAAAAATATTTTATATTTCTTCTTCTTCATCATCATCGCCATCATTTCAACTCAACAGTTTCATGAATGAGGTCAATAAATTGAATTTTATAGACAAAGACAGTCTGCTGCAAATTAAATGCCTAAAAATGTGTCTATAGTTTGCAATAACAGCACCATATCGCAAAAAAGGAGGTAGTGGGTACTCCATCATGAAAAACAAATAATATGCCATGCAAAAAGAGATAAAATATAATGGTTCATTCAAATTAAGCAAAAATTTAATTTCTATTGCGATTAGTATCGATGTAATAAATATATATTATATAGAAGAAAATAATATGTTTTATCATCTTGGAAATTTCACTGGCAGCTTGGCGTAATAATCTTGCCATCATATAATGATGAATAAGGAATCTAGTTTTAAGAGCACACTAATTTTCCTGCTCCTGCTGTTGCTGCTCATGATGATGAAGTGATAACTTTATGAGTTTATAAACAGCAACAACAATAATGGGAAATGCAAAAAAATAGATCCCCAGCATAACACGCACAACTCGCACAACAACTTCACTTTAAACTCACTTCACTTCCTATAATCTAGAATCGCGATCGTGTTACTGGCGTGTACTTGATAGATGCACTCAACAAATCTATGTTATTTATGAACTAAAAAACTGCTTTTTTGGTCTAAAAATAATCATAATGATTGTCTTAAGCACCACTTGTACATGTTTCACTAATAGAACGTAAACTCGCTACAACGAGATGCACTACACATTATAGCTCTTAAATTCGATTTCGAGCCACATCGCCATAACGCCGAGTTTAATGTTACATGCTATTTATCATCATCAAGACTACCTACCTACCGCCATCGCTACAATTACAATGTTTACTAATCTTCTATTATCGTTTTTTAAATGTTACATTATGCGCAGTTACATCTTACATCATGAATCATGTACGAGAGGGTTTTACTGTTGTCTTCGTGTTGCACTTGTTGATAAAACACATATATTATCGTGTACCTACCATTGTAATTGTACGGCATGGCATAATTATAATTATTTCTCGTTTCTTCTGCAAAGAGAGGATATATCTTCTGTCTGTATGGATGACTTGCTTAGAAGGTGAAAATTAAGTACATAGTTGTGTGCATCGAAGGTATGCAGTTTTGTGCAAAAATGCGCAATTATTTTAAATCGGTTTTTGAAACAGGATTTTTCGATATATTATTGGCGATGGGATTTTTGATACCATAAATATTATACAAATGCGATTGTGTGGTCAGAGGTTAGGGCAACAGGTACTTTTTCAAATTGGTTACAGTCAAAAATATGCACACGGCAAAGAATAATTTATTAAAATGTCTTTTCTCAACAAAATGCATTGGAACAATTAAACTGAAAGTGATGACGCTTTTCTGATCTGATCCAGGAAGTAAAGTTCTACGCTGAACCATAAAAATCAGAAATTTCGCCTTGTCACTAAAATATACAGTAGAGAGTGGACGAGGATGGGTCATTTGATCAGTATTCTTTTGTCGCAATTTTTTTGTCCACCTTTCTGTGCTAAATAGCCGCTGCTGCCATTACAATCCATTTATTTTTCTTCTTCTCCTTCTTATTGTGCATAAATGTTTGCAGGATAACAACCAACGCAAGAATTTATAATGCTCACAATTTTATTGTTTCGCAGGCTGCCCAAATCAGTTGCATGATGTGATAAGTCAAAAGGCAATTGACACGAAAATTATGAGGGATAATGAATAGAACTCACACGCAGAGCATTTAGAAAATGTGAAGATGAGCAAGCAGGAAATTACTAATAATTCGTTCCCGGTAAAAAAAAGCTGAATGAGCAAACTTGAATTTGCATTTTGTATTGCATTATTATCATTGTGCATTGTAGGTAGGTATTTTACAAGAACGACGCTTTGTTTGATGTAAAGGCAAAGGCAAAACGCAGAAAGTAACTTCATCTTTAAAAGATGCAAAGACGCAAATGTGAATACTACACAGCATTATTATTGCACATGTGTGTGTGTAGTATTCACCGTTTTGCTGTCGTCATTCATCATCCCGTTTGCTGTTGGTGGTCAAAAACGGAATAATAATTAATAATGATATACAATGTACAAGATGCAATCGCCCAAAACACTGATTTGCATTCCTCAACACCCATCATTATCATTCAGACGGCAACAATAACTTTGTAGCTCCGATTACCGATCATGTTGATGCGCTACATCTTCAACTATCGACACAGAGAGAAAGAGCAGAAAAGAGACGCAATGATTTAAATATAAAAAATATCTCACTCCTTTTGCTATCCACTCAAAAAAAATTCCCGTTGCGTTCCCGTGATTGATTTTTTTACCGAGAGGTATGAATGTATATACAGATATCTAGGTATCTATCTCTAGAAACATGTATCATTTGACGCGGAGCCAAAATGGGAACTCATTTCTCAAGTTACATATAATATTATTGACAATTGACAAATATATCTCTAAGGAGAGATTCGCCAAACACTACTACTAATACATTATGCAAACCAAGTGTCACTTCAATGTGAGTTCAAATGAGGACACTGCATTGTCATCATTACCGTCCAAATAATTTATCTCCGAATGTCGTTAATGATGATCACCATCCATTGTTTATGCTTGTCACATGTCTATGAATTGGTAAATGATGAATAATATATTTAGCAGGAACCCATCTTTAAGCGCAACTAATTGCGTTCTCTATAATTGTCAATTTATCATCCACTTGTATTCTCCCTGAAGTGGTTTACGATTAGAGATAAGAAAATTTTAGAGGATGTGGTCAATGAGACACATTGTAGAGGTAAAACGGAAGGATGTATATCGCATGAGTTCAAAAGTCGAAGATGGCTTTAAGAAAAATGCTTCTTTGCTGACTCACCTTGAACCTGACCTAACGCGGTGGGATGTGTAAAAGGAATTAAAGATCAACCAGCGACTATGTAAGTATTTACATTATATTATCATCATCTTGTTCTCTTCTTTCATTCTGACTAATTATTGCTGTTAGTTGCTGATGGTAGAGCAAAAATATATATTATTATCATTTTTTAGTGCAATGCTAAAAATATACTCACATTCTTGCTCCTGGTTAGTGTAAGTGCAATGCATGCAAAAAGATGCTTGACCTTCGCCTACCCATCATAATTACTTGCATTCTGTCCGTATTTATTTAACTTACTTCGTTACACTTGAAATTTTTTTGTGAAGATCTTTCTAAATAAAAAAATACTTTTTTTATATTTTTTACTTTAAACTCAGGCGGTGTTGCAAAAGAACAAAAGAAGGAATAGTTTTGCATGTTTTATAAACGTATGTCTGTATTTAGTAGTAGGCTCTAGGAATGATATGTGCTGTGGGAGTGAGTCATAAGAGCAGAAAATTATCTTTCCTGCATCCTTCATCCATCCTGCTCCTCATCTTACGTAAACCTACCATAATCCTTATTATTACATTATTTTATTACTGCAGACTTGAATTCCGGCACTAGCGTTCTATCAGTATGTTTTGGCACTGGCTAAATCATCTTATATGGCTTCCGCTTCGCTTCTCATCTAGCCATAATATTTTCCTCTTAAAAGAATTTGAAACGTGAAATCTCTCGTCGACTTATGCTGGTAGTTCAGCTCAGAAGTTCTGACTGACACTGTTGCAGGCGCTTACTCTAAAGGTTATGTTATAAACGCACAGCAGACACGTACGTATCACTTGATGTGTCTTATCATTATCATGCATCAGATATCAAGTATCAGTGTATCAGTCCGTCCTACAGATTCTTTTGCCCTAATCAAAGGAACTCGTAATAAATTAACGTTGTATTCATAATTGCCTTTGGTGATCTGTCTGTCGAGTTGTTAAAGTAAATAGCTTAGAACGACAATATTAATTTTTATGTTCATGTTATTTTTCTTTCCACTGCCAGCAAAACAGCAGCGTTAAATAAGCACACTTGATGATGCGATGAGAACGTTTGTTTTCTGTACGTTAAAGGGAACACGGAAACTACTCCCGATTTTACTAATAAATATGTACGTGATGGAAAGTTTTTTTTATGTACATAGTGCATGCCATTCATACCTCTGTAATAAATAAATAATATGTGCAACAATCTTGCATTTTTATATGCAAATAAAAAATATCTTCATCTCTAATCATTAATGCAATTAGGTAAATTGTGTATAATAATTAGGATGTAAGGTAATTTCCATCACAGAGAGGTTGCATCATAACAACTCTTACAACTTGCAACTCTCCTCAGACAAGAAGAAAGGAATTTTAGTGCAATTTATTGCTATTTTTAACGTTACCAATAACAATACGTGGCAACACGCCGTTACTATTACATGAGTACATTATATATATTTTCTTCTTCTTCTTGTTGGAAGTAATTCTTCAAAATAGTTTTTTGAACTATCAGCGTCATCACCATTATTATTATTAGGTTTCATCAATTCACATGGTTATTATTATTACCATGTCCTTTTGTATAGTTCACCTCAAACCGCATTATCTACATTAACATCAAATTTTTTGTCATAATCATAATGACGGCTAAATATGCGATGAAAACCGCATGCTATTTGATTATTATTATTTAACATTATGATCATCATTACCATCCTCCTCAGAGATGATTCACTTCTTGTATAGGTAGTAATATAGTGGCAGTAGTAGTAGAGGAAAATGGTATACGCAGCAGGCAGGCAATCAACTTGTCGTATAAAGGTCATTAAGTTCTCTAACCAACATTCTTTCTTTTGCATTTATTGCAGAGCTGAACTTCTTTTAAAACTAGTTGAATAGGCAAAATGACAGTATTGACAGTTTGCTGCCATAACAGATCTACCCATGTTTATTAAAAGATTGGAGGAAAATTATAGTATTAAAAAGGATAGCAATGCTGATAACGATCTTCATAATGTGATGATTTGTGATTATGACAACCGAAATGGTTACGTTTGTCTTCTAATGATAACTTGACTGCTTCCATTGTCAAAAAAGCGAAGCATGCGCGCTGTATAGAAATATATGCAGAGAGGGACTGTATTGCAGTGTCAGTCCGCTTTACAGCGTTTCTTTATATAAGCAACCTTTTCATTTCAGCGTTCTCGTTACTTTTACTACACTTTTATAGCTTTTTTAATGCAAAATATGGCAGACAAACGCATTACCGGTTGTTCCACCTTTCCGTATTTTTCAACTATTTCTTGGTCCTCATAGAAAAAAAAACATTTATTTGTTGTATGAACAGTTGTCATTTATCTTTGCTGTCGTACCAATCATCAAGATATTCAAGATGCTATTCTTACATTTATCTGCTCGGAAGGTGCTAATGCTTTTAGGCATGAGTGTATATATGCATCCCAATAATTTATAGTTAATGGACTCCTTAAAAAATTGGCAAACAATGTAGTATACTATAATATTAGTCATCAAAATAAAGGCATCACACAAAACACGCTTGGATAGTCTGCAATGCTATTCATCTTTACTCCTCCGACTTTTTTTTTAACTACTAACGGAAGTGTACAGCAGCAGACAGCATTCACGAATAGCTCAGCTCAACCGTGGTTTTTAAACATCTCTATAGCGTTTAATTGCAGAATACGTGCAAGTACCAAAATGTGCGACAAAAAAGTGGTAGACATACAGACTCTCATAAAATGCTTGAATGCGAAAAGAGAAATTCGCCGACACTGATAGTTTTTCTTCTTTTACAAGCCTCTTCATTCATTTACAAAAATATCAATGAAAAATTATTAATAAAAAGTATTATTATTAATAATACCTGATTTCAAAATACTGGTACAGCCACAGCCTATATTACTTTCAAAAGGGTTTTCTCTACAGAATAGTATCCATTCCATCCCTACATTCTAATCCGTTTTGATGAGTTGTGTTTTTCTATTGATTCTCAAAATTCTACGTAAATTCTAATAACTGCTCATTTTAGGATATGTTGTAGTATGTACCTATTCACTATGAGTACGTATAGGTATGCAAACTTTTACTACCGTATTTTATTGTTGCAATTGTCATACTTTCTATGAATTATGAGCGCTTTAAGACCTAAAATTAATGTTAATTACATGCCAGGACTAAAAATGTCCTCTCCAGGAAACGCCGTATGAACTTATGAATATTTATTCCGCAGCATTTTAACTTCGAGTTTCCTATATCACTTTTACTTTGGGTTGTTTCAATAATAGCTCGTGTTACCATTTCAAGTGCATTAGTAAATGTAAAAGTCATGTTTGTCAAGTAGCACGAGATGGATGTTTTACCTTGACGCTCAATAACACCAGCTTTATGGTGCAAAGTAAAATATTTGTACTTGAACAACAATGACATTTTCATATATCTCAGTTTGGTGAGTCACAGATTAGTAGGCTCAGCAAACAGCACATATATCGCATTGTTGTGAAGTTGTAGCATGCAGTAATAAACGCTTGGTAGATGATCGTTTTCATTTTCATTCCCCACTAAAACCCTCTCGTTTATGATTTTCATCTCCTCCTGCAGATATTCCTAACGAGACAAGGTGTGAAACGAGACATATTTTATGCAAACTCATAATAATCAGTCAGTGTGCAGATTTATCTTTCAAAAGATAATGACACAGATATGTATAATGTGCTGTAAGAAAGAATCGAAAAAAGCATCTTGCGTAATCAAGCCAATTACGATATAGAGCCCATGGTTCATACAACACAAGTATCTATGTACCTCCAGATACCACAGTAATCATTTCCCCGTAAAAAATAACCTTGAGATAAATAGTAGGTTTTATATACATAATTGCAGGGAAAGTCACACACCAACAAATCTCTCATGTCATGTCTTGTTTTCGTTAAAAACACATTGAAAAACTCTTACGGAACGACGACGACGAGGCGACGAAATTGCTTTTTTATGCCTTACTGCGAGCCAGGGAGACTTTTTTAGACTCAAGTGTGGTTCCGTGCTTATCTGCCACCATCATAGTCATCTTAACGGTAACGTTACCAATCACCGTCACCACCACCATCACCAAGAAAACACTGCGGTGCGGTGTCAGTTTGGTTTTTATTAGCAACTATGGCCATCTAAAAAATTCCGGAATTCCCGCATTATCCGTGTTCATCCTTACAGCTATGTAGCAGGCAGACACTTTTTTATAGCCAAAACTTTCATTTGATAGCATATTATGCTAATTTTCAAGATTTATATGAATTATGAGTATGAACTATACCAGTGTGTAAAAACTAAGCCATATTATATTTTTCTGTATGCTACTATGAAATTCTTTTGGTGCTGCTCACTTCGAACTACTGACTATGATGTATAGTTTGAAAAAGCAGTTTTCGTAGATTCGAATGAGCAGACGATTTTCAACGTTAAAACTGGACTGGTGGTGGTGTCTGCATTTTGGTGTGATTGCCTTTACCTTACATGTACATAGGTACACGGCATCAGAATATTATTCGCTGCTGCCGAGGAGTGTGAAGACTAAAAAACGAGTGGTGGTGACGGAACTAAAAAGTTGCATTCTTTCGATGAATATTCTTCTTTAGTACATTTTGTGAAAACAATGATATTTCACGTTGCTTGTCAAAACACGCTTGACGAGTACACAATTCATGGCATCAAACTCGAAATTCCAACTTCTCACTAATGAAAAGAGGGAAAAGTTGAAAAAGGACAAGATGAGCAAGTAGTATAGTGGACACAGGAGCGCAAGCTCTGAAAAATCAAGTTAGCAAAAATTTAAAGTAAAATACAATCTAGTAGTGGTGTATCTGATGCGAGTTGTTATCTTGTGCAGGTAACTAACTGCATATTATCAAGCCCTGAGTTTTTCAAAAAACATCAGCACTGTTTATGCTCTGTCTACTTGCTTATTATTTCACCCTGGGCTCTATAATTCGCTTCTCACATCTCCTCTCACCGTTTGATTTGCTTTGTTTAATCGTCACTGTACATACAAGACAATGCAACGCACCGCAGCGCAGCAATATTAACACAAGCAACGTCGACGAAATACCTATATAAATAAATTAATTAATAACTATATCGTAAAAGAAAAACAAACACAAAATATTTTTCTTACATTTATTATCTTTCCCTATCATTTCTACTTTATCTGCTGACTAGATTTGTATTTTACATACGAAAGGAAAAAAATCAATCGCAAAAGTTTTCTTTTTAAGAGAAGTAGTTGTAGTGACGTAGACCCGTTTCTCAGGAATACATCCATTCATGGTTGCTAGGAGAGAGATTGTGTTGAACGTAATTACAATCCTTAAAATTTAATCGCGCAGTTACAAGCATCCTCATCATATCATCTGCCTTCATATCAAAAGTCCATAATAAATACCAACTGAATATAACCAAATCAATTTTTTTCTGACATTCGAAGAAGACACAAGCATCGACTATAAATTTTTTATACGTAAGGTATGCTACTTTTCTTCTTTTTTGCACAAAAGCAAACAAGTTGTAGAATTTTGTATAAAATTGTCAATATGTGAAATATGCTAACTGAAACGATTGATATCACCCGACGTTCTCACTATATTAATGCGATGTTCTGATAAAATAATTGAACAGTTTCCTTCCTGCTGATCCCTAACTAGCAGACAAGTAGTAAATTAAATGAATGTCTCAACCTCTCAGAATCAATGAATCAATCATGATATAATTTTCAATGTAGAGCTGTTTTGAAGAGTTTGACCATTTTATACAATTTTCTGCTTGTTTGCTGTCCCTTTATCTTCTTCAACGGAATCCAGAAAACTTTCAAGAAGGTGAACAAAATGGCCACACAATGAATTCCACTGGTTCCTCAAAGAATTATTATAATGGGTTAAATGATTTGTTAACGTGTATAACCTGTTGCACACGGACAGACTTTTTCATTAGCGTCAACTTTTGCTCAATTCTCATAAGTATAATATTATGATCATAAGGATTTCATGAATCCATCACAATAATTTTCCTACTTGTTGCATATATATCCAAACTACTGCAGCAATAGGGGAACATGATTTTTGTAAAGATGTTGATGATCAGAGAGGAAGCGCTCACATAAATAATTTGCCAGAAAGGCACATTGGCGGAGGCATACCTGCATACAAATGGGTTTGGCTCTTAAAATTCCTGAATTGCATTGTATTCGGAATATTCATGCAGTAAATACTTAAGCAATGCAGTGTACTACTACTACTGCTGTTGCTGCTGCCATTTGTTAGTTGGTCAAATGGTCAAGTAAAAAGAAGAAGAAAAAACATAATATTACATACTTGCATGAAAGAATGCAATGAATATAAAAGTTGTGCATATAAAGGCATACATAAAAGGTGAGAAATGGTCAATGGTCATCATCATACAAAAAAGCATTCACTTCGACTCTCAGAGTCCTTTTACTACACAAGCATAACATAAACTTTGACAGAGATTTAGAAAGAAATCTTGTCAATAGATGGTGAAGCCCATTGAGCACCCGATTATTCAGTCGAGAATTTAATAATTTTAACGTGAGTGCATGATATAGGCATAGCTCTAGCATGGCTTATGTATACATTACGCTAAATACGTCAAAACAGCTAGAAGAAGAAGAAGAGAAAAAAATACTTGCTGCTGCTGCTGCTGTGACTCCGACCAAGTTCTTTTTTATTACCGCATGCCAAAAAATAAACTCATGTGTGTTAACTTAAACGCATGGCATTCTATACAGCTAACAATGCATCAACATGACAATTTACCTGCAGGGCTTTAATCGTACTTTTTTTTGGTTTTGATGCAGTTTATAAAAGTTCCATCCTAAACAAAGTATGTGAACTATTATCACACAAACACATTGAAGGTTTTACTACGCCTGTATCCGAGAGTAACATGCAAGTTGTAAAATATTATTGTGCAGCACATACATACCTACATCACTTGTGACGATCAACTATGTATGTCGATTTGTGAGCCTTACAATCAACAGTGTATAGAATCAGAACTGCCATTATCATTGAAACTGGTAACCATTGTTACTCTGTTACTATCACACAAAACCAAATCTCGGTAGTAGAGCCATCCATGCTTATACGTACACGCTCGTCAAGTTGGCCTTCGTCATCATTTTCATGATCATCTTTCATATTGGGCACAAAACTGCATCCACATCAGCAATACAACAACATCAACAGAAAGTCAGCAAAAATTATATTATTAAGAGAGAAGCAAGGCGGACAACAACGAAAGGAGCGAGTGGACGAGCCAAAGAAACACGGCCTGTCGGAGAGAGAGAGAGAGAGAAAGGCAAGGTGGTAGAAGAGATTGGTTGCATGCTGCATACAAAACCTATGGTTTTGGTGTTGTTGATGTAAACCGTAAACCCTTCATTTTAAGAAAATTTGTACACGAAATGGACCGACCAGTGGAGAGTCCTTTTATTATTATTACTATTATATGAATTTAATATTATGATTCGGCGCAGCAGCAGTATATACACTCACAATACAGGTAGATGATAAGGTTTAAAAGGTAAAATGGAAATGTGATGCACAATTTTCTCGCTGAGTTGAGCATGTACCTAATGTACGTCCTCTTTCATATCTCTGTTACTGCTACTACTACTACAACTTACTTTACTACTAATACTACTACTACATCTTCTTCACATTAATGCCACACTTTAAATCAGGATTTTCCCGTCGTCTTCTTCTTGGCCCACTTGAATAGTTGGCTTATTCGTCAACATATACCGTGAAAGAAAGGAGGTCATCATCGACTTCATATTTAACGAGAGTCCTAAAGCTCATTATAGTTTCACCAAGAAATAATATGTCTTCCAAAAGTATTTCAATATGAGAGGACCCTGTATATATATTTTATATGAATTACACACCTCTCTGACAGGTAGTTTTTATGCATGGTAGATATTATAGATCGTCTTCGTCCTGGCATAGACATGCCTATAATAATAATGGCATATATGAATGTATGTATATTTGAATAGTGGTCTAGAGGAAAAAGACATGACGACACAGATACAATGTGTTAAATACCTGTTATATTGGTAGCTTTCATTTTAAATTTTATTGCTAAAAGTCAGGTGCAGTCATTGTAGTGACTTAAAGTTCAGATGAGTACTACTACTGCATATTTTTTAAAGAGCCTGTTTGTACTTAGGTATTTGTGTTTTTTTCTTCTTCTTCTGTCGTTTCGTTTCACAGGTATAATATAGCATAGAATATGCAATAATTATTACTCTCTAAAGAGAATCAATGAGATTCTGTGCAGGTTTTTTGAGCGTTGCAAACATGAACAGGCATAGGCCTCTGGCTTGGCCTCCTCTTCTTTTCTGCATAAACAAGGTTGGTCAACTTCCTTCATCTTCCATCATCGGTCTTGTTTTTTGTCTGTGTGTGCATACGACGGACCACATCATGACGGGATCATCATCATAATAATGATTACGTTTTCACATTTATTTTCTACACTGCTATGCAGGAGAACGTCACTTGCGTAGTATGTTGATGAGATATCTATCAGATCCTCTACCAGAAAGTTGGTAGCCATCTTTGGACTGTGATAATCTGAATAGGAACTAATCATTGACTTGTATGCATATTCATTCATACGCTGTGAGTCGCGTAGATTGTAGTAAATTAAAATTTAACATTTTGATGATTATTACGATGATGATGATGCGACTAGAAAGAAAAACGACAAGTCAAACAACCATAACAAAAGCATCTCCCTGCTGCTGAATGAGAAAATGTTACTTAACTTGATGCAATGATTAAAGTTGTCGCATTGCATTCCATCCAACCAAAATAATCATGATGACACACTTAACGTAGAGGATGTTTTGACTGTCACGTAGTGTGAATTATTTTTACCCTCAATGAGTCGTTTGATGTATCGAGAGTATCACGAGTGAGGATCCAGGAATGTAACCGTAAACACATTTTTCAATTGGCTACTATTTCAAAGCTCATGTGCAAATTCATAGCATCCTGATTTACGAGAAATTATTTATATGGTATGAATAAAAAATTACTGATCAACTTGTTAGTTCAGGTGTCACGTACGTCTGCCCAAGGAATCTTGAAGATGAGTAACAAATACGCTGATTAATTGGAACAAACAAGATCAATGAACAGTAAAAAGGAAAGGAAGGCCAGTTATGTCAAGTAATTATCAATTTAAAAAAATCCTTCTTGGTTTATCAATTTGCAACTCGATAGTCGTCAGCATATTTACTCCCTCCATACATTATTGTCGCAAAAATTGATTAAAATTTTTGACAGGTAGGGCAAATACAAAAGCCCAAGTGATGGTGTCATGCTTCCAAACTGTCATGACGGTGGAGCCCAAATTAATTATTTGCGATTATGAGATTATTTGCTGGTTTGATTAAAACAGTAGTAGCCCAGTTAGTTTGCTCTTATTGCTTTTCGACTGGTTGCTAATAAAAATGGAAAGGATATATGATTGCTAAACAAATAGAGCTGATGTGCTAGATTTGTTGGTGGATTAAAAGAAAGGAGTTGAAGATCCTTTGGATAAAAAATCAATTTATTGCGTAACCACTGCTTACTCCTGTCAAAAAAATCTAACGCTTCTTCGTGCATGATTGATGCAAACTAGTCCTGCTGATAATCATTTTATAGCTTTTACATGCAACGATGACGCCACATTAAATATAAAATAACATGATAGACTAATGAGGGTTTCAGCTACTTATTCGACGTGCGAAATAAAAGAACATAAATATGATTATATGTATCTTCTGTTCTCCGTCCATACATTGAATCAAGCCAGGTAAGCACAATGCAATAAAAACATAAATAAACCCAGCAAGCTTATAAGATGTAGGGATGTTGTAAAGTAGCGGAATATGTCGTACGTGTGTGCCGAATTCCGTTCAGAATTCGGTCTATGCGTTTTGAAGTCTTAACATTCTCGAACGGACGGAAAGACAAGCTGAAAATGAAATTAATAAGTACTCTCCGCTATTTAATCAATGTGCGGAGAGTACACACACAAGTCTACTATTTCAGAGACATTAGCGACTATGGCATATTTTCGAGAACAATGACTACAAGAATGAATCTTCCTCCTTCTTTGTCTCTTTTCAGTCCACTGGTCCATTATTCCCCTGGGTATTATTAGTATTAGTGTATATTTATCCGATTCCAAGCAATTGCCATTTTGTCATTGTTACTATTGCAGCGACAATAATAGTAATAATAGTAATGGTAGGATAATTCAAAAAATAGAGAATGGATAACAGTGAACGTAAATCTATAAACATTTTTATTATCTTTGCTCCAATCCAATGCCATTTTCGTTTAACGATATATACATACACCACCACACATTACAATATAATGTCGTATTACATTTAACGTGTGTGCATCGCAAATAATTGTAATCTGTAATAGCAGCAAGTCATGCATGAATCGATCACATAAAGACACAACAGGTATGCATCATCATCATGAATGTTACTGTAATAAAAAAAGAAGTTATCCTTTTTTCATTTTAAATTTTCATACAGAGCAGAACAGAGAAAAGAAAAAAAGTATCTTCCCAGAGAGAGCAGTGCATCTATAGTACAACTTCTTGTTGTGGTGGCTTTTAATAATAGATGCATGCAGAACACGTTAAATAAAAATGCTCACAAAAATTTACAAGACGAGATACGCAAATAGGGTGGCTCTCTACCGTTAATAAAACTGTTTACATCGCCCTACAATTCTTACTGCGACTACGACGACGACGGTTGCACTTATTGTTGTTGTGGATCCGACTGACTTAACTTTCAGATACACCATTAGTCAACTCTATTTTTGTTTCTTCTTATTCATCATGATGATGATGATCATCATCATCGCATTACGTACCTTTGTTCCTTACAAATGCAGTAGAGAGAGAGATGTTGATGATGATGACGATGATGTTGCATTGCGATGCTTGGGTTATGATTAAATTACTTTTATATATACAGCCTTTGCCAAAGAACATGAATAATGCTCGACTGCTGTTTTAGCTGATTGTGCTCCCTGTCCCTATCACTCCATGATGTCGTCTGACAGCACGTACGACGACCAAGTAGGAACAGAACGAACAACTTGCCTTTTTTTATAATGTGCATACTTTCCTCTGGGGATAATCTTTTTTTATTCTTTCTTTTTGTTTTTTCCTTGTTGATGATCATCATTTCGTTTTGTACAACCGCAATGTAACCATTAATGGTGCAAATTATTATAAACACTTGATTTTCCTTTACATGCCTTTCTTCAGTCGCACAAATATGTTATCAAAGCACAATATGTAATAACAGCTATTCCTGAGAATGTAGATTTGTCTCTTGTCTCCGCTCTCTGTGCCTGCTTGCTTGTTTCTGTGCTTATACCTACTTGAGTTTAAAAAACTGCGTTCACTTATACTCCTCGTTCTCTCTGTCTCTGACAAATATTGACATGACTATATAAAGACATAAAATCAGATAATTAAAGCAAAATTAATGAAAACAAGTGAATTGACAAGAGTACAGGTCTCATCCCATATGCAAAAATAAAACTTTATTCTCGCGTGCACACAACAGGATTATTTAGTCACGAGAAGGTAAAGTCACTGAAAAGTAAACCTTATAGCAGAACGCTGCTAGTGTGTTCATACGAACTGGCTATATGTATGAAGATATTATCGGGCTATTTTTGTGCTCCTCTCTGAAAGGTATACACCCTAAACTGTAGAAAAAGGTGTTTAAATGGGTGTTCATATGTGATGCTTATATTACCTAAATAGCGTTGTTGTGTAAATAAAGGGATATAAAAAGTAAATATTCGTGTGTACGCAATTTGGAAATGATACTTACCTAACAAACCTTACTTTTTTATTATTATTAAATTGCAGTTTTTATAGCCAACTCTCCTAACTACTGCACTGCTTGCTGACTTTTCCTCCTCTACAGTCTAGAAACTTGGGTAGGTACCTATCTAGGGATTTTTGCAGCAGTAACCGTGCTCGTTGTTTCAACAAATTACCTTAAAGTATTTTAGGGAGAGGAAATGATAGTGCAATTACAATTATTGTGCACGTTGGTTATCTATATCTTTAAAACTCAAGGTGAGACATGGTTTAACGATTCTACAATTAACTCCCATTTGTGTGCAGTCCGCATTCGCAAAGGTACTTATGAGCCAACGCAAGAAGATGATGTGCTCATATTATTATTATGAATGTTATGACTTATTGTTTTAGTTACTGTTTTATAAGTAATTATATAAACAAAGATGCACTGGTTGTTCATCTCCTTCACCTCTGCCCAGTTTCGTGCAAGGAATATGAATACCAGGAGGATAGCAGGGGATAAATTGCTTATTACGAATTACGATGTGGATGCCCTGTTTAGTTTATGATCACAGTACATTCTATTTACGGTGGTTGTGGTAATGGTAAAAAAATCAAAGGTGTCATTATTTCAGTGACGGCGAGTCATAAGTCACAAACAACAACCGGGAATGCTCATTATATATTATTAATTAGTATGAGGCTGTGTACAAGGTTTAAAATAAAAAAATGCACTCTTAGCTTTTGACATCCATAATATTATATTGGTTCTCCTTTTAGTCGGCTTATTTATTTCATAGGACCTGGTTAAAATGGGTATCGAACACGAACAGCGGATTTTTTTTCTTAGTTAAAGATTTGATCAGTATGAAACCATCAATAGAAAAGTAACGCCTTTTCTTTTCCACATTGCTAGAATTGCAGAATTGCTTCGCTTGCCATTACACCACCATGACCGTGGCCAAATTCATATAATATAACACGTGTTTTGACGAGTGTAGACGGTTGAGGATTGTTAAAGAGTACCTTTGTGTTATCATTAAATATTACGATGATACATGAATTTGTATGATTAATATTACCACGCCATTTATCAGCCGAACATGGGTTTTAACAAAATTTATGAATGTATTTATTTATGTTTTATTATTTACCTCAAAACGTGCTAACTAGTACAATAATTCATTAGCTCCATTCAGAAGACCACATTATGTGCAGTTCACAAGAAGAATGAATGTAGGCGCTTTTCATGGAATACAGACACGTGTAATGAGCAGCCTTTCGACTTTTTTTTTTTTTTAAAGTTGAACATTATTTACATCCTTCAAGTTTGAATTCTCTCGAGTGTTTATTGATCGTTTTACATGGTTGAGCATTACGCACATTTCTATGAATTTGATTGAACTGTTGTGCAGTTTAAAAAAATATTTTTGTTTGCATGCATAAATCACAAATAATGCGAATCCTAAATTACATACACTTTGCAAACTAAACATGTATAATGGCTTAACATGAATAAATAAACCTTCAAGATGTAGTATTTAAACCTGTTGTCCAAGGTCAAAGTTCTGTAGTGAAAAGGTCTCTCTATCCCAAATTAAGACTAAAAATAAACCAAATCCATTCGTTAAAGCAGTTTTTTAGAAGGAGCGAAACCTTTTGTTCTATAGTTGTTTGACTTCCCAAGTTTAAATCGTTTACGCTGATTTGTGCGTACAATTATTTCTAATTTTTGTTATTGTTTCTAATACGAGTTCCCCCGCTGCTTTCATTTTCAACAAACATTTCAAGTCAAGTCCTCGTATTTTACCTTTCACACTTGTTTGCCTGCATGTATGTTTCACAGCGTGTTTTGTTGTAATTGTAAATGCATTATCGTTGTAAATACGCACATTTTTGTTGATGCAATATCCATCCAACCAAAATATTTACATTTACATAATACACAAAAATTAAAAATTGATCGTAATTACATAGTTGAAGAATCGCTCTAGTTAGATAATTCTCAGACTCACTCAGAGTACACC
Source organism: Sinella curviseta (assembly GCA_004115045.4). Taxonomy (NCBI): domain Eukaryota; kingdom Metazoa; phylum Arthropoda; class Collembola; order Entomobryomorpha; family Entomobryidae; genus Sinella; species Sinella curviseta. The sequence goes on from CM065489.1 coordinate 9,479,972, forward strand.
CTTTTAAGCTTCAATCTGCACAAATACGACATCATCAGACTCTCTCAAGGTATTAATTGCCTGTCTGTTTCTGGTTGTGCACGTAAATCTTGTTATCTGAGAGAAATTAGTAAATCGAGGCGGATTTTTTGTTGTTTATGGTCATTGTATTTGATATACATGCTAACTACGCCTTCATTTAACAGTGTTCACACATAATCCTATAAAAATGTGTATATATAAAACTTGCAGATATTCGCGAGAAGCTGAGAACAGCCTCAGCGTTCATTTTTCAAACAGACTAAAGTCAAATCCACACAAACATTTGCGAATTCTGCACAGCAAAATCCAATGGCGCTAGTCTACCTCTCAACTGTTGACGCTAATTAATGTGACTCTTTTGTCCTGGTTCAACAAAACTTAACATATTTGCATTTGATTAAGCTGCCAGGTCAAAGTTCTAGTATTGTGTGGTCTGCGCTAATGATGATAACACAGAGCGAGAGGTAATACGAGCGGAAAATAAAAACAGCGCTGATAAAAATCTCACGCATACATTAAACATGTTCATTCGCCAGGTAATGTAATATCTCTCTGCATTCTGCATACAACAGACTGATTGACACAACAGCATTTTATAGTCTACGTAGCCCATATAATCTCACTTACAGCTTATGGCCAGCGAGCAGTGTAGAAAGTGAAATTCTTGAGACTTTTTTTGAGAGTAATAATCGTGCAGCCAGAAAACCAAATATATCGTTAAAAAACGATTCCTATAAAATCCTCTTGTTATGCCTCATTTTCGATAAAACGCCAATGCAAACACTTACTTTTTTTGCTAAAAAATATACATACAGGAAAAAAAATTGATGATGAAAGGAGTGGGATATTGTGTGGTGCATCTATATTGGCATGCTATTTTTTACAAGAAAATAAAGAGAACATACTATTAAAAGGCTATTGTCGCTACTAAAGTCCTTTAAAAAAATCGTTTGGAGGAAGGAAGGTACTGTCACAAAAAATGAAGAAAACAATCTCTTTTTTGGAAAGACGGAAAACTGAGGACTTATGTAGTAGTGCTTATATCGTTATCACTTCACCATGCGTGCTTCTAATGACAGGAAGACAAAAAACGTCGCAAACAACTACTACAACATTACATACCACCACCACCACAATCAATCGAAATGAAAGCATGAGCGTAGTCATTTTCACGCATGATAGCCCTTCAAAACACAAATGGACGTGTGGGTACCTACACGTATTTGTAGACGATAATATTATTTGGTGCGTTTTTTTCATTCATTCTGTCTCTCTCCCTCACTCATTATGTCAATTCAACAACCGCTAAGCCATTATCATCATTATGTTGCCATCATCGCCAATAATGAATGACAGAAAACAGCATTACATTTTTTCGCCTTTTAAAACGATAATTTCTGCATTGATATTGATAGCGTGCATAGTAGTATCTCCACATCCTCCTCCTCCTCATCATCATCACCACTGTTAAGTATACTGCTAAAGTGTTGTAAATGGCAGTGTTGACAAATTAGGGCATTTAACGGTTATATAATGGCATTAGGATAATATTTTGATGGGTGCATTCGAACTACTAATAGTATGATGATATGTGCAAATACTTTTCATTTGTGATGATGACGATGATGTGATGTTAGACCACTAGAATTGGCAAATTCAATACTATGAACATGAACCGTGTCAATCCTTAAGCACACAAATTAAATCTTTCGTTTTAGTGTACCCTGAATTAGCTGCATGTATGCCAATAAGCAAAGTACTTAAGGAGTCGTCGAGTGTCATCATTGGTTCGACAGACTACAGATGATAAGAGTTTAGGACTACAATGCAATTTGGTTTATTTGTTCACTCACTAAATACATCATATGAATGACAGAAAAGCTAGTCTATTTAGTGGAGTTGAATGTCAAGTGACCTTCGAGAGGGATGGAAAAAGAGAGAGAGAGACAGATAACTAGAGAACAAGAGATGTGTAACAGGGGGTGAGTTAACAAAAACACTTTTTGGGAGAAGTTCCTGCTACTACTTAATACTCTTTCTATTGAGTCATGCCATAATAATAAAATCTGTAGCAATGAATTGTTACCTTTTGGCTATTCATTACAGTTGTTGTAGTAGTGGATACATAATACTACGACACAATACAACGTTCACATAGACACAAAGAAGAATTTAGAGGAGAGAGAATTGCTTGTTGTTGTCTGCTTTTGCAAGAGCACTGCTTACTACGATATAGTCGCAATGATGATGTTATATTAGACATCATGATGCCATAAATTTAAACTGCGTACACATGCCATCCATAATAGCAGGCCGTGATACACAAAAAATTGATCAGCTCGATAATACTCTCTAGTTTGTAAAGAATCACACTTGTACTATAAAAAAGTAAGTTTGATAAGAGTTATTGTTGCAATTTTGGATAAAAGTCGAAGTAATGTTGGCACAGTGGATTTGTTAGTAGAGGCATTAGATTACAAAAGGAGTTTAGTAAAAGTGATGCATTTTCGTGTAAAACATCTCTCATGCAGCAGTTGACCAAGAATTGGATCAAGGTCTTAATCAATTACGCACACACGTTCTTCTGTTTAATCAACTTTATAATGGCATGTAGATATGAGCGTATCGATGTAATTCTAAAAATGTAACTAGCAATAATCTGTACTCTTGCTCACACATCATGGGCATATACATACTTTTTAAAACTCAAAAGAGAATGATAATAAGAGGAGAGCACTACACACACCAAAAAAATGTGTTTTAATTCATTCTTTTTTTTCTTGCTTTTATTTGCAATTAAATTTTTGCTGATAGTACAGTCTTGGATCGTGCAACAGTCGAGGAAAATCTTCACTTGAACAGTTTTTTTCATATATTATATATTTCAATCCATAAAAACACACATTGTTGGGGTCCCAATATATAGGTGCATTGTTTGAACAATATTGGTTTTTTATTATTTTTTGAAATCACATCACACAAACACCATGTTCCTCACAATTTAACTGTTTGATTAGTCGTAACAATTGGCTTTTTTAGGATGCTCATTTTTAACTGCATTTCGTGACAACTCCTTACACTCCGGTAGCGCTGAAACTCAACCTGTTCTCATAAAAGTTTATAACACAAGAAGCGAAACTTTTTGGTTGACTACACAAAGTAATCTTTTTCGTTGTTTATAAAAAAGGATATAATATTTTGAAAGTGCTTTCACTCTTTTTTTTTGCTATGCATGCGATTAAATGTTGCTGTTAATGATAAGCATGAATAATATATTCTTGTCCCACATCAAACTGGAAATGGACATAGGTACATACGTATAGGTATACTTAATACGAGTAGAAGTATTAGTATAAATATAGGTGAATAATATTATTAATGATATCATCATTACTGACGAAAATAGCAATTTTTACCTTTATTTTTATCGATGTGTAATGCGTGGTCCATGATGACCCATTCCATTTTGTTGCCGATATCCATTAGTTTTTCTTGAAGGATACATTTCCATTGGAACCTGGGATCTCTCAATGTCATCTGCGGATAGGTCAAGATCCCTAATCATTTGAATGATCTCCCTTTCCTTCTTCATCCCTTCTGTTGTGTGTGGTGGGGTCCCTGACGGCTTTAAAAGAGGACCACCATTTTCATTGGCAAACTGGAGATTAGCTAAGGAGCCGTAAGACCTTGAGCGATGCTCCTGTCTAATGGAATAAGAGAAAGCTCTCTCATTCAAGTGACCCTTCTTGCGGTATATTCCAGTGTTAAATGGGGAAGAGCCAGGGTCTTCTTTAGAACTACTCTTCGACTTGCTCTTATTTGACACCATTGTGGCCGAGTCTCCGTTTCGGAGATGTTCCATAACACCATTGGGCCCAACAACCCCATTTGTCATTCCAGCCATTTGCGACGGATGTGGATGATGCTGATGCTGATGTTCAGGGCCGTGACCGTGTCCGTGGCCATTCATAAGTTGTTGGCGACTGGGAGGCCCGGAATGATAATGATATCCGCGTTCTATTGTTGCATAATGGGACGGCATCATCATCATCTCCGGAGAGTGTTTCATTCCCTTAGGATCTCCGTCTGGAGGAGGTCCCATTTTTGGGTGATGGAACATGGGAGGGGGAGTTGCATTCATGGGATGATTTGGACCCCTACCAACTTGCATACCCGGATGATGGACTATCGGAATTGGCGTGGGAGCTAAAAGTGGCACTGCTGTGAGCATTTGTTTTTGCTTCTTCTTAGATTTCGATCCCTTGATCATTTGTGGAGGAAGATGTGCAAATGGGTGATTGTTAAAATGATGTGGCGGTGGAGGTAGATGTCCATAAATGGGCTGTGGATGCATTGGTGGCATGACTGCAACAGGATGTTGTGGCACTGGCATAAGCTGTTGATGATGAAGATTAAGATGATGTGGATGTTGGGGTGGTGGATGCATGGGTCTGCTCCTTGTTAGCGTTGACATTGCACTACTTGGCCTATGGCTAATTGGACCGTTCATTACACTTCCAGGCCTTCCTGGAACCATTCCAGGTTGCAGTCCTGCACTGGAGCTAAGATTCATCATTGAAGCTGGACGAACCAAATGTTTCTGTTGACTGGATGCAGCTTTCATTTCCTTTTTCATTTTCTTCTTTGTCTTCTTTTTCGTTGATGATGCATCGTCCTCTGCAGACTTGAGCAAGGAAAATTGTTGTGGTGGAGGAGGGGGTGGAGGGGGAGGCGGTGAAATAAACTGACGCGGTTTCGATATTCTTGAATTATGTGACTTCACAGATTTCAACGTTCCATCCGGCTCCAAGTAAACAAGCTCTGCAGTACCATTCTGTCCTAAGTTGGATGTGCTCCCTCCCCAAATCTTATGATTCTCATCCCCCTCGTAAATCTCATCCTCATCTGGAAACTCTGCACTAAACTCGTATTTATTTCTGGGAGTAGAGGTCATAGGACCATCCGTAAAATCATCATCCGTGGAATTTGCCACCATAATTAAATCCGCATCCCCATTTTGACTATGCGTCTGCCATCCCGCAACCTTCTCGATTGAATCAAGCGGTGTCACTGATCGTTGTATGGGTCTGTCTGAGTCCTTGAAAAGGGTACCGCCAGTGCTCCCATTTGTCCCATTTCCGGGAAAATCATGATGATTGCTTAGCGACATTCCATTTGGAAGCGTCCCACCGTTCTCAAGCTGTTTTGCATATGTGGAGTCGGCGTACGCGTGAAAGCAGCATCTCACCAGTGCATTCGCTGCCATTTCCCGTTTGCAAATAAATGCGTGACATTCCAACACTTTGATGCCCGTCGTCCGCCGCAAGATGCATGCAAAGAGTGGCGGATGATTTAGATTTGGCAAACGAGCAAATGGAGAGTCCAAAGGAAGGAACTTTTGGACTTTCTCACTGGAAGTTGAAGAAGAACCTGCCGCATTCGCTGGCACTAACACGTTTCGTACTGCAGCACAATAATGCAATGACTCGATTGGGAAAAATCGTGTAATTTTTGTATTTTTCTCGTCCACATTCTCTAACAACAGTCCATTTGACCAAACACTCAACCACGAATCAATCCCTTTGAGAGATGACAGTCCCGAGTCTGGATACAGTTCTTTCAAGGGCTCCTGAATCCCTTGCAACCCGTCTTTTGTAATATGTGGAACTGCAGAACCTAAATAAAGCACACGACAACGACAGATTGGCGTCGATTCGTCCTCATCACTATGACTCCCACGCCCTCCTCGGCCTGCCCGTGGTTTCCGAACCAGAGGCATTTTTTAAAAATAATTATTTTTTAGTTAGTTAATAGAGTCTCTATAGCAGGAGTAAAAAAGTCCAAAAAACCGTTTCACACACAGAACAATCACTACGTAAAAAATAAAAAAGCTGAACGTGTACAGTGGGTGCTTCACCACCAACTTATGTGAAGTGAGTGACCAGAAATGAGTTGTGAACTTGGTTCTCTGCGCTACTTCAACATCTTGTCTATGTTCGTGAAGCCACAGGACTTGTTATCCTCTCAGTACCTTTTCGTGGTAGTCATTTTTCCCATGCAGTTTATGGCTTATCCTCCTTTCTACTCACACCAAGGAGCGTTCCAAACACGCTCAGCTCTCTCACGTATTCACCATAAAGGCTTTAGCAACAGTGAGACTCAAAGTCAAACTACCTGTGTAAAATTCTTCACATACTTATATCGCTACACTCTGTTCCAAAATCATACGAACACCTTTTTCGAACAATCCGAATGGAAAAATCAGGCGAGAATCTAAATGGTACCTCAATTTTAATGCTTTTTCAATTGCAACTTTTACCATGTGAAACGGAATGAAAAAATTATGAATTTAAAGTTTCGTTTGGACAAGTAAAACATCAAGATATTTATAATTGTAGCATCAGGCCTAAGATTTTTACACGAAATGTTTTATATATGCATTTTTATAGTATGAAAATGTAAACCAAATATAAAGAATATATTATATAAAATGTCCAAACGAATAATTTTGTACTGCCAATGGCAGTATTTAGCAAATATTTGTACTACGATTTTGTATTTAAAAAATCTGTAAATAATGTAAATCAATCAGTAATGTTGGTATTTTTGGAAACATTTTTCAAAATACAAATACTGCAAAATGTCCACGTTCTATAAACGCTCACTAATTTTGATTACAGAGCTTATCTCACTCCTGTCGTCTTCAATAAAGTAACTTTATGAATATCAGCTCATGAGCAGTACTACCTGTTGTTGTTGTAAACCAATATTCTGCATACTTTTCTAGCTCGCTCGCAGTAGTATTCTCTCAACAATGCCAGAATCTCTACCTGCACACAATAATGCATGCAGATTCACCCCCGACACAAGTAAATCTTCCAACAACGCAAATGTATGTACCTGCACAGCATCGAAATAATCCACCAAGCAGCAACCACCACCGCACCTCACCTGTATCACCTGCAAACGCGTTAGCTACCACCACCACCTCCACCTTATAAGCCATCTTAACCGCTTGCATGCAGGATTATTATTACCTATTACATTATTACTGTGTGTAGCGCAGGATTCTTGCACGTTTTTACATCATCCTCGAAAACTAAAGTCATATCATCATAGGTACATTTATGCCTACCTGCCTACCAACCTACAATGATTTTCCTTCTTGTCAAGTTACAATGACCAACAGGTTACTCGCAGATACTCACTCACAAGATCCATCACCATTGTTGAACATTGTAGCGTCCGCATACATACATACATCCATAATGTGTTATTATAACAATCAAAAAGCATAGACTGTACACAAGTGAGCCCACTTACTTGTTGACTGCAACAACATCGGCTCGGCTCACTGTTGTGTTCCCTTACATGTCATTATTGTTATACCCGTACCATTTCAAGATGTGGGACGTTAAGGCTTTATAATATATGTGAAGTATTCATAGAAATAAAAGGAATAATAACGTAACCATACATACCTTTATTTATGTACGTACGACTGAGAATGGTTTAATATATATTTCTTAATTTTTAAAACTACTACTAGCGCTCTCTCACCTGCCTGCATTTGTTAAATTCTAAGAAGAGTTCGGGGAAAGGAATCTCGATTCCCTTCACAAGAAAATCACGAAATATTATTGTACTCCTTCTTGCCATTATATTGGAATCATGTATGTATGCATATGCTGGCGTTTGCAGTCAACAACCAGCCAGTAAGAGAGCATCATGATCATCATCCCCTTTTGCCTGCCTAGCCGTCAGAGTGAATCTCATCCGAACAATACTTGATTCTAGATTATTACACCTGACTACTTACCTTTCATTTTGTTAGTTAGTTAAAGCTACAACAGCAGCAGCCTCAAGAAGAATACCACCAACACGTACAATGTATCCGCATATAAATATGTATGTATTTAAACATTTTTAGATGCATATTATTATTATTATATGCGAGCACAAAAAAGCAAGTAAACTTGTATTTTTATGCAACTTGTTTGTCAGTTTACTTTAAACTTCTTCTTCTTCTCCTTGTAGGAGTAAGAATTACTACATGGCTAGGTTAGGTTTTTTAATTATTATGACTACTTTTTTATTTTGAATAAAATTCCTCCACATAAAAGCACCTTTTACACTCGTAATATCGCTTTTCAAATGTTTCTCGTCTTCGTGTAGGTAGGTAGGTTGGTTATTTCGTAATGATTGTCATTATAAAAACGTCTTCGCTCTGGTGTAGTCTTCTTCATGCTAATAAAAGTATGGTGAGTAGTTTATATCAAATCAACTCACAGGCAGGTTAATATGAATTGTAAATGGATATGAGACCGACCGTCAAAGAAGGCAAGAAGAGGCCAGGAATAAAAGACAATGTATTTTTGTAATAAAAATTGTAAAACAAATTACTGTTGCTGTGGGAATGCTTTCATAACTATGTTTGGCAAAGTCGCTCCTTACACCACCACCACTGCACTTTAGTGCTAATATGAAGCAAAATTAATTTGCCAGGTTTTCTTGTACATACTTTGTACATATTATTATGTCCTGACGGATTATGTTGTTTCTTGGACATGCGCGATTGAAGTAAAAAAATAGGTAACTATATAATTTCAACTAAAATAGATATTACGTAACGAAATGCAATGATAAGCCTTTATACAACATAATTATTCTGAAGGGTGCATCAATTCATATGCATAGCCAATTTCGTTTTTTTGGCTATTAAAGACAATTTGTAATTGATGCGATCATTCGCAATCTGATTTGTACATTGGAAGATGACCCGTCATTATGCATTCCACACTAACCTCACCAATTATTTGTCGTCCTGAATTATCTTGACAGAGAATATTTTAATTGAGCATTTAGCAAATCTCCAAAACATACCAAAAATCAACATTACACTCATCATTAAATAAGTAAATGTGTTCCATCTCCGTCATATAAACAGGCATATATTGCATAGTTCATAGCATGTAATGGTCACTTTTGAATTTAACATATCAAGGAAATAAACTCAATCCACTACTACTGGGAGCATACATCAGAGTGGTTCACCGTATTCACAAAGTTATTGAAATGATATGATACACAATATACATTTCATTGTTGCTCTACAGCAACAATGAGCAAGTCATACTGATACCTTTAAAATGAATGGCTGTGCTGATGATGATGATGGTGTAAGAGTAAAAAGGGAGACGGAGACATACAGAGAGAGAAAGAAAGGTGATAAAAGAGAAGGAAGGGGAAACATTTCTACAAAGCAAAATACATATACGCACATACACACACATAAACATTGCGCATCATCATGATAAATCATCACCCTACACACACTCCACTACTTCTTCTTACTACCTACTTCAACAAGTTGCAAAGAATGAGGCCTGTATTGTTGGATGCTGCATCTTGTGGATCCCAAAGCCTGAGAGAGAAGAGAACAGACAGAGAGCCCAGGTATATCATGTGTATTTTGTACAGCGGACAAGGCTATAATTGTATGTTTCAGGTGCTCGACAAGAAAATATGCAAGCAGGTGCAGCAGATAACTAACTTTACATGCCTCTCTCTCCGTCTTCGTCTTACTCTCATCTCCTCATACACTTACTTAACGAAGGAATGTAGAAAAGTCGGCAGGCTCTTCTGCAGAAGAGAGAAGAGCACATAGCACTCATCTTCGTCATCATCATCATCATCGCCAGAATCAACAATGTAAAAGTCACTAGCCATTATTTTATTTACTTGTACATCTATTCCTGGTCAACAGTCAGTCACAATACCTACATATTGTTGTTATTATTATTGTATTCCATTGCGGTAGTAGTAGTAGTAAGCATTATGGAATACGCAGCATCATCATATCATACTTTGTCCTCTTGATAGCAATCCTTATTACTCGTGAAAATCACTTTCTGTATCTTGTGAGTGAGGAGGGTTATATATATTTTTTGAATGCTGTTATTGTTGTTGTTATTGTTGCCTGGTAATGTGGATTTTTTTTCACAGAAGGAAGATGGATTACATCGGGATTTTTTTAGGAGGATGATAATTTTCAATCTGAAGAAAGGGTCGGTCAAATGAGAAGTATAGTTGATTAGCGCGGAAAAAAATGTAGCCACATCTCACATCACAGTAAATGGAGTTGAATGAAGGGAGGCACATTATAAGATGACCTCTATGCTGCATACTGCACCATCGCGCATATATAGCGAACAAGAGGGATGATGATGAGGATCAAGATGGGAAGAAGAAGAAGTATCAAATCTAAACCCCCAAACTTTCATTTACCTTTCCTTTTAGAATGCATTCCTCCTAAACTCACAAATATTCGTTAATATGACGCGTCTCTCTCGTTTTCTGACATATTATGCACCGACTTTGTTCAAGTTCGTAGAGCCTCTGTAACGCATTTATCTTCTATAAGTAAGGTACAGGCTGCGCTTGAAATTGTAAAGAAGTGAAGGTAAGTAATAAAGCAACAGGTTGCCAAAGGCCACATCCCCTGACTTATTCTTACCAGCTTCTCTCACTCACTCACTACTACATGTCCACAAAATAACAATAATCATATCATAATGGTAATAATAATCATAATAACCTACCAAAGGAGCGCACACATTCTCAAAAGGGTACGACGATATCAGGCTCTCGTCGGTAGTAAGTAATCCTTGTATTGCACCGAAGAAGATGCTCCTCCGTGTCCACTGTCTACTTGTTGCTATTCTATATATACCATTTAAATGTTAGGATGCACTAGAATATCATCCTCTTGCTTTCCATGTCTGTCTGTCCGTCTTTAAAAAAATATTGCAGAATGCATTGCTTGAATGTCGTTATTGATTTTTGGTTTTTAACCAATACACTTAATTGCTCACCCCTATGGGGATGATATTTGTTAACTCTGTCAAATACACTTTTGCTTTTGCATGGAAATAATTGTCGTTCTAGCGCATTTTCCTATTTTCGCTTACGTATCATCATCTTTATTATTATTCATCTCGATTCGAAAAGTACAAACGTATGAAGAAGAAGAAGCGCACAAGGAACCAAAACATGAAATTCCTACACTTCTCTTGTTACCTGTCGTACGCAAGTCTGTGATTGTAATTTTAAACAGCCGAAATGTAGCTCTCTTCCTTATGATGGTACATGATGGGAACAAGTGGCATTATTGTTATTACTACTTTAAGAAGAGCTAGGGAAAAGTATGCACTGAATAATATTATACGCAGCATATAGTGTATATGCAAGCAGAGATTATCATCACCTAAATAGTAAAAGTACATTATACTTTGCTATTTGTGTATGGTTATTTATGTGATGTACACATACTTTTAAAAAATTGGGATTATTTATTAGGCATTGTGTTACTCTCATATTTCATATTTCCAACACAGAGCAGATATGAAATGAATGCGCGTGTAAGTAGCAAGTGGATGTGCGCGACACATTCCTTTGATTATCTCTCCGAGACGGTGACGGGACCTAGCCCAAACTGTAGCTTACAACCGTACTCTCTTTGACGAGGACAGTTTGAACTGTACACTAAACCACGTACATCAGGGAAAACGACACATGATGTGATGATGCTCTTCATTACAGTGCTCCTGGTGCTTTGGAGGATGAGAAATACGGATCCATCCATCCTCAAGCAATTTTCCGTTGTACGTGCGACAAGACGACAAGTGCGTTCACGATGAGACGGTTTCAAATTTGATGTTGTCGTTTCCTCGTAGCAAGCCTTTTACTGTCGCTTATAATGATGGTTTTTTCTTGTATACTTTCAAATGCTTTAAGAATGTCATAATATTTTTTTTCTCACAAGTAAATCGTGCAAACTGCTGTGAAGCCTGATCATTTCATTCTTTTTTAATCTTTTTAAAAATGCATACGTACCAATTTTATCAATGTTCAATGGAATTTTAGTAGCATAATATGATTAAGAAAAAGGAATTTATGATGATCATCTTTTCATTCGCATCATGTTTATAAGTTGAGCATTAATTCATTGATTGAAAAATAAGATATGTAAAGATAAATGTCCGGCACGGTTAATCAATGTACAGGTGAGCCGAACCGAAGGTTATCTGGCGAGGAAAAAAGAACATACTTGCACCTGACCTTATACAAACCCTGTCGCTTGGTTTAAAAAAAACTATATACATACGTATATGAATTTACTGAAATAAGAGAATATGTCTTTCCTGTAGACCACTCTCTGTTGACATAGTGACCCTTGTGATACGGAGTTGACGAAAAGTAAACTACATATAAATGTCAGTCATAAAAAGTTGTAGCACACAGAGAGAGAGAGATCTAGTTCCCTCTGCAAAATTCTTTTCACTAGAAGACACTTTCCGTTTTGCAATAATAATGTTGCAAGCAAGCGGAAACTGAAAATGAAACATCTCTTGTTGGAAAGCATAGCTCCTGGCCTCATTCATGAAGAGATATGATAAATTTAAGGTCTTTTTCAGTTTCATTCACGTCGAGTTCAGTGTACCTACTTGAGTAGGTACTAAAATATATTTTTCATTGCATGATTTTGCAAAAGGTTTGCGATGGTATTCCATTCATCGTGAACGATTATTTCATCATAAAATTGTGCATGTCTGGGACGAATGTCAAAATTGAAGCTACCGTTAGAAACTCAACTCAACATCGTAAGAAAAATAACTTTCTCCAAATATTATTGTTGCACTTAAACTTGACCTTTGGCAGCACTGCGTATGGTAATATGAAAAAGGTTTAAAGGTTTAAGAAAATTGTCAAAATTAAATTGCGCTGAAGCCACCAACTTGCATTTTTAACAATTCCGTCTAAAAATTGATTTTACAGAGTCTATTCACTTTGTTGGATCGAAATAATGTTAATGAATTTTATGCGATATTGTTGCAGAAATCGATGACCATCTAAGAATTCAACATTGAAAAAAGATTTAAATTAATATTATAGATGATGCTAAAGAATGAATGGAATGATCACTCGTATTTTTTCTTAAATCTTTGCTAAAGTAGGTAACCCGTAAATACCCAAAACGACTGTAAACTTGGCAATTATATTTGGCTTGAAAAAAAAGAAAGATGACCAAAACCAGATTCTTATAAGTCCTGTTTTCGTTGTTCATCCTCTGATCATAGTCAAGTCAAGCAACCCGACATCTTTCCTTGTAATAATGACTATATAGCATAAAATATTTACCAAGTTCAAAGCGCAGTAAAGAAAGACTGTTTTGTTGTGTACAGTTGCTTATTACCATAAACTACGTCTCTTTCTCTTTTTTCGACAACAAGCAACATTTGAAACAAGTAGTTGCACATTACAATCATGCAGTGTGATTGTAACAGAATATATACACATACAAAACTTTGTGCTAAAAAGCTGTCCACTTATGATTTACGTGGTGCATGTTGAATACATGTACATATTAATACTTATTATTATTATTATTTTATTATTATTTAGAAGACCGAAACGCGAAACTCAAAATATTGATTTTGTCCTGTCCATCCGTCCATCCATTCTTGATGTATTTACTTTCCTTTCCGTTTGCTCCTGTAGGTTTTATCCAAATGTCTTTTGCACTTCAACTTCCAGTCAAGAGCTATGTTAATATAATTATAAATTATTAAAGTTTTTAAAGAATAGACCTGTATTAGAATGCATACATGTTGCATGTATGATGTCCAATTTTTATATATATTGTTGTACGAATCGGTTTGGTTGGTCAGTATTTTACAATGACTACTTTTCTCTCTCTCTCGCAAATGTGTACTTACTTCCGCCTCTTTCCTGTACCTGTTGTGACTGACTCTATTGTGTCGAACGTCATGATCATTGTGTTTGCTTTTACTATAAATATTATGCTTCCTTACTTTTATATTTAGTCAGTCATCGCCATTTTTGATGCATCACCTTTATTTCATTTACAGGATATAATCCGTCCTAGCACATGAATTCAAAGATGAGATGGGAGAGAGAGATGCGTTTTGAAAGATCAAATACGATACAATACATAAAATTATCATATTCGCTTCTTAAAGATTCCGATCTCGACTTCTCTCTCGATCTCGACCCTTTTGTGAGTCTTCATACATTCAGAGTGTGAGTCCCCCTTTTACAATAATGTATTGAATTGCACGTACATTTTTGAAGAGGCTTTTAACTCATTTTTTTGAGAAAGGACTGGCTACCTAAAGTAGTTGTCGAAAGCGTAACCAGTAGTAATGGTAGTGGTGGTGTCGGTGGTGATCATTGAAAATTTACCTACGCACTCACTGCATACAAGTTAAAGGATAAGCAATTGGGCAAAAATTTAATGTGTTGGAAGTTAGTGAAGGTGGCGGTAGACCCGTGCAATGACGACTACGACGACGACGAAGATGATGATGACTTTTGTGCCAACTTGTTTCAGAGCATACAATCTTTGTGGATATATTGCATATTTATTAAGATAGTGGCGAAGAAGAGGATGATGATGATGCTGACCAATATGTTTACTATATTCTTCGGAATTTTCATCTTCTCTGCCACCTCCTACCCACTTCTTTCTTCGTCTTTCTACAAGTTTAATATTCAAATCATGTACTCTCGCACTGAATTGAATATTGTTTATACCTGCCAGTCTGGTGTCATGGCATGCCCTGCCACCACCACCATTACTACTTGAGTTTCATTCAAGTCTACTTTTCAGAAGGAGATGAGGCAGCCAAAAAGCCAAGCCTACAAAAGAGCAAAAGCAAACGAATCTTACGATTTTACTATCTGAAAAATAAATGTATTCTTAATGTGTATTCTATGCTAAATAGGTGGTATTGGTTATTAGCCCCTGCGGAATTGCCGTGGACAAGCATGCACTCTTAATTTTAGCCAATATGTTGTGGTCACTATATATCTCTCATCTTTCTTTGGCATTCTTAATAGATATGTGAATACCATGTTGTTTTTCTTATTGACTCTATTCAACTAATAGGATAAAGTTTTTTAGTAATTGTAATTACAACATAAACCTACAACTAATTATTTATTCTGTTCTCACCGCATAGGTATGACTAGGTTGATGATAAAATCGATATTACATTCTATTTACATCCGTGTCCTCGATCTTGTCACCGAATGTAGGTAGCTTTCTCTGAAACCGGGAAGAAAATGCAAATGGAAGGTTGTGCTAGGAAAAAAACTGTCGATGAACTTGAAGGAATGTATGACGAGTGGATTCATAATATTTGATAATTTTTGGTTGGAAAGCATACAAATTTACCCCGAATTGACAAGAAAGAAATTAAACGAATTTTCTGAATTTCCAAATTAAAGCAACTTATGTAATACCAGAGGCCATAGCATATCATCATGGCAGGTATTATTTGTGACTGGAATCTGAATAAATACCAAATATTAAATATTCAGGAAGCTATTTAGCTAACATTACTTTCACAGATTGCAATTGTTTGTTCACTTGATTACTCCACTGATGAAGTTATTTGTGTTTAAAATATCTACAGCTACTCTATCTCACGAGAACGGTTGAATGTAAAATCTCTTTGAATGTACCATAACAATCTCGTGCAATGCCCGCAACAATGCAGCACCTGTTCAGTTTTCCTACTTGATTGTTGAATCACACTCATACCTCTGCATATAAGGATTTTGACGACTCAAATCGCAGACGTTACAGTGACTACGTTCTATGGGATCTTATGATTTGTGCAGATGTATGCATACGCCAATCGAGTTGATTATCAGCTTCTTCTTCTTTGTCTCACGACGAAAACTTGTTTGGCTACACTTACCAGCATCTATTGGCAAATCTATAAAACACACTCGTCTGTTAGTTAGAGCGCAGGACTCGAGATAATGCACAATGTCTTTGTTCAACAAAGGGTTGTAGCGTTCATCCTTGAGTGTACAGTAAATGATTTTTACAGATTTGTTTTCTATTGTAACTGCTAGATTGCCTGGTATAACATTGACACGCGGAAAGCAAAAACAAACTTTAAAATGTTGTTTTTGTAAATGTTACGGTTTAAAAATTGAATTTTGTAGTTTATATTGTATTCGGTGTTGTATAGAAACTAATTTAGCATCTGTATGATTAGAGAGAAGTGCAGAAAACATCTTAACTGGAGAATATGTTATATGTATTTTATGGATATACACTTTTTATTTTCTATCTATTTTCCATTTCCAACGATTGTAACAGTTTTGAAATTTGAAGGCATCATCTACAACAGCAAATTCTTCATCCAGTGCATGTCTTAATGATACACTCGTAATTACTACTTATAAAAAGTTTACTTTTGTTTGATCAGAAACATAATATTATAGATTCTAGACAACTAGCCGCACCAAGTACCATGTTAGCTTCATATATAGGATCATAGGAAAAAATAAAATAATGAACAAGTTTTAACCATTAGCAATGACATACTTGCATTTGTTCACTATTTCATCTTAAAATAAATACCTAATTACACTAATTAATCATACAGAATTAAACGGTTATAATCTGCAATACACATTCTATCAATCATAACCATGTTCACCTGTATAAAGTGTTGTATTTTTGCGGAGTGGTACAATTTGACATTTATTGTGATTTATTATTGTCAGGAGAGCACTGCTGTGCTGTTTTCCAAATTACCGTATCATTGGAGCCATTAGTGTTCATCAATTCGATATATATTTGTTAAATTTCAGTCCAAATCTTTCTCCATGTTGAGGTAAATCGATGGATGAAATTGTAGATTCTTAGTTGGATTTGGATTACTGCTTTCATCAGGTTCGTGATATGCCATACCTGTAATTGTTTTTGAAATCTGAAAGAATTGAGCATTAAACGGAAGTGAGAAAACTGTCGCAAATGCACCTAATCGTTTTTACATAGGAAGCAAAGGGGACGGTACATTGCCAGCTCGTCATTTACCAAAAACTTCAAAATAGTGTAAAATGTGCCATAAAAGTTTTTAAACAGTCTATATGTGTTGGGATATAGTACATTTACGTGTAGTTATAAGTACAGCTGTTACGATTATTACATATCATTAGCTGATTACTAGAATGAAGTCGGCATGCTTGCATTCATTCCTCTCTAAAGTCTGAGTAATTTGACACATGAAAAGTTTTTTTGCCAGTTACGTTCAAAAGACATGAAATGAAACGAAAGCACGAGAATTTGGGGGAATAATAAAGGGTTTCAGCCTATATGACAAATGCGTGTAATGACATATTAAATGACCATACTATCGTCGGTCGGCGCAACATAATTGAAAAAATACTGCTTATGATTATTTTTCATAATTCATGTTGCATGTTTTCCACCGTAATGATCATTTCGACGAACATTTCAAGCGAATAACTAATATTGGGGCAGCTTTATCACTTAATTATGGTCATTACAGTATTATACAGATCTGTGCAACAAATAACATAATATGGCAGAAAATGTACAACCTACTCTATAATTATGTACTTCTCACTTTTCACGTGTCATTATTGGAAAATCTGCAACAATGTGAAGAACTTTAGGGCAATGTGAAGAATTATGATGCAATTTTGAAAGGGAAAATCGAATCATCGTCACATTTTTTTTAATTCGTTGCCTTGTAGCAGGTACATGATACCAGGAATAAAGTGACTAAACTAGGACCCATTCCAGAACTGTCCAGTTTAACGACGACATTTGAACATTCTAACTCAAATTCATGATTTAATTTGATGACTCATAGTTTTTAATAATTATTCTGTCTTGCCAAAAAATTTAATATATACCGTTCTCCTTTCTCTAGCTCATTTGTCATTCATTCCTGAAGAGGCCTGTAAGTTCAACTTATTTTTTTTAAACTTATCGACATGAAACATTGTACTTTTGTAGACATTTGTAGAAACATTTTTGAACTACCACAAATGATAATACGATTATAATCATGTAAATGATAAGTGTTTAATACGGAGACCCTTTGTAACTTTTGTATATTCACAAATTTATGATATGGTTTAGCTCTACTGATATGATCAGCAACAGTAATAAAATGTCATTTTGCACATCATACGAAAGTGCAAGATGTACAGATGATATTGTATGTAAAGTATCGAAAAAGGAAAATTTTTCCTTGTAAAAAAACGGAGGTGCTGCTTATATCCTTCCTTAATCTAATCTCTATAATAATAATAATATTATTATACACACATAATGGTAATCAGCAGCAACATCTCACCTGTATGTAAAACCAGTTTTATGTCTTTTAAATAAAAAAAATAACAAGAGAAAACTGAGCGAGTATGCCATGGCTACTTTTCAAAGTTGAAAAACTTGACCCGAATAAAATCGACAACTTTTGTTGACCATTGCATTGTCTGTCACTGGTAGGTATATGCACAGATTCATACATGCAAAAAAAAGCTCAA
Source organism: Sinella curviseta (assembly GCA_004115045.4). Classification (NCBI taxonomy): domain Eukaryota; kingdom Metazoa; phylum Arthropoda; class Collembola; order Entomobryomorpha; family Entomobryidae; genus Sinella; species Sinella curviseta. The sequence goes on from CM065489.1 coordinate 9,498,395, forward strand.
TAGGGGAAGCACATAACAATATAAAAAGTGTAGTGAACAGAAATTGAACTTGTTTCATACAAAAAAGAAATCTCTTTAAAAAAAGTAATGTTGTTACCCTTTCATTACTCTTGTCGCGAAATGAAATATATGCTTTGAAAAAATATATTGAATCATCTTTTTACTGTGTGGTTTATTGTACGCGAACATGGTAGAACACTTATTATCATTTGGCGGCGGCATCTCAAACACAAGAGGCAAGAGGAGAGGGGGAAAACAACAGGAATAAAAAGTGAAAATGCACGAATTAAACAAATGCAGAAAGGTTAATTGCGTTTACCAAAGAAGAAAAATGTTTTGATATGACAGCTGGACATGATTTGTAGTGTTCGTAACTTTGAAAGTCTCTAGTAAAGTGCGTTGTCTAGAATAAATGCTCGTCTACAACTTTGCTTTCTTGTGAATGAATACTATTTTTAGGAGGAATATCACTTCTCTTTTTTAAGTGTTGTCTGCATGTCTACTAAAAATTTGAAATATTAAAAAAATAATATTTATGCAGCTAGCGATAATGGTATCACCTTAAAAGTAGAAATGTTTTAAAAACCGTGATGGACATGCGTATATATTTCTTTAACAATATTGGAGACTTGTCTTAAAGAATTATCCTTAAATGACCAGCAAACGTTTTTAAAAAACGTCAGATCATCTATCCTACGGATACTTATGTGGGATTGCTGTCAAAATGATTTTAAAACTAGATATTATAAACTTTTGTGTTCAAGATATGGAGGAAAAAGAAGGAAGCAATTGAACGCTGAAAAGACACGTTATGCATATATTCGAAATGAAGACAATGATGATGAAGGATATACAGCAGCAGAGAGATTCTGGTTGCAGAATGTATGAATGAACGAGTGTTCCTTCCTTCCTCGCAGACTCAACAAGACTTTCACTTGCAGCCGTGCAAGCATGATATCAGGTACGAAGTCTCATCATCATCATCATGGCTGATAATCTGCAGGTATCGCAAGAACAATGATGCTCATGTTATTATTATTAATAGTGTGATTTATTTATGCAGAAAGAAACTCACAGAGTCGATTGTCTTATAGTTTGCCCTGCAGCTGCATGATGTGTTTGCGATTAATAATGGATGAACACATATCTGTGATATGATGTGCGTAGTACTTCATCTTGAAACGAATTGCCATTTTTTTAGCAGAATTTCACTATAAAGGAAAAAACCACACGAGACAGCACTCATTTACATATAATAAGTATAATACGTAATCTTATCATCATGCATATATATTATATCACACTGTCAACTGTGCAAAATGGTGCGGTACAAGTCATCACCAAGTTTTGTCCTCAACAGGTTGAGTTGGATATATACCACACCTGACACAGACAAAACGTGCTGACGATGATGAGAAAGGTGTGGGGACTTAAACCAATTCATAAGGAGCAATTTTTTTCCAATTACTCCGAGCAACAATCGAACATTAAAAATAGGAAATACTCTAGCTTATAATGAAGTTATTGCTATGTTAATAAGCTTGATATTATATAGATATTATGTCATTAATAGTGCATTATGTAAGGGTTAATTAGAAACTCTTGTAAATTATTTATAAGAAGTAAATTAATGACATACACCACACTACCACAGCACGTAGTATTATTGCATTGTGGTTTCGCCTGACTCTGAATAAGGCCGCTAGAAGCCCGAATATGCGGTTAAAATCGGAGGTGACGGCAGCGTTTAGAAGCGTACCAAGCAAGTGGGCTGAACGAAACCGTGTCGAACCGGGTCATGCGCGTACCCAACCCACCTTGGTCAGACAACTATTGCTCGGGTCAATGGTACATTTAAAAAATGTTGAATTCAGTTTGTGTATCTCTGTGTCAGTATACTTTTATTTAGGTGTGTTTAATAAAACTAATAAAACATTCATAGCCAACATGCCGCACAAGCAAGCAGGAAAATAAATACTTTTTTGAAATATAGTCAGTCAGGACATCGGATTAATTCACTGTTTCTTATAATCTAGTAGAGTTACCTAATTTGTATTTACCTGGGCGCAATGAGAACCTGGTTACCTGCATTTCCATTCATCGTTTCTATACCTACCTATTGCACACAATGCACACGTAATTCGAAAAAAGATATAACAGTCAGTCAATCAACGTCATCACGTTCGTTAAATGATTTGTCGTAGCTGTAGCATTCCGCGTTGTCTGCTGCAATTATTATTATTGTTATTATTATGTTGTCCACTTGTCAGCTCATTTTCCGCTCATCACTGCTTTTCTATACCGGCCCTTCTTCCAATCTAAACACAAACTTTTTTTAGCAAAAAAAAATGACTTTTTAACATTTTAAAAAAACCAATTCAAGCCGTCACATATATCCTTTCCTATAATCAAGAAGATGCACACAATGTGTCGCCACGACTTGATGAATAGTCAGCGTAAACGTATTATGTACTTAGCATGCATCCAAATAAAATAGCAACATGTCTAATATATCGCGTCTACAGCAAATATGAATGGACGGCTAATCATCCTGTGAGGTGAGTGAGTACTTTAATGATAACTCTTTGCATACTATTATTACATGCAATGCAACAAAAAAGCGAGTATTCTGATCGTTTTATAATGATTTTGTATTCATCTTCCTAATTTGAGAGGCGCTGGCATATCGGAAGAAAACATAAACACGTCAGCCTCTAACGAGGATTGAGAATTCTTCCTAAACAATTTTTTTTCTAGATGCGTCCTCCCAAACAAAGAAAACGTACGCAATTTATGGTACTAAATAAAAAAGTGAGCATACGCAATGTTTTGTTTATGTGGCTTGCCTGTGGACTTTGTTGGCCTTCCCCATAAATAAAGCTCAAAAATACATTCGAAAGGGTTTCTTCCTATCTCCAAGAGAAGATGCACACAATATTACACATATATTTATGGCTAATTTTCTGCCTTGCCTCAGGTAAATATACCCCATTTGAATTTTTAAGTAGACGGATGAAGGATATTATAGGGGCTGTATATAGAGTTACTCTTCTAAATCAATGAATGGAAATGGCTATTTCAAGAATCACTTGATTTCACACCTCCTCATTAGCCTTACCTTGCAATCATAGCAAGCATGGCTGGTTGTTGGTAAATGCTCTTTTCTACCTTATATTGCCCATTCAATGTAAATACTAATATTGTTGTAGTGGCGTTTCCCTACTCCGCTGATTTGATTGTCAGTCGGGACATGCGTGCATGCAAATAAAGCAGTCGTATGCAAATTAAATTGCTGATCGCTGTGATCGCATTTTCACTTTCACAATGAAGGCTTGTTGGTAGGGTAGAATAGCTGAAGATTATTATGTGAGTTAATGACTGATATCGAGACATTTATTGCGAGCCATGTGTTTGTGTACCTACATGTATGTTCCCCTTGCTCGCTGGTACTACCGTAATTATTACTGCATTTTATCAATTTTACGAGAGATTTATTTTGCACAGTTTTCAAGAAATTGCAGGAAATATATACTTTTAAAACGTTGCAATTGATTGAATCATGCAGAAATACATAAACCTATGAATTCGCAATTTGCATCGAGCCATTAAGGTATATTTGATCATTATAGAAGGAATGATTAAGAGTTAAGACTAGATTGTAATTTGCAATCTTATTTTAGAACAAAGTTTAACGTCCAGAGCTTTGCTAGTGCAAAGTCTAATGAGTACGTGACGTCTTTTGAAATAAAAATTGAGACTCCCATCCATACACATCCTGCTTTTTATATATTATGTGATCTCTGATGAATGGTAAATTTTCATTTGTTAGATTTTGTGAAGTACTTTTATTACGTAATATTTTATTTTCGATAATGCACCATTAGTTATTCGTTGTGTAGGCTCAGTTCTTGGAAAATGTATGATTAAATAGGATGGTAATTTATATGGAGGTAGTATTTGGGCTTTTTGGCTGAAAAAAATATCCGCATTCATTCATTTGAAATAGATATGGAATTTAATTTATAATCAGTTCTTAATGAAGTAGATAATGTAAATTTGCTAAAAAATGCCCTTCATTTGTACCACGAACAGTACTAGAAATTGATTATTTTGGCTAAAAAGGCGAAAAATTTGATTGATTCAGCTGTATTTTGTACTTCCTTAAGTACAAAATTTTCTCATCCTAGTTTCGTTAGACTCGCATTTTGAATTTTATACGCGAACAAATATTGCAGGTACTTATAATGAACGCTTCGTTGAATTGAACTCATTACAAGTACAGGTAAGGGTCACTAATTGGTGGAAATCGTTTTGCAAAAAAACATTTCATCAATCATCGATCAGCTATGTTCAGAATTCTATCAAAACAGTATTGTTAATAAGAACGACCTACCGATGACCTACGTTCCTATTGTATCCTTAAATCAGGTTGACCATCTTACAATTGGACATTTACATATTTTACCAAAAAATAGCTCATTATGTCATTGTCATTTTCGTGCGTGCATGGGAAGCTCAGTGACAATCACGTTTACTTCATCATCGCGTCAAAGAATATTTAATGAATCTACTAATTTCTACTAATAATGGCTTCGCCTGTAGTTATATGCTGGAAAGAGAACAGTTTTGGTATTCATATTTCTAGTTGGAAAGAAATATAGATTATGGATGCCATATTTCTAGCTAATGTATATTAAATCTACTATATAAGATGCCTATTAAACTTTGCGCGTATTCATTTTACCCCATGACAGTCAAGTACTACATGCTTTCATATGCACTTTTGCCAGGTTGTCAAACCGTTTAGAATTCTCCCTCCTGTGACGAATCTAGGCAATTTTGAAACCCCTAAACTGATTCAAAAGAATCCTCACACTTTCTAGATGTCGACAAATCATTTGAAATTTAAAAAATATATTTCCTTCCAAGTTTATTTCCAAAAAACTTTGACACTGGCCAACAATGGAAATGTGCACATAATATGTATTTACCTACATGGCATGCATGCGAATATACATGATATGAATATGTTTGAGTTCATTATGTAATTTAAATTTTCCTTTTAGGGATCGTGCATTTACTACGTCACGCTCAGAGGGGGGAGGGGGTTCTCCGGTGAGCGTGACATTACATGTTAAAAGGGGTAAGCGTGACATGGGGGAAGGGGGTATGAAAAATTGGGTTTTTAGCGTGACGGTGCTACATGTATGATCCCTACCTAATTGGTGTGTTATTAATATTAACTACATTAGGAGTTCCCATTATGAAATCGTAGTTTTCATTACGAAATATGGTGGTGGTTAACGAAACAGGAGGTGACTAATTTTTAATGCGCCTTTTCGCTAATGGTGTGAAAGTTGATTAGGGAACGAAAAGATAATGTGAACGGTTATTATCTCATGAATGACATGGGGTAAAATGAACAACGGCCATGCATAAGCATAGACTCCAATGTAAAAATGGACCGGTAAGGGGCACTTTGATTTAGATTGGTGCAAAATGAACATGATAACCAAAGTGTTACAAGTGCGGTATTAACGTCTTTTCCAAGTTTCCATGTTGGAACATGGGGTTCAGCTAGTATTCCAGATTTTCCCAAAAAAATCAATGTCCAATTAATTTATCAAAAGCAAAGTTCAGTCTATTTTATGAATATTATCCGTACTTGTAATTCATATTTAGGTTCTAGATCTAACAGAGATGCGAAACAAAAATGTACATTATCGACAGAACAGCTCAATGATTACGTTAAAACATCGTGCAAACCCTTCACTCTTGTTTCAGGACCATAATTGAAGAAACTCGTGAGGCCCATTCATGACTATTTCATTTACGAAAATAAGCGACGCGATGCACATCTCCTCCGTCCAATGTTCCAACAACACCTCACGCTCCTCATGCCGTGCAATTACCATTCGAATACCTTGTTACACCTTGTAATATGGCAAAAAACAACACCTGCTGTTGTTACTTTTATCTTCTTCTTCCTTTTATTCCGGCCATAAAATGTCGTTGTCTGACCTTTTCACTTTCTCAAACTCTCCTGCACATTATTATTATATCATTAATAGAAATTTTCGAGGGAGTGTCAAGAAAACGGCGAAAATTATTATGTGGAGTGGACTGCGTTGTATATGGGCTCAGAATTTGTCATGCTCTTACATGCGCGATACACTCCTTTTGGACTTTCTTTCCACACACGGTTGTGTACTGAATGCAGACTCAAAATTCGATTCGAGACATTAGTCATTGGTTTATATGGCAGCGGCGCACAGCGTAAGGTCTCCTTCCATTTGGTCATTTTACTAGCAATTAACGCTGAAAGGTCATTTCGTTTACGAAACTTACGGAAAATGGATGGCATCAAGTCAGCTTGCGACGTGCATGGAAAAAATTAATAATTACCTACATTCAAAGCATGAAATTACCTCAGGACATAATATATTTTTTGGGGGTTTGTGGTGGTAACAACCAGACAGTTCAATGCTAGCAGTTAGAGGGACGTTGTTGCTCATAGCTAGCTTCCTCTTGTAAATAATTACAGTTTTGTAGCAGAGAAACATTAACGCTCAATCATAATGGATGGGACAACACACAACACTCTGAAACAAAACACCAAAAACATGTTTACAAGCTTCTTGTAAATTAGATATGATTTTGTAAGTATTTTTCGTTCCAGGGTCAAAATTTGAAGCATCATGCACAAAATTGCCATAAACTGACTAATTAACAAGCTCGCAGTACACATGAGTCTCTCTTACACATAGTTCCCAAGGTCAGTACATGGATGATAATATGTCCCAGTATCTAAATGTTAATATTTTAATGATGATGCTTTCCTTTTTTTGGTGCATGGTCCAACCTTTGTCGTTGTTGACCATCGAAATCGAAAGTAGTTAACTAGGATGATGATGAGGGTGAGAGATCCCAATTCAAAACTAAAGCGTGATGTTCTGCAGAGATTAGGCGGAGATTCCACAAATCCTCACCCAAATTTGAATGAAGAAAAATGTGAGGTGCCATCCATCAGACTCTCCTCCTTGAGACCATTGATCGTGCATTTTTTTGTTCCTGGCAAATGGGCTTCCTTCACATTATTTTAACATATTACGCTGTAGTCATGTCGTTGTCATGTATCATCGCCAAGGGCATTCATATACACCCTTTTAACGATGTATCTATCTGTTATGCTTGTTGTTTTTAAGAAAAATTGAGGTAAAAATTCCTATAATATATTTATTAACGAGAAAATGCCATGAAAAAAGTAAGAGTTTTGCTGGCCATTTGTAACATGTCTGCTTAAAAGACACATGTATATACATACATAACAATGAAAATGAGACTGTTTATTGTATTTTGCCGTCACTTTGTCAATAAACTGCTCCGTAAAGGGGATGGACATTGACATCCATTCTGTCAGCTATAACGTGAACTTTATTTGCCGTTGGAATGCTGTGGGAGGTTTGAAATTGCAAGCAGTATGAAATATGATTATAATAAAATAAAAAAGTCTGTTCTGTGTCATGTTTTGTTGGTATAAAGCTCAAATGAAGGTAACATAATCTTATAAACAAACATACGAAGAATTTTTTACGTTATTCATAAATTACGTAGAATTTTGTTGATTAATGGTGGTTGTGACGTTATATCCTTGTCATGCGAAAACATTTACCCAGGCGTACCAATTAATAAATTATTTCAAATTTCTTCGTCAATATTCACCTTCAAAAATAAAAACGTGGTATGATTCATGGCTTGATTGACCATTATTCCTTCACACAGTTTCTAGTATTTAGTAAATTAATGGAAAGTGGATTTGCATGTGTGGTTATTTATGCGGGCACACGGGAGCACTTAAGGAAATTTAGCACTTCAGCGAGCAAATTTATTATTAAATTGTTGTTGAACAGCCTGCCTGGTTCCTTATATGCGTGTCCAACAAACTACATAGCGCCTATAATAACGCATTATCATTACGGTACATTGTGTTTTTAAAAAACGAAAACAGCTTTTACTAAGAGACAACAATGCTTTATTCTTGATCTTGGCTATCAACATGATTGTAGTATACTTGGTTTTATTCATTCATCCTATGTAATTGTATAATTGCTTTGCGTTTGTTCACCAACGAAAAACGTCACCAACAACGAGCAACTTTAGGGACTGCTTGCCATTTACAGAAATTTTTATTATATGCTGTCATGCTAATATATTTTCACCTCCCACACTGCCCAATATAATATCCTATATACCCACTGACTGTCTACTGGTACGCTGCCCACAGCAAACATTCTTCCAAGAAGAACCTCTCTGTAAGTGGGAAATATAATGACTACAAGAATGACTGTAGTTGATAGGAGTGAGGTTTAAATTATTATGTGAACATTGGTATGCTAATTCATTCTTGACAGCACAACAACCCATTTCGGCTATTTTTGGAATTTTGCGATTTCATTTTTTACGAATAAGAAAGAAAGACCCTAAAAGATTATTATGGTAATTGTAAAAGAGCTGTCATTGAGGACCTTCACCATGAAAAGAAGAGCTTAAAGGAAAACTGTCATTAATTCTACTAGCACAGCCTTTCTTTTCGAACAGACAAGAGATGTGACTCAACGTATATCATGCGCCTCTAAATAAGCTCTGCGTAACGTTATGCATGATCGTGTTTTTTTCTCTCTTCAGAGACATTACTACGCTACTATCTATAGTGTTATCTTTCACCTAATTAATACTTTATAGACACTATCATTATAAATTACGTTTTTCAATAGCATAGCATTTTTTTATATTTTTAACTATCACATCACCGTAGGCCTTTCCAACAGATAGCCGTATGAATTTCAAGGAAGATCAGAATGTAAATTTTTTGGTGTAACAACATCAACTTTGATCGGTCGGTCGGCAGCCTCTCTGCATTCATTGCATACACAATCGCAAATTTCTTCTTTCGTTCGAAACGATTTGTTCACACGCTGGTTCTCTCAAGAAAGTGTATGCACTCAACATTTTTAGCTAGGTAGTAAATACGTGTACGCTTTTCACCTTAACCATTAGTAGCACAAAAATAGCCAATTTATTTGAAGTGACATTGATTCCTTCATCATCATCAATACAATAATGAGCTGTGTCATCATCGTCGACGTTGACGATCAGATATCAACAGGACCAATTACCAGGAGCTTTTTCGTATTGAGATATTGAGATGTCTCTGTGTGTGTGTGAGGAAGCGTAATGTAGTATGCAGCGATAATAATGATAATGCAGGTATTTACGAGTTGATAATACGTACAACCATTTACAATGAATGGCTATATATTACCTACAATAGTACAACCTGCTGCCATCGTACACACAGCGCGCAGCAGTGAGTACAATTTTCTATCACTAATGAACACTTCAATCACCCCACCATTAAAATATTGAGGATCTCATTAATTGCGCGGATGAAAGAAAATATATTGATTTGTTTGAGCACAAAATAGGCTCCCCTTGAAATCTGGTAAATGTGAAAAGGACAATGAGAAAGCCTGACGTATGTATTTATAATGCAGAGAGTGGCAATTTAAACGCAGCGGATCATTTACCCTACATGATTTCGGAACCGAAAGAAATTCAAATTTTGGCAATGCAAATCTAGCATTTATTTTTGACATGAGCACATATCATTTGATCTCCTTTCAAAAACAATATTATCTACGGATGCAAAGAAAGAAATAATTTATGTGGACACTCTGTAATGTGGTTTGTACATGCAATTGGGTTTTATTAAGCTATTCTTGAACGCTGCCCTATGCCAAACACACAGACATGTTCACTTGTCATTGTCACACATCCATTCGTAATATTACCTGTCTCTCTCTGTGTGTGCATACCTTGTCGTTTTGACTCATTGTCAATGTCCGCTGGCAGTCTTGAAGAAACGCACATTATAACTTGTAGCCAGCAGGAACAAAAACCATACCTACGTAAGCATTTTGTTGTCCTCCTCCTCCTCTTCAGCGTTTTCTTCTTGGCAATCTTGTTATTATCCTTTAGTTTTTAAAAACTATATTATCCATCATCATACTGTTTAAAGAAACATGCATTTTACTCACTCAGAGTGTGGTAAAAGAAGTAAGCCATCATAATATATTATTTCATGCATGCGTACATACATATAATCGGCATATCATAAACATATATACCCGTGACATGGCAGCATATAGTGAGGGGTAGCAATGCAATGGCAAAAAAATTGAGCATGACCATAATAACATGGGCTCTTCTTTTGCAAAGTTGGCGATTATGATTACGAATATTAGAATGATTAATGGAACCCGAAGCGGTTACAATCATGTGGGCACCCAAAGCTACAAAAATGAAATTCATAGTGTACGGACGTGTTTCTTTTATCGAGTTGAGTCTGTCGCCGTCTCACTCACTCGGCCAGAGAGCCAGCAGTCAAGTCCCTGAGAAGAATGACTGAAGAAAAAAAAGAGTGTAGGGAGGCACGCCAAAAAATATTAACGACGACAACAGGTAATAGGCAAGGCATACAGAACACCACCACAGATCCACGACGACGCGTATACAGCACAGATTCTTCTCACTCAATTTATAGTACCCACGTGAATAATAATAATAATAGTCATTTTTTGTTTCCTCATAGTATCATGCATATCAGGGAAATAATGTAGGCCCAGAAGGGCATCATTTTCTCGTCGAAATGAATGTTGTTCCTTCGCAAAGATAAGAATACTATATCGTCATTATCGTAATCATAAATATAGTCCATGAAAGTTTTATACGGTTTTAGGCAGTATAAGAGATGGTATCTGATGAGATGATAGCGCTGTATCGTATCGTTTACAGGTCCTTTTGCAGTATCCTGCCATTATGCCGATGATGATATGATGAAAATGCGAAAATTTTGCATCATTTTCCGAAAAAATCATGTGGTAGGGGCCGGGCAGTAGCCAAAGTCTTGTTGTTTTGTTGTCTTGCTCTCTTGCCTGAGATTTTGTCGTGTTGGTGGTAGTCAAGGTGGCGGTGGCAAGCCCGCGACAGCGCTGCGCTTATGTACACCATTAAAGATAATAAAGCTGGTTTGTTGAAGTGGTGGTGGCAAATGCAATATCAAGAAATATAACATGAAAGAAGGAACTGAAACGAACTTATAGCATGATATATTAACCGTAAAGTAGTTCCTCTTTCATCAATGTAGTCATACCTATTCGTAAATTCGTATAACATGCATGTATATTTGTTGTTGCCGAATTAACCGTATGTAAAAACCGGCAGATGAGAAGAAAAAACAGGCAGTGGCGGCGCTGCAGCGTGCGTGGTCAGCGTATGTTGTATATACAGTGCTGATAATGATGACTGTTGGTTGTTGTGCTCAAGTCAGTGTCTTGTATTTGGTCTAATATCGACTCCTGTCAAGATGAGCATTGTGTACGCATTTTTTTGCAGATCTCACTTTGTAGTCATGTGTGTGGTGTGCTCGTCTCAAACGTCCATTTTTCAGCTGTTATGTCCCACTATTCCAATAACATACATTTGAAAACTTTATAAGCTTTCAAGCTAAAACATTGCAAACTCAACATGCTATAAGTTATCATTTCGTTCGAGTATAGATACAAGCGAACCGTTGTTGCGTATATTAACAACGTGGATTTCTGCGTGAACTACCATTTGCATCTGTTGTGCTGTTCAACCCAAAGAAACCTGAGCACGACTTTGTTCGCTGTTGGCTGTTGCTCCTGGCCTAACAACTTTTTTTATTCACTTGTTTCTCTGGTTGGACATGTAAGCTTTAAACATGAAGGCATGACTTTTCAATTTTTGTTTTATGACTTTCCTTAAAAATTTGTTTTTTTCCTTGGCTAGACGAAGAAGAAAAATAAATAATAAATACCTGTAAATGTGCAAATTTTTAGTTTTCATGTCAATTTTACCATTCTAATTTGTTTGTCGAGTATGAGGTAATGAGTTAAAAAAACAGGATTACTGAATTAAAATTTTCTCTCATTTTTAAGACGGACCACCTAAAACCGAGAGACAAGAATAACCACTTTTCTACCGCATATTTAATTGACATACGTACGTACGCATAATTGTTTCTCCGGGAGACAATGACAAGAGTTAAGTCCATATACACAAATGTCATTGTAGTGGAAGATCATCATCACATGTACGGAAGTGAGTACAGAAAAAATAAAAACAATGTGTGAAATGCACACATGTCGTATGAGATCCATACATTTTACTGCGGGCTATAAATGGTCAGACATCAGAGGAAAGTATAAGTATTTCACACCAGACAACAAGAGTTTTGCAAGTTAATTGAAATTTCCGTTTGATATGGAAGGCGGATTAATTGTAATAGTAGTCGCAGTAAACCGGTTTTGATACCAATGAATCGCGAGTAAACATGGCATAAATACTATTACTACACATATTATTATACAGTAAAGTGATACTTTCCTTTTTGCTATGTTCCATCTGTCGTCGCTGTTGCCGCATCTTATCCTTCTCCTCACTGGATAGTTAATAAAAATAGAAAGTTTTCTGTCAGATATCTGCGAACAGCACTCGGTGAGTGTTATCTGCATGTGTGTGTGTACAACTGGGCTACACGCATGTTACATGAATTTCGTTAGCAAACAAAAACTGCACGTGTGTGTATCTCCCAAACAAACTGACCGGAATGCACAACAGCAGCAGCTCACACCACATCATCATAACATGAGATATAAAGAGAGTGAGAGAGCAACCGACTCGTTTTCCATCTCCCTAGGACAACAATGGGAGAAAGTTGATTTTTTGGCTTTTACATAAAGGATATAAGACAAACCATAGCAATGATGTGCTAATGGGCTATCGACCTGAAATCGAAAAGATGATCGTTCATTTCTCATTATCATCTTTGATATATCGTAATCAGAAAGGAAAAAAAAACATTTTTGCTCGTCTCCCCGCGACTCGTCATCATCACCATCGTCATTTTCATCAGCAATCCAATGGCACTCACTTCACTCTACTCACTCACTACTCTCTCATTTAAAACCCTTTGGGTTACTTTTAGAAATTGAACAATGCTAAAATTGCTCGTATATTTGCATTAATGCGTGTATGATAAAGTGCCTATCATTTATTGCCACTAACAACGCCACAACCATATTACATATTGCAATATTGCAAACTAGAGGATATTACCAGAACCACCTGCCCCTTCAAACATTTGCAAGAGGAAATTGCAAGTTGATCACGAACTTTAATACCGTGTGCTCTGTTTTAAAAATTTAACGTATCTTTCAATCAACTCGTATCATCGTCCAACAACAAACGACCATTTCATTGGGATTCTCTTCATTTAGAATTCATGATAATCTCTATCATTATTTCATGATTATATACACTCTCTTGTGCAGAACGATTTTTTTCTGTGTCAAAACTGATTGACATAGATTCAAATAAAATGGCATTTAAATTTTCAATTTCCTTTACCAGTTTTTGTTTCTCTCTTCTTCAAGTTATCGCATTTGATCTTGTCTAGAGCTTATAAGTTTTAGTGAGTGAGATCTTTTTTTGACAACTGTACCAACTGAAGACAATAAAATATTTTGTGTATCGTGATGCAAATATCGCAACAAAAAACTATTCATACACTTTAGTTTATATTTTGAGTTTGTTTTCAATCTGTAGGATAAAAAATATAATAAAAAATAAATAAAATGACAAGAGCCAAAAGTTACAATAGACCAAGCTCGTTTTCAACTCTAAAGTTGTATGTGTGTGTTTTTCTGGCGAAAACAATCGCCACTTACTTAAGTACTTATACATAATTGCATGTACATTTTAATATCATTGAAACAACCACAAACTTGTCAGAATATCTGAAGAAGTAGAAAAGCATTATTATTATCTTGTATCTACTTACAGCATTCAAACCACTTACTATCACATCGCTAATCTCGACTAATCTCAACAATCCCGATCTATGGTGAAATGTAAATAAATAAATGAAAATATATCCATCTGCAGGCATTTGACAACTTTTTTCGTAATATATACACTATTATTTGCAAGACTAGCCAAGTACACTCCTACTGTACAGGTACAAGCCAAGTCGTTTGGTTGCGGTATTTATTAAAGTGCAAAAAGTAATTGCCTTTATCATTTCATGTTAAACGTCCGTTACACCGCTCGCCAATAAATTGGATGCATTTGAAGCCGTTAGGATATCAAATTTTTCAAAGTCAAATATGGCATCTCTGACATATCACTTTACTCTTATTGCCGTTTTATAACAGTAACAAAGTTAACAGGAAGGAAGGAAGGAGTTTTCAGCTTTGAAGAAAATGTACACCATCTGTACAACGGTTTATTTGTCTTTAAAGAAACAAGCACGTTTGAAACTTGCGAATTTAAAAAAAATAATTTTAAACACACAAGAACAACAATGGTCGGCAATTTCATGACGGTAGAAGCGCGACTCTTGCTGTTATTGTGCAGATAAATATTAGTGAGGAGTAAAGGAGTAAAAAAACCCTTCCCTTGAGGGTATGGAAGTTCATTTACTGGGAGGCTGTAATAAAATGCATGCAATCGCTGTGTATTCCTCAATCTTCAGCATATCAGACTTGAAATGATGATCTTGATGAAAGTTTCTCTTTCTGTCTGAGAAAAGTCAACAATAGTGAACCTGTTTTCTGTTTTTATTGATCGTGTAATAACAACAATGACCAACCGTTGTAATGATTAAATGAAGTATTCGATACAACAAGACATGCGAGAGTTTACTACGATGGGTAAAAAATGAGAGGTTAGCTGTACTTGTACACAATTCCTTTAAATAATTTGAACCAACATGTAACATTCGGTGAGTTTTTAAAAGTTGAAACGGATAATGCAAATAAGCTGGATACTCTTGTGTCAAGGTTAATGATGTTGGTGATGACTAATGAAAACCTTATGCATACCTTAACAATTCGCAGTCACTAAGTGTTACCTGGGACGAGAGTGCGGGCTGTAAAAGCAGACATACACTGGCGATTCTAGAAAGTGTTTCTTCTCAGTTCTCGCATAATACATCATTCATCACTCACGATTAGATAGATTCAAAGCAATGCATGTTTTATATTGTTTTCTGCTGTCCCTTCACAGCAAACAGAATCAAGTGGTGGCAACTACATGTGCGGTATATCAGTCAAATCGTTTTCAGTATTTATTAGCCTTTGCTATTAACTTTACATTCATTGTAAATCATGTAAGATCAAATATAATTCCAATGTTTTACATAGTATAGCTAGCGTTTGCATTAATTTTGATGTGATTTTTAAAAAGTAATCAAGTTCCTGTATGCATAAACTGAGCAGTAGTAACATCCTCCTTAACAAAAGAAGGCAACTGAATGAATGAATCCATCTCAGCTTTTTAAAGCAAGTGTCGCAGACACAATATATAGTCTGAACTGAAATCCTAAAGGGCGATTGATTATTGGAAGGTGGAAGTAGAAAAATGGTTTTTGCAGATACGCTGGTTGAAACTTGTAGTTTTACATCTTTGTACAAAATTTATGTGTGCACTTATCGTTAACTCCACTAAAAGTCATAGCCAGACTATATACATTTTCTAGATAACCTGTCCTTTTATCACAACTCATGCACGCTTTGCCCTTTCTTCAAGAAAATGTAGCAATATAACAATCTTTCTGATTACAATAATCACGGTAATCGAATAAAAATGTTATAAATATATATCGCAGCCGTTAGCCGTATACATAACTGCATTTACGCTTGTGTTCGATGCACACACTCGCATCATGTGTCGTACTTTTTACACTTCACCATAACAGCTTGTATGACAACTGATAACAACCATAAGCAAAATGTACCTGAATTTGTTAAAACATGACAACAGGCAAAAAGGAAAAGGAAGAAGTAGATAGTAATTAGCAGTCATTTGATATCGTTTTCCATCCAAATGTGATTTTACTGTAACCACAAAACGCAGGCAGCAAATGTGTACGCCATTATTGCTAGATTTATGGCATCAAAATGTGTTTTTAAATTGCTGCTAACTTTCCTTGCGACTGTAATTTTGCCTCCTCCATGGTTTATTTATTTAAAAGGAAGGCATTGCACAAATGCTAAATATGACGTTGGGGATTACTGATTACCAGTATAACATTATCTACTACCATGTTTATTGGCAGATGATGCGAAAAACCTACCAAACAGTTCTCGACAAACTTACCGGCGATAGCAAACTGGTAATTGATCCGTCGAGAAAAGCTATGCACATGTAATGCATTTATATGACTGAAAAGAGCAGCGAAGTAGTTGGTGTAGTAAAAGACAATTACCACTAATACTCTTAAGTCCATTTCAATAATGACATTTATCAGTCGAAAATAGATTTCATTGTTGTAAAAAAGTCATTGAATAAGCAACAAAAATCGTCATTGGATTGGCCTGATTTCGGAAATACGAATCATTTAAAAAGACCATCTTCCGCTGCTGTTAACCAGACCACAGAAATGCTACCACATATTTAGCAACTGCAATTGCGAGTTACCTCCTCCTTCGAACCTCCAACAGTATTAAAGGAATATGAAGGCAAATGTCGCAAATTATATTATTGCGGCTTATTTTTATTTCTACAAAGGCGGAATTTATTGCTTTTAATAAAGGCAAATCAAAATATAGACAAAAATGGTAACGAAAAGGTAAACACCAAATATGGAATTTTTTTGGGAAATCAATACTCATGCACGCGAAATCTATATTAATATGGCGTATTAAGAAAGAAATGTGGGAATTGTAAAAGCGGCGAGACCGGCATAACTGCTTTCAAACTTTTTGAGTTTATTTGCGTTTGATTAATCCTTCCTTTTTGTAGCCCAACTTTTATATAATAATAATAATAACATTTTTTTGCTTTTTATCTTGGATTTGATAAGGCAAATTTCAAGTAGAACCAATCAAATCATAAACATTGTGGATTGGAAATTGTTTCACCGACATAGATAAATTTATGATCATTTTTGCTCAATGTTTTGCGAGGCCTACATCACTTTCATCTTTGCCATTTTTTTCCTGCATGCTAGTACAGCGTCTGCATATACTGCCAACACGACAACTGCGGACGGACGTGGATATGAAATGTGGTTCGTTCGTTGTACTGTTTTTATATCACTTTGCCATCTGACAGCCGAATATTATATAGCTTTGGGGGTTTTCACAAGGATTTTTCACCACTGCACTAAACTAGCTGACTGACGACAGCCTGAAAATTGCATGCATTTTTAGTGCCACGCGTTACTATTTTTATTTTGATCCACTATCATCATCATCATCTGAAATGGAAAGTACAATTTTTACTTGCAGCACATTCGCTACTCATCATCAGACAGCAAAAAAATAATCGACACATTATCGAAATTTCAATTGTACTTTCAATTTGCCGCATACGTATGACCTATGCAAATCTGCATGTCGAATTTCTCAAAAATGGAGTAGGTGCATAAAAATGCAAAGCATTTTGGACTTGCTTCAAACGGACACTCAAAATATGCAACATGATTTTTCTCTTTCGCTTTACATTAATACATTACATTATACTTACATAAGATGTTTTAGGAAAAGTTTGATATGTTATCTGCATGCAGTTCGTTTGGTGACAGGTTTACTCTCAAAAGCAAAAAAAAACGCTAAAAATGTACATGCGTTTTCTCTTTCACTGATAAAAATGTAAGTAAAGCTCTCTTGAAAACAATTTGACATGGCTCCACATAATACTCCGAATCTATATATCTAAATCTATAATAGACATTCACGTTTTTTACCAGACACCAGACATTCTTCAAATTTTAGCGTATCCGATATTTTATAGTTTACATAAGTACACATGTTGTATTTGTAATACAAATTTTGTATATTTATAACAGCAACATTATTCATCTTGAAATAAGTAAGGGTTGTTTGGTGTGGTCGGGTATATTTTTTTAAAGAAAAGTATCCTTTCATCATCTCTACACGCATGACGGGTGATTTGACATAGTTTGGTTACAAAAAATCAACGATGATTCCATGGGAGAATTTTATTTTGTATGGGTGTGTGTGCTGTTGTTGATGTTGTGTGATGCGACAATAGTAATGTTTGCATTATAAATATTTATGTAAATGACGTCTATTTCATTATGGCATTGTTTGTGATGGGTACTTAGAATGATGTGAGCGCATGTTTTGTTCTCTTGGCGGTGGTGGTAGTTGCGGTGCGGTAGAATCTAGCGTATTTCCCCTGCGTGTTTTCCTTGCTCAGCGATCCTCCTCACCATCACCACCATTTCGTATCTTTCCGTCGTCATCATCAACGTTGTTGTCTGTTGTGTCGTGATTCTCTTATCTGCCAACAAACAGGGAGAGAGAGGGATACACTTTGAATATGGTTGGGTTTTTTAAAAATTCTAATCACTATAAATGATTATACGGTGTTATGTATGCAAATCTTATGTGAATTGCATGGTCGATGCGAGAGTCTGAAGCACTTCCGTCCTCTACCTTCCTCCCAGCCTAGCACAAATTCTTATGCAGCAATTTCGATAATATTATGAATGCACGCATGTTCATTAAATTACGTGTCTTGTTTGATTCTCTGTTTTCAGAAAAAATCGTTGAGATTATCAGGTAATCAGTGTCTTAAGAACGTGTGGAAAATTATGCATTTCCAAAAAATGTTTACTCTAATAGTTATAGTATCTCTGGTGCAACAATGGCCACATGTACAAAACGGACATGTAATTTTTACCATTTTATTATGCTTCATTATGCTTTAGTCACTGCTCTTTTCCATGTGAGCACTTTCAGTCACGTTGCCTTCTCAGTTTTCGTAACAGCAGCAAGAGGAGCAATAATATTGATAGCCAAGCCATGTAGGTAGATAAGGCATGTTAGTAATTAGTGTGGAAACTATTTGCTTGAAAATTAAAAGCAACTTGAATTGAAATACCTTTTGCTTCCTTTTTGCTACTTTAAAAGATGCTCTACAAAAAAGCCACTTTTCCTGTCCTTTTGGAAGGAAATTCTTTCTACGACTTTTGCGATCATCATGATTGAGTATGCATATATTATTATATTGCATTTATGATTGGCAGATATTATTGTTGTGATGTTGGGATGTGTCTACAAGACAACGTCATGGGAAAAGATTCGAATGAATGGATACAAACTTGATAACCTGTTATATTTTGGATGAGTACCACAATTATAACAAAAACCTGTTGAAATTAAGTAGCGTGTATGTGTGTAGCTACCTATTTCATTGTGATTACGATTGTGGACGAAAAATAAGGGACCTGTGTGTGATAGAAATCATATAATTACATCTTCTCTTTGTACTAATGTGATGATTATTATTATACCAAGGGATAATGATACAGAGCTCTGCATTATCATCTCTGTATGTTTTGTGAGCTTCTTAACTTCACTCGTGAAACAAGCATACATAATGCATTTTCACACTGATAATAATAAAATAAATAAAATGAGATGAGTGGCAGCAAATGGACATTTTGTGCAGTGCACATTTTAATTTATCATTAAAAGCATATACAACTGGTGCTCGTTTGTGACGACAAGTGTTTGTTGCTGCTGCTGTTTGCTTGGGTGTGTGTTTGAATGAATGAGTGAATGACGACGAAGATGCAATAAAATTGTCAGAATCTCCGCATTGCTGCGCAGACACTATTACAAGTTGCGTAGAAAATAGATTTTGAAAAAGTAACTACCATTTACTTTACCATTTTGTTATAATATTACGGACTTTGAGAGAGCTGATATTATTATTATGTAGATTTCCTGCTTCCTTTTTTGTGAATTTGCCAAGAAAAACAAAATATTATCCTTATCGCCACTGTCATCGTCGTCGACGTCGTTGTCGTCCGTCCGTTACTGTCTTCATTATTATCTTGATATTACTGATGCTGCTACAATAAATGCAGTTTTCTGGCTGCAATTCTTTAAACAATATTTCACAGATGCATTCTATGATTTTTGTGACTGGTTTGGTTTCTTTTTTTTCTGCCGTGATGATGATGATTCGATCATGACGATTCTGCTGCTACCGGTGCTGATGCTACTACTCTGCTAGTTTTGCTTGCTTTAGTCATTTGGAGGAGTCGTTTCTCCTGTTCCGCCTGCTTCCTTGTCTCCAACGCAACGCTCAAATGATTTCGTTCGACTACTCCTACTCTAATAACGTCTACGATAAGAAGCGAATAATCTATAATTTATAAGTTGCAATTTTTGTATTAAATTCATTTTTAAACAACATCCACACGCAGAAAATTTAAGGAAAATTAAATTGTGAGGCAAATTGACGATCGTCTTTGGCTGCTAGTAAATACACACCTGCTCCCATGCATTATGCATTACTTCATTCCTCTTTTCTTTTTCAAGCATTCTTCTTCTTTTCTGCCGTTCAGTCTACCTCATAATAAAAATTACGACAATATGCAGTTAAGTAATAGGAAAATAAATGGTAATAATATCGAAAACATTCTTCAAGTGATCATCATCATCAATGAATGAACACTCTTGCAACTCGTTGCGGTTTGGTTTCGTTTGATGATGATTGCAGAGGTACCCATCTCATCTCTCTCTCTCTCTCTTCGTACTCCATTGCTAATTATATTATTGCATTTTGTGCATTCAAACGAGCAATTATGTTCACACACAGCAAAAATGACGATGAGGGAGAAGAAAAAAGAAGTGATGGGAACATAAAGGTAAGTGAGCGGGCAAGTGTTTCTTTGAAAACCAAGTGATACTACTCTCTTCTTGTAAAGTGATGATGATAGTGTACCTCTCTCTCCCTCTCTCAGGGAATAATAATCAATATTCTCTTCTGCTCAGCTTTCAAAACTTACAAATAACATGATGATGACTAGAATAATAATAATGATATTAATGGCGACGATGATGATGATGGGGATGGCGTTGCTGGTGCTTGGGTTGTTGCGACTCTCAAGTAAGCCGGCTTGATGGCATTCTTGAGAAAATGAGAGAGGAAGGAAGGAAGGAAGTAAAGTGAAGAAGGGGATAAATATATGAGCATCAAGAAGAGAATGAATGAGTGGATGGATGAAAGGATGAATGAATGAGCAGCAAGCAAACGTGTAAGTAATAAAATTATAATAATATGCAACAAACTTGACCAATAAGTGCATACTCAACAACAACCACTCTGTGTCGACTACCTACCTGTTGTGTATTATGCATGTGCACGCACACGTGATGGAAAATAAAATCATGATGATGATGATGGTAGCACATAGCTCTATAATATTATGAATAGTAAAAAAGCAACAAGTGTATATTTTTTTTTCTCTTTTAACTTTTTCAACCGGTAGTGGCGTATCATCATCGTTACGTGCACCCAGACGACGCACACAAACACACACGTTGAGCAAAGTGTCCACTCCTTTAATCTCCCTGATCGATCTCTATTTTCTTATTATGACTATTTATTATTTATTTATTCATTCATTCATTGCCCGTTTAAAATATCACTTTTTCCTCCATTTATACAATACATACTACAAACCCTATATGCAGCAGCAGCAACAGACAGGAACAAGTGAAAAAGGACAAGAAAAGATGTTCAAAATGTACAAGGGAGGAAGAATATAATATATTTTAAAAAAATCAAATTCAACGATGATTGTAGTGCAAATATGTACTAATCTCACAGTAGTAGTGAGCGAGCGAACAACAACTTTTGTAAAAGGGCAAAGAATACACAACACAAGTTAGTACAAGAAGCGTAACAATAATGATGATGAAATGAATAAAGGAGCCACATCATCATCATCATAAGCAATAAGAAGACGAGTTGCACTCACACAGCAAGTGGTAACCATTTTCAGAGGTCATTGATTGCTTTCTTTATTGTAAACGGTGTAGAATGCTATAAGGCTACCACCACCACCGCCATCGCTCAATTTTCATAGATTGCATGATGTGTGTTTGTGTGTGTCTGCTTGTTGTCCACATTCTTTTTTTGTAAAGAGAGATCCATTATTTTTTCGTTTACACTTATCCAATCTTTATTGTTATGAATGTAGATTTTAAAATACGCGTATACCTCCGCAGCGTTTACTACGATTGCTTACTAAAGCTTGTCTGTCAGACATGTCGTGTAAGGTGCGACCCGCATGATTAGGCATGCAAGGTTTATTAGCAGTAACTACGTAAAATGCACACGGTCTCTATGAGCAACAATAATCGTCGCTTCGTAAGACAGGCTAACCCTCTCTCTCTCTCTCGAAAATGGTCATAGCGCAAGCAAATGTCCATTAAAAATGTTGACTTGCTTTCTGAATTCGATTTCTTTAAATCCTTTCGACTTTTCGAGTAAGAAGCTGATTACATGTTAAATATGCACAAGGGAAAATGATTGGTTCGTCTGATAAGTTTGTTTGTATAATAATAATGGGCATATATAATAATAATCATAATAATAGTATATAGGTATACCGGTCACTATGTAACAACATTTTCGAACAATCAAGTGTTACATTCTTGGTATTTTTCAGCGATAAACTAGTCACCATCCTAAGTTTTATTATTAGCAGCTATATAATATAAAAAACTTTTACAAACAAAACTTTTCCCTTTTAAATGAGCGAACAAGTTAATAGCATTAACTTTCGGACGGGCAAAAAGGGTGTTTCATCAGTAGTGATACCTGTAGGTACACCATATACTACCAACCAACTGAACTGAACTCTGATGACTCTTGACATTGTTGCTCTGTGTGAGTGAGCACCCTGTGCATATATTGTTATCCTCGAGGGAAATGTAATCGATTATCGAAATGCGTTATTGCTGCTGTGTGGAAAAAACGATGATGTATTTGCAATCATGATAGGAGTCACTAGTCATCAAGATGGTGGTGGTAGTTAAACTTTCAGTAAATGCAATCACAGCGGCAGCAACCCTAATGCTTGTTAATATTGCATTTCCCGTCAGGATTTTTAATCACTGATGCTTCTTACAAGTAAAGGAGTGCTCGTGACAGTTAATGACAGCGATACTTATTAAGCATCTCTCTCTCTTTTCTTCTTCTTCTACTTCTCATTTATCAACATCGTCGTAATATGAAACGTGGTAGGTAGGTACGGCGTGAATTGCGAGTTCACAGCATCAGAAAACAAGCCACAAACAAAAAGAAAATTGTATATATCACGTGGGATGTTACTCACAATAGCAGACAATTAAACGTTCGGAAGTCAGTCAGTAGTGTCTACGTGGAACCACCGCTACTTTATTCCTTATACTTGGTTGATATTATTATTATTGGAGGAGCCATCCTAGCGACTTTTTTTATTTAACATTGTTATTGTGCCCTTGTCATCATTATTCATTTCTTCTACTAACTTACTGACACATCTAAGTAAGCAAGCGGGAGTGGCATCATCAGTGGCAAAAAAAACTGCAGTGTGTGCGGTTACAATAAATAATATTATGAATAGCTCTCTGTTTTTTGAATATACACACATACAACTGCATTGATTTCATTGTGGATTCCATTTTGAAATATAAAAAAATATCAGTGTCATCGAACTAATAAGTGTTTCCCTTTTGTTTTCAACTACTCAATGAAAGGGAAGAACATGCAGTAAACCTTGTCATCGTTCATCTTTAATTACTTATTGCTAAACTATAAACTTTACTACTACTACTACTGTTGTTACTACATTTATTTACTATGCAGCAGCAGTAAAGTACAACAACTGCATTTTGCATTACTTTTTTCTATTCGTAAATCAAGAAAGAAAGCTAACCGTGTGAAGACTCTTGTCTCAAGTGTGAGAAAAACCATTTTATCGGCAAGTCCTTTCCTCTTCCTCCTCATTTCCCTTTCTGTATCGTTTATGCAGAAAAGGATGAGTTGTTGTACGCTTGTTTGTACAAGAACCGTTTGATGTATGTACATCGTTAGCTGGTTATGCATTTCATAAAAAAATCGAAGGTGACAAGTGACTGACGGTGGTGGTGTTGATGTTCTTGTACCAACGGAACCGATTCTATGTGACCGTGTTCTATTTTTCGAGAAGCAACGGAAAACATATTACGTAAAAATCTGTTTACACGTAATATTTAAGTATTTACGGATTCGTTTAACAACGCATACGTCTACATCATATCGTGCCAAATGAAGACAGTGTGTAATTAAGATTGTAAACAAACAAATGTGGGGGTTTTCTGCTACCTACCAACCAACCTGTTGCAAAATAGAAACATCAGTTTTTTGTATGAATGATTGTCACTAGAGTGTCAGGTTATGTCACATGGATGTACGCAAAAAAAAGTGGCACATGAAATGATTGTGTGGAAATTTTACTACTTATCATTTATTGATTTTAATACCTGAGCGTGATATTCAAATAGAAAGTTTTGTTTACAAAATTAATTAATACCTTAACGTTTAATTAGTCATAAAAAGCGAACCTCTTAACTGTGATTGTGCCTATATGCTAAAGCGATAAAAGACAATTGCGGCTCTCTGATCAGGAGGAAGATAAATTTGCGTGTTCCGAAACAATGTTGGAGGCAGTTGGAGTGGAAATTCGTGTGCGTTAGCATTATTACTGCCAAAAATATTTTTTAAACAGTTTATTAGGCCCTGGTGCTTGCCCACTGTAGAGTATTGCGAAGGTGTCATTACGTGAACGGCTTGACTTGAACAAAAATTATTATGCGCATTTAAGAGAGGAATGGAAAATGGAATAATCAGATAAGTAGTTGCAAACAACGAAAGCGTGCAAAATAATTAGTCGCGTACCAATTCATTATTGTATCCTGAAAAGAGACCACTAAATACTAACGACAACAACCCTCTTTTTAATAATTATTATGATTTTCGTTATCATTTGCTGAAAAAAGCGAGCGTTTGTTTGCTGCTTCCTTTTCAACTTGCCGTACAATTATGTATGCAGCTCTATTTATAAATAAGACATTTCTGTCTCGCTCTCTGAGAACAAGTTGTAAACCTGCCTAGTCGACATATCTATGCAACTCATCTTTCGTTTCAAGAAATTAATGCCCTTTTAGCAGTAGAAGACGCGCACACAAATTGCGCTGCTGCTGCACTGCCCAATCTCTGCATATTTATTTTGCTGGATTGGAAAGTGAATATAATTACCATCATTATTATCATGATTATCAGTGGTACAGGCTACAAACCCTTTTTCGTATTTTTCTACTAATTAGGGATCCAACGCAAAGATTTTAGACAAACAATGTGTCTCTTTCGTTTACCTTGTGCATATGCCAACATTTAATATATGTCAAAGTGTGTGGTAATGGTAATCTTAGAGAATCGATCATTGTGTCTCGCACAAGGAAGGCAAATTTAGAATACTGATCCGCTCTCTGTTCCGTACAGATACACACGTAATAAGCGCACATTGTTATTTTGTAACTGCACTTTTCGGAAAACATGTGAAGTGGTCGGTCAGAGCAACAAGTGATAATCAATAGATTTGCATTTGTGACAATAGCGCAGCGTCTCGAAATTGCGACATATCCACGAATGCTAACTACTTATCTATGTGTAATGATAGAGAACTAGAAATTTTGTTGAACTCTTATTAACTCTTATTTCTCGTTTGTACGCGTAAATAAACATCTATTTAGCCTTTCCACTGTGAACACTCTTAAGCGTTTGACTCTATATAACATTTTTTTGAATTGGTTGCGGTGATGATGCAAACAGTGAATTTAGTGCATACGCAAATAAACTTATAAATATTATATTAGCAGAGGCGAAAAAAATAGTTATCGCCAGTTTCCATCAACATCATCATCATATAATAACTACACATGTCATTATTCATCATTTCGTGAAAACTCTCACCTTTCCCACAACCCAACGACCAGTGACGACGGCAAAAGTAAAGAGACACTTTTGAACTATTAGGGATCCAAAGTACACACACGTACAGGAGTTCTGTTGGAAGAAAAAAAGGGGACGAAAGTCGGCTTTGTTTAATCATGAATAAAAAGAGAGATTTTCAAAAAGTGTTATCAGTTTAAAGTTTTATTTACGAGAAGTAGTAATTTATATATTTATAGATCCAACGCTATCCTTTATGTATACATACCTAAATATTTGTATTATGTATGCTTGAAAATTCAATATGCACAACTTAATGTACATTACGTCCGACTTTTACGTGCGCTTTCGAAATACGCATAATGTGCAGATTTACAGCCTGCAATAATGGCGACTCACCGATGAAGATGATAATGTTGACCAAGTGAAGATGACCGGCAGCAGCAGCAGCAGTCAAGCAGTGTGGTGACTTATGAAAAGATCCGTGTTTAAAAATAAGCATGGTTAAAAACAAAAGACTCACTTAAATAATGATAATGAGATGCGTGCGCTCATCCTTTCTTTTTTTCCTTCCTCTTTGTTATCACATCTTCCATTGATTTGTAATTTTCATGAGAATTGACTATTGACTGATAAGCCATAAACGTCCAAGTGTTGTGTACTCTTCGGCGGAGACTTTCCTATTGAAAGTCCACTAATACATTATTATTGTTGTTGGTTTTTTAAGAGATGCGAGTGCGTGTCGCGAATATGAATATTTAGAAACGCGTCGAGTCGTGTTACATTAAGCTCAAATATTTATCACTTTCATTTTAAAACACCGACTTGTGACTTCCATGATAATTTTTAGGTGCTCAATTGATGCATTATTATCTGAAAAGAGTAGACCAAAATTGGTAGTAAAATAGCAGCAGCAGTGACAAGACAAGCAGCAAAAAAATGCAAGTGAAGAGAGGAGCAGCAATAAAAAGTAAAGCTCATTACTTTTTATGAATAAAATAGTAATAATAATAAAACTACCGCATTAAAACAGAAAGCAATATCCCGTCCTTCTCAACACCCTCACTACAAAATTTAAATACCAATCATCTCAGCACGGACCTGGGCTGAAAAAAAATAGTGGTGGCGGTGGTGGTGTTGTTGTGTGCCATATTTGCAAGTGCTTTGTCCGCTGAATTAACAGCAGAAGCAGAAAAGCTTGAAGGAAGAAAGCAACAATCCCGACAACGACATCAACAAGGGCCGCTGCGGCTAAAGAGACAAGAAGAAGAAGAAGAAGAAGCAGGGATAACGATCTCTGAGTTGCCTGCCTGCCTGCCACTGACTGCACTGAGGTAAGTCTTTTCTAGTAAAGCGCTCACCGCTGCTAAGGCTCATTAATTTTCGTTTCGTCCTTTGTTTTCATTGCGCTGATGATGTTACTTGGTTTTCCACGCTATTGCACATAAATTAAAGGACATCTCAATGAATGAAGGAATGAATGGATGGAAAGAGGGTTATCGCCATTGTTTAATGAAATGAGCAGCTGGCTCCCTTATTGTTTCTATTTTCGCTATTTTCGCACCTTCCACATATTTACGGGCGTCTGCTTTCGGCGGAATCACAAAACAAAAAAATCGCTGTACCTTTTTTTATAAAGTAAATATCTCTATGTTTGGGATAATGAGAAAATGTAGCATGAAAATATGCCAAATCAAAATCACAGCACTTCGTTTTTGTCTACTGCAAAAAAAGGTCTAATCAACAACAGGGATTACTGTAAGGGAACGCTTCTGATGCTGCTGCATGTGGAAAAAAGATTCACGTTTTGTTCGAGAAAAAGGATTTCCACAAAAACCTGCCAAAACAACAATGAAATGCATGAGATAATTATGCATGATACGTAGGTATATATGTATGCTTGAACTGAAATTGATAAGGCAACAATAACAATGCATGATTCGAAGAAAAAATGCCAAGAAAAAAAGGGAAAACGGTTTGTATCATGTGCCCATTAATGTCCACAGGATTGATTTTGTACAGCGTATATAAACATATATATATAATATGCACAAAACAACGAGAAAGTTTAATACTTTCGTTTGAAATTTGAAAAATAAAATAAAAACGTTGCATTATTATTGCATGTATAAAAATTGTGCAGACAATAATGTCAAGAATTTTACCTTGAAAGATCAAATCTTGAAAGAGTTGATGGGGAATAATGGGCACTATTTTACAAACAAACTTTTTTGAAGTTCTCGTGACTGATTTTTTTGCACACATCATTACCTTTTTATTCCTGTGGGCGATATTTTCATTGTGTTCATCAACAAGATGAAATTTTCTTCGTCTTTGTTTCAATTCCTGTCGTTGTAGTGAGAGAGAGAGAGAGGGAGAGAAAAAAATTTCTTTTCATCTTATTCCCATCTTCCTTTTACATGTCGTATTAGAATAACTGCCATTTTGAAGAATCGCTGCTTGTTTACGAATTATCGTATCATCGTCACCGCATTGCCAACGGTTAAAACAAACGACATGACTACATGCCTCCAGAGGATGTCTCGGTTATTATAACCATTCTTGTGACAGCAGCAATGAAGAAGCAATTGTTCTTATGAAACCTTTAATACTCAAATAAGGACTACCTCATTAATTAAATGTCTAAATCGGCTGGCATAGAAAATCAAATGTACAAAAGAATGATATCCTACGGCCAAAAATGCGCGCGTTGAGTTAGTTAAAAAACTGCTTGTTCGGCGTACAGTGAACCTTAATGAATTGAAAAGTTTTATTTTGTTTACTTAAGTGCGTCTTTTAAATTTAAATATAATATGGCATGACATAGTTTCTCATTAACGCACACATTTAGCAATAACTCATTATGGGATCACACTGTTTTACGAGTACTTAAAAGTACACAGAAAAAGAAAGAGAGACAGAGAGAGAGAGGGAGATTTCAGCTGAAAATATTACTCATCATCTTCGCCATATCATATTTAACTTTTAGTGCAGATGAGTTATTTATGAAGTATGGCGTGGTTAATTGAAAATTTAGAAATAAATCATGTTTAAACGATTTTTATGCCGCTATAACGTCACCAGGAGCTTTAGGTACCATTAATAGGAACTCATACATCATCCTTCATCGTAATGATCTTTTAAAGGAATGTCCATGTCCAACAGCGACGATGGTAGTTAGCGATGAGAGTGGCAATACCCAGTTTTTGCCAATAAGATATTAATTATTAATAGGGTTGCGAAAAGGTTTTTGCATTGCTAAAATTGATAAAAGACACACGGCATGATGTGAAACGGGATAGGTTACAGCGTTTTTTTTCTAAGAGTGACTTATCAAACTATCAGTTATAGTTGGGGTAGTACAGTACCGACCAGCTACACTAGACTTGACGGAGCGGTAAATGATGATGGTGGTAAAGGGACGAAAAAAATACAGAACAATGCTCTTTGTTCCTTTTATGTTTATTAAAGGGTTGCATACAGAATTCATTATTATTTATTTTTTACTCTTTCTCTTAAATCTACTGCTGCTCGTAATGGTGTATCTGATGGAATTGCAACTTAAACATATGAAATGAATTATTCATTAAGATGAAAGGAAACTTAAAACGGTTGGGGGAATGATGTGGAAAGAAGAAAGGAAGCGTATTATTTATAATTTCTTGTTTTATATAAAGCAAACATATTATTCAATATTAGCAGAGCTCTTGAGTGAGCGTTGTCGTCGGGCGTCTCCTGCTTCTTGGTAAAATATTATAATTTTATACAAGCCAACTAGTAAAATGTCAGCACCTTGTCACGGAAAATTGTAGAGTGGCGGGGGCTTTGTTTTCAGTTGTCATAATGCAAATTTTGGGTTTATTATTAGAAATTATTATGCCTTGTCTTGTGAAACGGCTAATGTGACAGCCGTTTCCTGTACACAAATGTAAGTACCTACACAACATGTACATTTTTCAGTAGTGCTGAAAGCTGCAATGATGATGGCTTTACGGAATCTTTTATGGCTCAAGATCTGTTTGAAAAGAGTAACGGTATTGATCAATAAAAAGAAGTTGTCTTAAAATTAATCATTAGAGGAGGAACATGAAAAAAAATCACAAAAGATCGATCTACTACCGCAATATACATATGTACATACAAGAAGAATGCATGCAGAAACACACACACACATGCGTAATATGTCTATAGAGTGCAGATTAGATCGAAAAGAAAGTGAACGTGACATCTGAGAGCGGAGAGGCTGGTGAGTGCACGTTTTGAGATTCTGATAAAACAGCGCATAGCGTCATTAATCAGGATTCACGTGTAGGAAAATTGATTCTTACAATTTACAAAACAATTTCGAGGAAAATCTTTTTCAAAATGAAGGTCAGGATGGGTTCCCACAATTTAGTATTTAAATTTTTTTTGCTACTACCCAAACACCAAAGTTTTAAAGTTTTAGTATAAAAATGTTGGTGTGGATATACGCGAGTATTTGCATATCTTGTGTTTGCTGACTACTCTAAGGATAGCAATAGACAGACGAATGCATCTTGATGATGGGAACATTTGGAATAAATAGAATACAGACTGACGTTTGCAAGTTGATTGTTTTTTTGAGCGAGGAACTAGATTACCCAAGAAAATCAACTAAAAGTATTTACGTATGCATGGATTTCCCTAGAGCCAAAAATTGAATTTGCTCTTCCCTCTAATGGGACAAATTTACTTAAAAAACTTTCTTAGTTTTAAACGATGATATCCTATAGACACGAAACATCAAATTTTTAAAGGCACACATTTTTTACCAGATATCAGTAAAAACAGAGCTTAAACTATGCTCACCTTTACCTTTACAGATAAGCTTTTGTGTGTATGTATGTGTGTGTGCGTTTAAACAAAATTGTTATTGACAATAAGCACAAAAAGTTTCATATCTGCATTCACGTGCAACGTGCAGTCTACTACACAGCAATCAGAAAAGAGAAACCAATCGTTTTTTACACATACTTTGATGGAATCTCTCTCTCTCTCTCTACTCAACAATGCAATGAGAAGTTGATGAGTTTTAAAAACCCATTAACAAGAAAAATTCAACAGAAGCTTGCAAGACTTGATTTGAGTTTGGTCAAGCCATCAAGGAAAAAAAACGCAAATCCTCTCTGAATGCAATTGGTTTTTGAATGTTGTTGGTGAGATCTTGGTTAGGTGCTGTTATTGTTGGTAGCCTACTTACATTCCGGTCTTGATGCTAGTAGTGTCAATGCATACATACATTCATTGTTCTTATAAGTTGTTGTTGCTGTTGTTGTGTCAGTAGTGGCGTCGTCGTCGGCGGTCGTTCTCTTCACTTCAGTAGTAATGGCGGAGCTCATAGTTCATAAGCGCAAGATAAAATTCACATACATTTTTTTCAACAAATATTTCAAACACCTGCAATTCCATTACCATTATCCTCTTGGTTTTTACTAAAACGCGCAAATAATTGTTTCCATCATCACTTGCTTTGCTGCATCATGACGTATACTGTTGATCTATAGATAAATGATAATTTTACACTACAACTTTTCTGCACATTTTTGCAGACATGCCCTTTTATCATCATAAAACTACACATAAATAAAGTCATTAAAGAATAGAACGCGTGCAATTTTATTTTTACTTAATTCATATTCAAAGGGATCCATTTTCAACAAAATTTCTGTATTGCTTAAGAACGCAAGATGCATCAAAAGAGATTCCTATGAACCTTAAACTTTTAAATTGCAATAAGATGCACAAATTGTTGCGTTTAGATCGGACAAGGTTGATAGTACATTTTATTCGTCATCATAAACTCAGCGCTGTTGCTCAAGAAAAATCACGCAACAAAAACTGGGAAGATAAGCCCAGAGAAGGTAATCATTAGACCTTCCCATTATTCTGAATGGAGACAAAGAAAATATACATTTTTTACAAAAATTTCTCTTTCCATTCTCTTCAATGTCGCGTTGCTTAAGAAAAAGCTAACTTGGTGCTAAGAGATGTTGAAGGAGGGAGTAATAATAAATATTGCGCGTCTTTTTTTTGTAGCTAAATGCTTGCAGTGTTTTCAAAATGTGTGTAGGAGGAAGGGTAATAGATAAGACACATGCAATTAGGAAATGTTGTTGTCGGACTCCTCTTCACTTTCCCTGATATTTTTTTCAACCAAAAGCAAATAAAATGGGTAGAAACATGGCTGAAATTTGTCTTTACCTGTGCAGCCTAAAAGCTTTCTAAAAATGGAAAAACTATATTGTTCGCCTTAAAATATAACCTGGTACATTAACAAACGATAACAACAAGAGATTAAAAATATCCAAAGGATCCTAAACCGACCATATTGTGTCTCAATAATAAATGTTTCCCAGTGTGGTTGTATGACAAAAAAATTTATGGCACATTTTAGTAAATTCAAAGGTAGGATTCTAATATAATCATGAAATACATATCTTTTCGGAAGATTACACAACTTGTCGTCGTGAGTCTGTTTGGGCTTGGCAAACCACCATTAAGCAATATTTTCTGAGACTTTTAAATTCGCTCGAATTTGTATAAGCCCTCGTAAATTTGCCTCCCAGGAAAGTTTTTCAGCAAGCTATTATGCAAGTTATTTATATATATGTATTTTCGCTTGCTGATAATCTGAGCTTTGTGGGGTTCCGCCCTTACGCTATAAAATAAGTCGCTATCTTTTGTCGCGACTCAATAATTCTTACTAGGAAAAATTAGAGTACATTTTACACATCCAGAAAATAAAATTTTTCACCTACGTAATGCTAAGTGCTAAATAAAGCTAACGCGGATATCTATTTCTTGCATCCATGCATGAGAGGATGATAATCAAAATGCTCTGCTCGTTTAGACCGCGATAAATTGATTCATGTGTCTCCCATTTACTTGATATGAATTGCCGGACAAAAAAGTTCACAAATTAAAAATTAATGTGTGCATGGAGTATCCATAACGACCCAAAAAAATGCTAAAAATTGTTTAATGAAATGCAGTTTTACAAGGTGAACAAGGTTTCATAAATAGAAGATGCAAGGTAACATCAAGCCGTGTCGTCGGCTGTTGTGCAAAATGCTTTTATTATTATAAGCCTCATTATCATATCACATATATATGAGACTAATGAAGGCGTTCCCAAAACAAAGCACTTGACTCACCTTGCAGCAGCAGTTATTTTTACAAGAGTGTGAAGTGTCACAACTGAACCTTCCTACCTTTGCCAAGAACTGGAGTTGAGATGAGATGACTCACAAAAACTCCAAATGAGAGCTAACGCTGATGATAACGCCTTGGCAGCCAGTTCTTGTCTGACTGAGTGAGTTCTCCATGAAATTGCTTACTTATCAATTAACATCGAGATTGCAATCTGCGTCATTAAGTCATTCTCTTTCTTAGCCCACTCGGATTTGTTTTGTTCTGCACAAGTGCAACTCAAATTCTAACCTTCTCTCTCATGTTACCCCAATACGGTTACCAAGTTACAAGATGTATCTTAAAAAGTACTTGAGTTTTACTACATTGTCAAATTGTAATTCAATGTTCGATAAAATGTTGTGCCTTGTTCTACAGACATTTCTTAAATTCATTTCCGATGTTTTATTAAACGCATAATGCATTAAAACGATGATGTACGAATATTTTACTGCAGCAGCAGCGCAGTTTATTCGTCTGAGCCAAATTGCTACAAAAACTACAAAAAAACCTTCAGAGATGAGGTAGTACAGACGTACGTATAAGCATGTAGTGTACCACTATCACTTATTATCAGTGTGTGGAAAATTTTTACCTTGCCATTATCTGCTAGACATGTAGTCAAGGGTTTTTCGAAGAGCCTGGGCCTAAACTCACCAAATAATCATAATGAATTCTAAATATTATACCCCATGATGATGTACAAAAGGATGGTTTATAAAGTTGCTTGTAAGTAAAGCTTGAAGAAGAAAACGTCACCTGAATAGTTTGAAGAAAGTCGAAGGCAGCAGAAGCATCAGCGTAGCCTAAGTTATCAGGGTTAGTTGTTGAGAGACAGGTACGTATAGAACCGAAGCCAAAAAGTAAGTTTGTACAGAAAAGAGATGCACCTTCCTTTCTTTTGGCCCTACTGACACAGTGAGGAGGGATGAATGAGACACCGACGGCGTGGCATCGTACGCATCTTGCATGCCTCATCGCAATCTGCGCTACTCATTCTCAATTCAATCAATAATAAGAATGCACACATATGTATACTTTTACATTAACAAGTTGCAAGCAAGCTGTGTACACGTAGGTATAAAGATTCACAAAAATCTTCCGCGATAAACCAGCGCATTAACAACAACGCACTGCTGTATCATGTGAGCAGCAGGATTGTTAGGCAGAAATACCTGTGAAAAAGCAATTTCAACGTGCCAGCAAAAACTGAAGTGTTTTATTTTAATGAAGATGATGACGGTATAAAATATGTATATATATAAAAAATATGTGCTAGCTGTAGCATGTATCATCATCAGCTTTATGAATGTATATATGCTACATGGGATCCTTCTTTCTCTTCTCTTCTGCCAACAAAAAAAAAACAGGCAGATTGAGATATATGTATACAACTTATATACCTATACAACAGCAGCTCAACAAGTAATAAAATTGTTGTATTGTTGTAGGTTCCTTGTTTTCACATCAGATATTATAAATATTAAAGAGCCTGTGAGCTGCGTGCATGTAAAGTTCTCTCAATCCAATATGCAAACAATGATAATTTTTATTGTAATGCAATGTGCGAGTGGTGGCATGGTATATAGTGTCTTGAAGGAAAAAGGAGTAAACATTTAAGTGGTTCTCGGACTCATACACACATTCATGTTTCGAATAGATACAGCATTTCTGGTAAGTTCACTTGAAAAACTTGGAATTACCTGTGCATCATCATCATCATCTTTATGTGTGTGTTTCTTTTCCTCATCATTCAAAGATCTGCTCTTATAGCTTACACGGCTCCTGTACGTACATGCATACAAAAGAAGCAGGTAAAGCAACATTCACTCTCTCGTCCAAAAAATTGTATTATAGGTAGGTAGGGAGATCGGAAAGAGACCAGTCGAAAAGGATTCATCTTCTTCAGTTTGATTTTACGAACACAAAGGTGCATCATCATCAGCATGCATTTTACGCATATTATCGTCATGGGTGCCTTCTCTTAGTGACGTACAACAACGAGAAGAGATGATGTTTGAAGTGAATGTCTCTGAAACATGTACTCTGAGACTCTGTACTTTATGCTGCTGCTCTACGATGATAATGTGCCAACAATGAAAGGGTTGATGATGATGATGCCTCTTCGCTTTGCAAAGCAACCTAAAATACAGGCTTGAAATGCAAAAGAAAGGGTTGGTTGGTGGCGATGAGTGTGTGAGTAAGAGCCAAGAAGCTCGTGTGCTTCATGTTTACGTACGTACGGCGATGATGCTGTTTTGTTGATGATGATTATTGTTATTATGTATGTTGATGTTGAGAACCTGTTGCTGCGTTTTTTCTTAAGGTATCTTGTGCTATCGCATCTCTCTCTCACAGGCCAGGAGAGCTGGTTTTGTAGTGGAAGAACTTGTTGGCTTTATTCTAGTTTTGGCTTTCATGCCATCCACACAGGTACGCTGCGTTGCGGTCGCTCAGAACGGTGAGGCCGAAAAAATTGTGTTGCTCTCAACAAGAAAGAAAAGTAGGTACTTTACCTGCTAATTGTGTTTTTCTCATTGTGTGCCACCATGCTAGGAGGAGGAAATAATAAGAAACGTTGGTGAGAGAGGTGCTCTCCAAAAAGTGTACCTATATCTGTTCATAGACTTGAGTCTCCATTCATTTTCCCTCCGGTGATTTTTTCCTCTCTTTTTTTTTCTTCTGGTGACCATGATATTTTCAAAAGAATTTCAAAGACGAGGGAGATAATAGGAAAGGGAAAAGGGGTTTCCAGCAGTCGTGATTACGGATCTGTTTGCATTGCTGGTTGTTGTTGTTGTGGTGGTGGTGAATGTTGCATTCCAGTTCAGTTGCATCCGTCGACCTCGAGACACATAATTTATAATACCTACACATGAACTGAGATTCTGATAATCCGGGAAAAAAGATCCCCTTGGACTAAAATACTTACGCATTGTGAGTACTTGTGTGAAAGTCATTATGAAAAGTGCACAAAGAAGAGCAAAGATTTGTCTTTTGTCTTCAAAAGTGGAACTTTGATCATCAAAAAAATTTGTCTGACTTTCAAACACAATTGAATTGTGCAGTGCAGTTTTGTTCCTTATTTGCTTTACGCAGTCAATTTTCAAAATGCAAAATAAATAGCACGACTGAAAAAAAATGAACTGAATACGAAAAAAGACTTGTAACGTGTGAACTTGTCATTCCTATTGTTATTATCCTCGTGTTGATTTGCTAGGTGGCGATTATTCTGATTTGAATCATTTTTGGTCATTGCACGTCCAAATATATATGCGGCCGTCTCATGCAAAATAGACCAAGAAGACGAGACGACAACGAAGAACTGGTGTATATGTGCGTTTTTTCTATACCTACGGACAGTGATGACAATAATATATGCAGCATCCATCAAACATGACTTTTTGTAATTTTATGTGGCTTGCAGTGGTCCCATAAACGGCAGTTTCAAGTTTATCACTTCTCTTTCTTTTTTTATACATACATTTGTGTCTCGCTCAAAAAAATACAATAAAATAGAGGAGACAATTACTGCACCACGTACAATGACTTCTCGCGCAGTAATATAATGACAACAACAATGTGGAATGCAGTAATATGCACAATACAACATTGACATTGTATGAACAAAAAAATTAACTCTGACTGGTGCAAATCAGTGTAGCCTTCAAGTGAATCTATAAATATTATTTTGATAAAAGCATCCAAATAAATGCTAATAAGATCACCTTGTTTGTTTCATTAACATCTCTCTGAGCGCACTGCGTCTGTCATTTACAAAAAGACAACAGCCAACAACAACGACGACGTCGTCATCGTCGACTTTTAATCAATTTAAGTGTTTCCCCGTAGGCATATCAATAACATCTCTCCAATTACTCAAGTCCGTTTCCAATAAGTTACCAAAAGTACAGATGTTGCTGCGACAAAAGATTGAGATCAGTCAAAAGGTTGACTCTGCTGCTATTTTAAGTGATTCTTGCTTGCTTATCGCACATGCAGTATCATCATCATCATCCTCATCGCCACCAACAACATCTTATAATGTCGTAAACCATTATGGCAATGGGACTGGTAAATGTACAAGTTGACCCTGGGATGTGGGTACTTTCCAAAGCAGCAGCAACAGCAGAATCTTTGAATAATAATAACAATAGCAGCAAAAATTTATCAGTTGTATCATCAACAACATCATTCGGTTCTTCTTCCTCCAGATACGATAGTGTCCCTTTTTGTGTCGCTCCATCTTTTTCTACAAATTTAAGTGCCTTCTGCAGCGACAGCATCAGCTCTTTGCAGCATCTTCTTGTGACAAGCTGTTGGCATTGTTGTTATGATGACCATCGTGGTCGCTGTATGAGTGATCTGACCTGAAAAAGTTGGTAGGAACTGTATGGATTGTAGTAGGTCTTCTTTGGACTGGATCCCATTTTAACTGATAACCCTTTAATATCGCGAGATATTTCATACAAACAAACATTTTCGTACTACACACATTCCTAAATACATATAACAAGTGAACTGTTTTTGGTGAACTATTGGACAGCTTCTCATCATTATCACGATATAATATTCCTGTGTACCATTTACAATCCTTCACTACCTCATTCTTACAAGCTGCATGAGATGAGACGATGGACAAGTTACAAAGTATCATATACTGAAATACGTGTACCGCGACCGGCCTACGTGCTTACGTGATTGTGAAATAATAATAATAATATTCATGACATTTTATATTGTTGGACACTTACGAACCCAGGCTATTATTACACACTGTGTGTCTCTACTTACCTGATTACCTGTTTAACCCATCATCTTCCACCACCAACCAACCTACCCAAATCTTCTTGAGTGTATACACTCTCACCTTGAATAAGTGATTGCATTCTCCATTTTTCAAGATTTCGTTTGGGTCGCTACAGGAGATCATCAGTTTTGTATTGTTGGTGAATGAACGAAAGGATTTTTCTATGTTCTGCGAGTAATTCAATGCATGTGACTTGACAAACGACGCTGCTTGACCATCAAATAAAAATATTATTATTTTATTATTATTATTATTGGACTAAATATAAACATCATCTTATTCAAACATCGAGAATGCTATTTTGAGCACTGCAGCATAGAGACCTGTCGTTGTGGCGTCCATAAATTTTTTGACGTAAATATTGTGTTATTTTTCCGCGAGAGAAGCAAATTACTTCAAGTGCAATTCATCTTGTCTGACTCAAAAGTATTTCTGTTGTGGGCAAAAAAAAATAGTTTGGCTGTTCTTGCTACAAATCGTTAATAGATATTGATATATAAACAATTTTTTGTTTGATGAAGGGACGTTAAGTCACAGGTAAGAAAATGTAACAACAATAATATTTTAACTATAGTTTATCTGTCTGTTTGGAATTTTTGGGAAAGCAGTTTTATTTACTTGGTTCACATCAAAAATAAATGGGACAAAATGAACACATCTCGTGAAATTTTTTTTGCTATCTTTGAAGGGTAATCGCCTTATTCACTGTACTCTAAAAAGGTGCATAATGATATGTGTGGAAGCATCATAAAAATAAGTAAATATGGTGAACGAACGAACGATGCTGCTAGCATTTCAGTATTATCGTTTTCGGCTGTCTTCTCTTGTCTCTTGCGAGAGTGTATCCTCATATTATATTATCAAAAGAAAATCTGATAGTTATCTAGAGCAAAGGTTTAAATTGATGCGAGGAGGAAACTATCAAATTTGGCTATAACTGCTCTAGTGTGTAGGTTAACCGTTAACCTGTATAACTTCTACAAAGTTGCCATTAACGTGAGTATTACTACAAATGTCTTCGCTGCTTTCCATCTTTTATCTCCTCAACATCATCATCATCATTATTATTATTATTTCTGTTAT
The DNA here is from genome assembly GCA_004115045.4 of Sinella curviseta. Taxonomy (NCBI): domain Eukaryota; kingdom Metazoa; phylum Arthropoda; class Collembola; order Entomobryomorpha; family Entomobryidae; genus Sinella; species Sinella curviseta. The sequence goes on from CM065489.1 coordinate 9,537,384, forward strand.
GCGCTGCGTGAGGCTTATTGGAGACCAATTTGTAGGTGGTTAGTGGCTTCCTTATACAAATTTGATAATGACTCTTCTTTATCAGGTAGGGGAACCCAACAAGGCGAGCCAGATGTAAACTCTCGATATCAACATCAACAGATTTTTTTGGTGATGTCTGGTGTCATTTATACCAGATCTACAGGCATCATCACAACAAAATAATCAAGAAATTCAAAAAAGCAACCACGATCGTGCACGACAAGCTCGATGTAATAATGTACATGGTTGAATGTTTGTGTGTGTGTGCTTGCATAGTTTAATAGTTGCATTTGCTTCTGTGTTACTTTCAGGAGAACTCCTGTTGTTATCCATTGCATTAATATTCATATCGTTAAAATGCAACTTGAGACTGTTGACAGGATCATGTTTCAGTTTTGTAGAACAAATTCCCTAAAATAAACGCGTCTCCAAAAGAGCATATCTTTTAAAACCTCAAAAAAGCACACTTGAAGGATACATGACGATAATATGCGAGTATATAAATTCATTCACAGTATGGATCAAAGAGAGAGAGATAAGCAGGCCAAGTGCTGAAAAATTTAAAGGGCTGATTATTATTAATTTTAATTCGTTTCCATATTTTTCAAGGCAGAGTTGATGAATATCAGAGTTTGTGTGCTTGAAACGCTTGTCAAGCGCCATTTGTCTCGTCGTGTATGTATGTATTTATGTATCCCTGCAAGGCGCCCTGATGTTGATTTTTTTATCCGTCACAAAAAAAATGAATTATTCTAATTTTGTAATTTTATTCAATATGGATGGATGCCTGCATCTCTTGATTACTTGAAATAGAAACGAGCGAGATAATGCATTAGAGATTGACTAGGTTTGGTTTTATAGCCTTGCAATTGTATGGACCCCTGTCAACTTTTGTCATGTCATCATTTATCATATTCGCAGTAGATTTTATGCATTATTTGCATGACATATGACGGTGCTTTGGTGGACGATATAAAAGCATCCTGCATCACTTTGATGAATCAGAGCTAATGAAATGGGTATAATAAAAAGAAAAGAAGTGCAAAATGCTTCTTTTGTTAAAGGCACGAAAACGTGTAAGATGCCATGTGTATCTCTGTCAAGATGCCATGTTTTTAAATGCCTCACAAAAGCCTTTTCTTGCTCCTACATGGCTTGATAATGATAATCATATAATGTATACCTATTTTAGATAAAAGACTCTAAAATGCTTTTCAAACCCAACACAATCGAATATAAAAAAACTGCGGTCTGCACTTTGCAGTGGTGCCAAATAACTGACCATGCACCAACTACATTTAAAAAAGACCAAAATCCATTTTTAATGTTGCTCTCATTTAAATCATCTTTTTTATATTTATTGACCAGCGGAACATTAACATGCGGACTTTTTGGCATTTTTCCTCTCTCTCTCTCCCTTTCCTTTAAACTTCTGTCTCTCTCATAGCTGAGAGGTATCATTGTCAAGTTTTGGCTCAAAATAAAAATAACTTGTAACTGAATTTTTACGAGCGGTCAACAGACATTTGTAATTTTTGCTCTAGTTAATATCATTAAGTAGCTCCATTGTATGATAATAATGTTAATGAGGGATGAATGAATGGTAATATTTGGTGCTAAAACCTTTTCAAGTTGAACGTTTTTATATTTGCACACACCATGCCTGTTTTTTTTATTTCATTGCTCCTTTTCTTTTTCGCAAATTTTTAATGTGTCGCGTTGCGTTGGTACAAACAGAAAAAGGCGTGTTGGTTAATAACATGACTGCCCTGTCCCTTTTACCGTACCCATTATTAAAAGAAACCGTATAGATTAAGTAATGACTAAATACTCATATTTAATCTCGCCAATCCAATACAGCTGCATACAAGATAGATAATGTATTCACAAGAAAAAAAAAGTTTCAGGCTTTCAGGCTACAAGTACACACCTGGGCAAGAAAGGAAAAAATATATATAACGTACTCCTACTGCTGGCAATTAAAATTTAGGTGAACTATTTAGTCTGTTGAGATGTCAAGTTGGAAAGGGCATCTCACATATTCATTTGGACATAATGACAGACTGCTCAGAGAGCTATGTTTATTTATTTTTTTAGACCTGAACAGTTTTTTATGCGTGTTGTTAACCTTCTGTCACCAAAATAATCATCCACTGCTTCCATAAGGCGAGATAAAAAAGTTTATATTTTTAAATGATCTTGATATTTCTATTGGATAGTTTATTGAATAGATTAGATAACAAGCGTCCGTCCAGACCAGCCTCTCTCTCTCTCTCTCTCTCTCTCTTTAATAATCATCATCTCAACTGATTATACTAATCAGGAATAATAATGTGGTCACGATCAATCAAGGTGCATTTTTATAACTCTCATGAACTTGTACTTTCAGCAGTCGTCGTCTTTTTATCAATCCTTCATGAGTTGAGTGGCAGTCAAAGTGTCAAAGCACCACCAAGTGACTGAGAGAAACGCGTGTGCGTGAACGCCACAACACACAGCAGCTCTGTTTTTCTTCTTGTCAGAGAGCTACTGCCAGTTTGGTTTACGTCACTGCCACTACCGCTCTGCACACTCTGCCTCAGAGACTCATGAAGGACAATAATTATTATAAGAAGAACAAGTGAAGCATGAAATTAAAAGTTAATTATACGACTTGGAAGACCGTCCTAGGTATATATCCTCTCTGTAAACACACATTGACAGTTTTATACAAATAATCATAGTAATCATAAGATATCCTTTAATTTCATTTCCGCTCTGACTTCATCCATTTTATTGTTCTGCTCATCATTGTTTATAGTAATAACAACAATAATAATAATGAAATCGAAACTGAACCGAGACACAATGCAAAAAGATATTGTAATTGTTTTACAACTTGTCATATTATTCAGTATGTGTATCATGCTACATTGACTACAAGAGTGATACTCTCAGCGGAAGTGTTTTTTGAACGAAACTCAATGTGCATACACACGTATTATTGATATATTATTTTTATGTTTCATATAAAGTTGTCTAGAGCAATAACTTAACTTTGATTAGTTTGGTTTAATGGTACTAGTTTCTCATAGTAATCTAATAAAACATATTTACGTGTTGCACATGGAGTTTCCTGAACATTTTTAGCTAACTTTCCTTTCCACAGTATTTTGATACGAATTTTTACTTGTCCGTTGATTGTTGGCTAAACGAGAATGATAACATGATAATCGTGTCTGTACAAAAGTGTGCAAGATTCGATATTATAAACTGCCTTATTTTGCGATTTCAATCTTTTTCCCTCTTAATTTAAGCACGTTAGTGCTTGTTCCCTTGCATATCATACATACGTGCGCAATATACTCAAGAAATGAATTTTTGTGGCCATTTCATTTTTAATGAAATGATAGCTAGAATAATTTAGCAATAATACGAAGAAATACAGAAACCTCGCTTTCTTATGAATAGATATTCCTTCGGAGCTCCAAAGCTTTGTAGTCTAGTCTGTTTGCATGGCATATAAATGTTCATATAATTTATTGTATTGCATTGAATGAAAGGAGCAACAGCATAACAATAATAATATGCAGTGGTGGTGTTGATGGTGAGGCGTGTTCGCCATTAGAAATTACACGTATCGTACATCGTCTCACTAGCAGAGTATTTCTGCACGTCAGTCGCAGTGAAATTTTAAAACCCATCATCAGATTGACATTTTATTGCGTTTTGAAATGAATGGGATGACAGAAGAAGGTGTGAAGTTGTAGCAATAATAATCAAGACGTATATTATATTGCCCTTACTCTTCTGCGCCGATAAATGCACCTGCTTTAAAAAAATGCGGCTTGGTGTATTGGTGCGGCTTCCATGCAAGATAATATATTGCTTCTAGATTTTGTTTCCCAAGTTGTTGATGAAAATGACCGTGCCATGTGCTTGGGCAATTCATTTTGTTATTGTTTCTTGCGTTTTTGTTTTTTTTCTTCATTTTTGCACAAGTAGTTGTCGTAAAAAAGTTTACACTTTTTTTCATAAACGAACGAAAAAAAGGTGGTGACTTGGATTAGACTACGACGAAATATTGTATTTTTGAAGGGACGGACAGACGAAACGAAGAAACAATGTTGGCCTATCATTTTTATGGGCAACGCAACATACGATAACGATATAAAAAAATATATAACGGCGCAGCGACGAATTTTACACTTATTGCCTTAAAGAATGCCTCATTTTCCATATGAAACGGACAGAGAGCGAGCCGTGTTGGAACTTTACTAATGATACTCGTGTCGTAACATTGCAATCGCAATATATCACATTCTGTTAAAAAAAGCTACGTTCTATGTCAATGTAAACGGTCCTTATTATTGCAAACCGTTTTCATATCAGATATGCAAATTACAGCGAAAGAGGAATTCGTTTTTCTGCCTTATATGGACTCAGGTGTGTTGGATGCCGTACGTATATTCAACATTATAACTATGTATGTATTTTAATACATTCATATGGTACATTCTTTTGGGTGTAAAAATCCTTTGTTGCTTCCACCTATACGCATGAAAACAAGAAAAAACCGTGCCATTATTAGCACTTTTGGCCATGCGTTCATTAAAAATTACTTCACATCAACAACACAGCAGCAGCAGAGATTATAATAATAATTATTACTGCTATATTTCAAAGCAACGTGCAGCCACTCGATCGTAACTTGCTACATGCTTCACAGTTTCACACTACAGCCCTCTGAAATTGCAAATTAGCATGAACTATTATTTATTCGAATAATTAATAATTCATAAGTGGAGAAGTACAAAATTGTAAAACAAAAACAAGGTCAGGCATTATATGTCCGCAGAAATCCTTAAAGTATTTTTATCTGATAATTTTCGCAAGCACGTATAAACGCAAAAATACTAACAATGCCCAAGTGTACAGCTCTATTAAATATGATATAATGATTCGCACACAATGGTGTACCTATGCATATAATTAGACTGCTCACAGATTCAGATCCGCCGCGGGTTGTACACTTGACCTTCAATATTATTCAATATAATACAATATGAAGTAATCATAACGAAAAATTAAAATTCAGCTTGTTATGGCTGAGTGAAACATGGAATAAAAATAGCTTAAAAATGAGAAACATTATAATAAATGGTACTGTGAACCTATGAATTTGTTTATATTTAATATTTCATTCGAAAAAATTATTAATCTCATAACGGTTTCCATGAAATTCTAACAGTGATTGTGGAAAACCAATAATTTAACCATAATAATTTTCCTGATAGTTTTGGTGGAGCAGACGGATAAGAATAATCTCGTGGTTTTCACGCTTAGATAACATGTTAATTTATTGTTGATGTGAGCGGTGGTAGTGGTAGTGGTGAAGACGGATAGATTTTGATCTCTTAGATTCGTTGACCTCTCGATACACCATCATTGCAACCAAAGTTGTAAAAATGCGAAAGCTAGAAAAGATCAGATAATAACGACACATTGAATATTGAATATGTCAGAAGCTTTTTATTTTTGCATAAAAACAGTAGACCACTTCATCCTGATATTATCAGAATCATACTACCACCAGTCAAGGGGCCCACTCGCCAGAAGAAATATGTATATTTTTATTTCGCTTCTAAAATCCTCCCTTTCATGGCACTGCCTTCTGCTAATTTGCGAAATCGCCTACAAAGCGCCACGCAACTAACGAAAAAATAGTGAATGCATAGCAAGTGGAAGCGGGCGTGTTTACAACAATTACCTAGTACTAATGCAACGGCTTCTGTCATTTTCTATTATTGTTGTTCGTATTATTACTACTTTTACTGCGTTCCAAATGACACCGTAATTTATTCAAATGAACGTAAAGCACACCATTTTACGATTTGTTAGAGACGGGAGTTGTCCGTTCTGATTTATAATACATAATAGTATATTTTAAAAAGCCATTTCAGCTTGACATAGAACCACAGATCATTGCCATTACTACTGACGGGGAGATATGACACACTGGTGAAACCATTGTTCCTTTATTCATTATTACATAAGTAATATGAGGCGCATGACTTTAACCGCCTGTTTAAAAGTAAAGGAACACTGGTAACAAATCGCTCCTTATTCTTTATGATATTGGGTTGTCTTTTTCTACAATGAAGTTTAAAGGCAAAAATGAATGTTTATGAATATTTTCAATAAATCGGAAAAACTATTTAACGGAAAGAAATTTTCACATTGCTAATTAATTTGCTTATGCAGTTATTCAAAAACAAGTTCATTTTAGCGTAATTTTAGGGAAGAAGCTCGTCCAAAAGGCACCAAGAAAGACAGTGCAGCGCCTTCTCATACAATTCATCTGTATATAACATTATTTAACGAAATTACCAAATAAGTTCACCAATAATCTCAAAATATCTGATTGAACTGTGTTGTCGGTGATACAACAGGTTGATTTGTGTGGGACGGTTGAAACCCTAGCGGAGATTATCAGATTATGTCGCTTGGACGGCATTGCGTTAAGATGATTTCGAATATCTGTATTTACCAGTGGTGCAATTCACAATGTCTGGCAGTTTTTTTGGTAGATTGTTGAAGTAGAGAGACCAAAAGTATGAACGCATGTGAAAGAAGCGATCATCAAGAAAAGAGTGCGATTAACATCCCAAAAAATCCCAATTGAGCGTAGATTTACGGGTGTGGTTGTTGTGGTGCGTTCACTTCATTTTTGCCAGAAAACTGACTTCACTGTAATAGCAATGGTGTTTTGCAATGCAAAAAAATATATGATTACCTATACTCCTTCTTACCTTTACTTTTACATTTCAGCCAATAAGTGCCAATAGTAATATTCATGTAACACAACTTGCTGTATTTTCTCGAAATTTTCATATCACTTGACATGGCCTACAGCAGTGGTGCAGTGGAGCCAAATATCGTGCTAGTAGGTTTATAAGTTTATATAACACCTTTATTGATTTAATATGTGTCTGCTCTGCCATGGGAGGGATTCATATTATCTTTCTTCTGTTACCATCACTTCATTAGGTGCTCCTTTGATAACTTTGAATTCGTCAAACTGCAGATAATAAATTGCAGAAAAAAAAGAAACGAAATAATTCATCTGTGAGGATACGCACAGGGCACTAATATTATTTTGCCGTTCTTGAAGTATTTGTCACATGTCGTAATATATCAAAACAGGAAAAACGTTATCTCTTGCGCATCGCTACATTTTCTGAATAATCCAGTTATTATTATGAAATATACACACGTATATTTTTAGCATGAATCTTTTTTTTCTCTTCACTTGACATCTTTTTTATGAATGAAGTAGTTATGAAGTTTTATTAAGAAGAGGGAAAAAAAATCTTGAAATATACACATATTATTTACTTAATCGTTAAGACATTTTCAAGGCCCGTCATCCCAATGCAATCATCATCATTTTTTATATTTTTGCTTCTGCTCTTGCTCTTCTTCACTCGCTTTTGTCCAAAAAAGAGTCGAAACATGCACACCAACAAACAAACAAACAGGCTTTGCTCTTTTTTACGACTTTTTTGTGTAAAATTTTTTTGAGCATTGTTATGATTACTACTACAACTGCTACTACTACTACGCGCATCCTGATAAAAGGAACGGTAACGAACTAGAGAAAAAGAGTGCATTTTCGTTATAAAGGAACACTTACTAACCTTGTACAATTACGTTGCTATAGAGCAGAAAATGATGCACACACACCAGCAACAGCAGCAGTACTCATATTTTTCACTATTATTACAGAAGAAGAAGAGAGTAAGCGAGAAAAAAAGAGTTAAATTGAATATATACGCTAAAAATAATATAATGATATTATGCACACAAACAGCATAGCACACACAATAGCAGAAAAAAGCATCAATATCAATGTTATGATTACGAAGGAAGTCAGAAAGAAGAATACGAAGAATGTAGATGATTTAGCTTGAGCTGTTCAGCTTTGTGATCATCTTCATTATCATCATATCATCAAGTCTTTGCACTTTGCTCATTCATTTATGAGAGACTCAATTTTTCATACCTGCGCGAAGAAGCGCAAGTTTTTTTTCGTCGAGACTACTGCCACTGCTATACATACTGGCAGCCAATTCAACAAAGAAAACTAAACTGGCAGTAGTGTTTAAAGGTGGCAGTGATGCTGATGCTATTGTTATTAATACAACTATTACTGCTATATATATATATATTTATGTGCTGGTGCAGTTTGTTGCACTGCGTACCGCTCATTCATTGTTATTATTATTATTGTTATTATTGTATTTGAACTGCTTATTTTTTTATGAATGTATTGCAATTTGCAATGTAGGATAACATATTACTTCTCTGAGCATCATCCATCAGTCAGACAGGGAGAGAGATTCGTCTTCAAAAATGAAGCGTCCATCGTTTTTTAGCAAATTGAGGTGTGTATTATCTTGTTCACCGTGATGATGATAATGATGGTTATGGCGAGAAGATGAAGAAGAAGGTGAACTTTAATGGTTCTTATTGTCTGAGTTGAGTGAGTGCATGTGTATGTGTGTGTATTTATAATCAAAAACAAATCTATAATATCATTTTTTCTGTTTTATTTCCAAACCTCAATTTTCGTTTTCCTGGTTCAAAAACATTCACCATATTTTTATCGTAAACACGAGGAGAAGAGTATTGTTAGTCATGTTGCATTTCATTGTTCGTTTTTTCTGTAGTTTTTTTGGCGAGTGCATGAGAATATTTCGGTAGTACAGTAGACGTATAGTGGTCGTTCAGCTTGGGTGAGCGGATTTATTTTAATTAAAATAGTATGTGCCAGATTATAGTTTTAAAACTGAAATATATTTTTCGCAATTTTAGTTTACGTATTTAGTGTACTTTGTATTTATAATTTTTTAAAAAGAAATGGCTGTCTGTTGTTTCTCTGCAATCTATTATTATTGTAGGTTTATTACTTGCTCGAAGGCTCCGAAAATCACCCTGCTATCGTTTTTTAAAAGCAATAAAAATGTTGATGATGAAAATGTCTATAATTAAAGGCTATTTAAGAGAACAGAGTTTGGCATTAGCTTCTTTCATCCACCCTCGCACCTCCAAAAATCGTTCATATTATCGTACAAATTAATTCGGCATTTTGTTTTGGAAGCAGAGCTTTTTTAGTACACCAATTATTACTTTTTATAGAAAGATGTGTTTGTGTATATTAAAATGTATCAATCATAAAAAAATGGTTTGATACTGGTTTTTTAGCTCTTTTAGACGGGCAGTAGAAAAGTACCTGTGCTACATTAAAGATTGATTGTTTGCATTGGCGCTATGCCCAAATAAGTTACACTTACACCTCCATAACATGTGTACTTCGTAAAGGTTCATGAGCAAATAACGGAAACTTTGATTTTGTAGAAAATCCTCCCAATAGTAATAAGAGAGAAAATATAGCATTTTAGCATTCAAAGTTGCAAGTTGGTTTGGATAAGATGCAGGGAAGCGGATCGAAATCGAAGGAGCATTTTTTTTAATTCGTGAACTACCGACTCGATAAAGTAATAAGAGCAAAGTCAAAAGGAGACTTTTCCATTAAATTCTGCAAAAGTACGAAAGGGCAGCGATCCTTTTGCGCTTAATATTGGCTTGTTTTAATCAGAAATTTTCTCTCTACCTTATTCCATTAATTCGTTAAGGATACATGATACATTGTTCATCACACTGCACTGCTACATAATTATATTTACGCAATCATAAAAATAATTCAGATGTTATCGCAATTATTTATCGGGGAATTTTCTTGCAAAAATTTTGTTATTGCTTTTATTATGTAATTGTAATTGCAATTCAGAAGGAATTATTCAAAAGATGCATCAAAGTCAGGTAGACAATGCATGATGCGAACAAGCAGGCCAATTAGACAGAGATCAAAGGGAGTTTTCTTTTTGGTACAAAGCGGCACGGCAGCAGAGAAATTCTTTTGCACTTGAAAAATTGTTCTAACCTCGCTTCAATGCACAGGATCGTAAATAATCTCAGCAAAATTCTAAAATAACAATAATAACAACAATATTACAAAGATTACATAATGTTTGCATAATGAAGTATCAATTCTCTCTCCTAAAACAGTTTTACTGCGTTTTTGGATAATCCACAATAATAATACGTTGCGGTAATCCAAGCCAAAATAAATATAAAAAACATTTTTAAAAATTGTTACATGTATGGTTCATGTAACAACGGGAGTTGTTTCAAAAAATATATAACTTATGGTATTCGTAACGTGTTCAACTCAAAACCTCGCCAAAAATATGGGCTACTGACAAAAGTATTAAAAATATAAATCATCTTCCTCAATTCAAAAACGAGAAATATGCATTTAATTCTTTACCATTTAAAGTGTTGATACAAGCTAACAAAAAACAACGTGTTCATTTCACGGATTCCTCTCATAGCTTTTGCGAAGAAAAGTTGACGAGTTTTTTAGAAGAGAGAAATATACAATATCTGTAATGATGAACGTGCCTTATTACCTATGTTACCAGTTACGCACTAGCTGTTCAAGAGTCTCAGCAGCAGCGTTTGTTTTTTGGAGTGTGTATTGAACTGAAACGATCATCGTCATGTCTGCTCTGCAACAACATGAATGTGGTGAAATGCAGTAATTTTTACAAGTGCAAAAACCAAGGTAGAAAGATATTCATCAGAGAAAAAACAGACATTTTATTTTTCTCTCTCTAGTTTATCTGGTACATGCATGGAATTTGCGTTTTCACCACCACCACCACATCATATAGCCATTGTTGGCATATTTAAACAACATTTTATACGATGATAATGAAAAAATATGATATCCTGTTATTTCAAAACGATTCAAATAAAAATATTTTATACTGCACGTCGATGCACACACACACAACCAACACACTTGAACAAGTCATGTTTACATTATTGGTTGCCATGTATCATCAAGCCATCATCATCCTCATATAATCATGATCTCTGGCATGCCATATTACAATACCTGAAGAAGGCAGGAGTTTATTAGCACTTGAGTGAGCGACTCACGAAGGCGTTGGTTAAGAATAGAACATAACCGGGTGTTGATGATGATAAAATATTTGCATTTATTTGAAGAATGGGGCAGTGGTGGCGAATCTCATTTCTCATGATTCATGAATTATCATCATCATCGCCGTCGTTGTCGTCTTCAAAGGCATGATATTACCAACAATGTTCCCTGTCCTCTACTTCATCTCTCTGCAAAAATAACATTCTTTTTTCTTCTTCCTACACAAACTACACACATAATATTTTACACGCACAAAACAAAATACGGGTTTTCTAGCTGAGATGAGAGAAGAATGGGTAAAAATGTGAATGACAAGAAGATAAGATTCGAAGTTGCGTTGTTGTTGCTGCTGCTGATGCGATTAGAAGATATATCTTTTTAAGACATAACAATCTTGTTTGATATTGTTGTAGTTGACGCGAAGGAGAGAGAGAGAATCATGATGCTGATGACTTTTGTATTTTTTTTTGTTTCTTTAGAGTTTGTAAGCAAGTCACCATGGCACATTTCACGGGCTATTTACTTGGCAAAGTCCAATTGGATGGAGCTATCAGATCCGAAGTTTTGGCAAGTCTTGTGGAAACGTTAATTCAACGCTATCAACCTACAGACCCATCAAGGAAGTTGGCCAAATTCAATGAAAATCACAGGTAAGCTATATATCATCATCCTTCTTTCTACAGAAGTAATATCACAGGGAGAGATGAGATGACAGACAATAGTTAACAAACAGCAGCAGGAGTAGTGGTAGCACCCATTCATCCATATATGCAAGCATATAAACTGTAAAATAAAAGGTTTGCAGGGATCCGCAACAATTACATGCATCGGTAAAATACAGGCATTATTTTTGTAATATTATTATTCCTTCTCACTATCCGGTCCGTTTTAAAAACTCATCAACAAGTTTTCAGTCAGTCAATCTCCGAGTTGTAGTCAGTTAGTCAGCTAATATAACATGGCGCATCATCATCACATCCATTTTCAAGAGTATTGATGAATATATTGTGCAAACAGTTTGCTAACCTAGATATTTTTTGCAGATCACGGTAAAGTATCGCACGAATTAATTCATTCTTTTTCCTCTTCATACGACAATCACCAGGAACGAATCATGAAAGGAAATTTTTTAAAGCATTTCTCCCGCATGTAATACACATTTCAGAGATTTTCTTTCAATCATTCTCAGTAGTCGGTATATATAGTATACTGTTGTAGCGTTGCTAGAACATTAGACGCCATGGCTTGGCGACGGCGGCGTCACAGCAGCAGCACGGATATACGACAATAATGTACGTTTATAATAAAATATGTAGGTATGCGCATATATGAATGTATGAATTAAAAAGACTTCACTTCTCATCCACTTACCCATCACATCACACAGACAATCAAGGGATTTTAAACGCGCAAATGGAGCTGATTAGAAACGGGGATTAGTTTCGTTGCAGCTACTAACAGCATTTTGTCGTTGGCTCCTCTTTAAAGTTAGTTAGTTAGCTAGAAGTAGTAATAAGAAGAGAGATGAACCGACAGACTGATTTGTGATGTGTGTAAGTAATGTGATCACGGTTGGGTTTTGTCATGAAATGAAACATGGCAAGTAGGTATGCTAATTTACATGTTTTATTTTTCAAACGTTATTTTCTTAACCGAGTACTCAGAAGGGAGCATGTAAAGTAGTATCAAATGCTGCTGGTAGTAACGGAGTAACCATTAGAAAGGTGCCAAAACCATTTAATGAAAAGGATTATTGCTTGGCGAATGGAGGATGTGTGAGGAGACACAACAGGTTTTCTCTTTGGCTTAAGAAAACAAAAAATATATAAGAATCTGCTTAGTCAAGCACTCACATTATCAGCAATCACACAATGATACTATTAAAACTCTATTATTGTCTTGGTCACGTTGTTGCATCTCCTGTTTTGTTGAATAGGATAATGATATGATTCATGGTAATGATCATTTCTTGTGTTGCCATATAGCATCTTGTTTTACTTGGCAGTGAACTTGGCAGGGAAGAATAGACTGTCATAAAATAAACTTTTTTTTCGTGAACGTGCTAATTGATTTTTTTTTTGCATTTTGTTTGTTTGTTTGTTTTGTCCAAAAACAGGTATTCTATTGAATGTTCGGAGCGTGGACTCAAGCTAACATCGCCAGGTGTGAAATCCAAAGACGAGGGTTTCGAATCCGACAATGAATCTGTGCGCTCAGTGAAAATAAGCGATTCGGTGGAGTTGGATATAACGGATCTGATGGATCACTTAGAGATTGCGGCGAAAGAGGAGAAAGAGACTGAGACTAATAGTAGCACTAGTAATAATAATAGCAGTAGTAGTAATGTACCGCAACTACATTCCTCCTTGTCGTCCTCTGGTGGTTCTATGGATAACACAAGCATTTCTAGTTCATCTGGTCTGCATGTCTCTGATGACAGTAACTCATCCTCCTCGGGTAATGGCTCCGACTCGGATGAGTTTTGCAACTCGGGTGAGAGTTCACCCTACTGGGAGACGCTGCCAAATTTGTCTTGCTTTCAGTCATATCCGATTGAAGACGTTGTTTTCTGCCATTGCGACTCCCAACATCCATCCACGCTCGTTTGGGTTGTGAGACATTTGGCAAAGATGATGGCGCTTGTCACTGCTTTCCGTACGCGCTCCGAAGCAGAGGATCTGTTTCAAATGTACAGAGACCTACGACTGAAATTGAAGCCAATCCGCTATGGCAAATTCAGCAGTCACCAAGGATTTCCAACAAAGCTTATGTTTGGCATTTCACCAGTTTTAACGTCCTCCCATTCATCATCCTCGTCATCCACACCGTCGCCCTTTGCCGATAGTGGAGCTTTCGGAGACAGCGCAGCCGCATTTTGTTCCCTACCTCCAGTCTATCCAACTGAAATTTTGCATGAAACCCAGGGCAAATCGCCATTATTTTCTGTGCACGATACCGTGTCTCTCGATTTTGATTTTGATGCCTCCTCCTACAGCGGCAGTGGTGCCAGTACTGATAATACCCACAACGGTGGCAACAACAATGGCATCAACAACGGTGGATGTAAAGAACCGTTAGTACGAACTGGATCCAATTCATTGTCGCTCCACCAACACATCTACGTATCCAATCCCAACATTGTTCGCCATGAAGACGCTTCCTCAGACGAGGACGACAATGATGCCGACAGCATCATCCGAAATGATCAAGAAGACTTTCCTCATGTTGCCAAACATAATCATCATCACGCCAGTTCCGGTACAGCAGTGGCACATGTACACATGATTGGAACAGATGCAGATGAAATTGGATCCGTGACTGAGCACTTCAAACCCATTCCACCGGAGAAACCCCAGAGAAAGTTGTATAAATCATCGGGAGGTACTATCAGTTCCATGAGCAATAAGCACAGCCTCTCCTCATCATCCCTTCCGCAAATGGTGTCCAAGTCGATCCTGTCCTCTCCACAACCACTGAATTCATCCTCTGCTACCTCCGCTTCTACCGTTGCCCTCTGTAGTAATCTCAACGTTAGCAGCAGTGGTGGCAACGCCAACAGTAACAGCAACAAGCCAGTGTTATTAGTCCCGTTGAAGACCGAAAGTGTCAGCTCGCCAAGGAGCAGCTATCCCAAGGAGTCGTATTTGTACCACGTTATGGGAAGAAGTTCTTCGACCTTTGCCCCGTACCAAAGGTCTTTGAACTTTCTGCCTTATCAATTTTCCCCCGGAGGAAACAACAATGCCCCAGGCGACTACTACGCTTGGGGTAAAGGGAGACATCTGCTAGTTCCCTTTTCTTCGTGGCTGGAACTATCCGAGATGCCACAAATCCCCCACGCCGTGTCCAATTCCAACGCCCTCACATCTTCATCCGCAGCCTCGTCCTCTCGTCACGCAGCCAAAAGCTCTCGACACAGCTCCAGAAACAGTCAAAGACTCGCCGCCGCGGTGGCTGCAGCATCCAACAACCCAAAAGGAACATCCAAGATTCTTCTCCGCGACCTCTCATCCAGAGATCACGGAGTCTGGGCCAGCCTGTCGCAGAGATTCAAGAAGAACTTTAGAGAGAATCTCATTCCAAAGCTAAACGGAATGTGGTCTCAACAAGGTGCTGATGGAAACCGAGCAAATAAGAAAAGGACCAACAAAAAAGTTACGTTCAACGCTTGGGCAACAGTTCAAATGGTATAGTTGTAGATGCAAAAAGGTATAGGTAGATTTTTTGCAAACTTTTTTTTCCTCCCTTTTTTGGTACCAAATGATGAATCATTATCTTTCCTTATTTGCACTGCCGCCGCAAATTCACATGAAAATGAGACAAAGAAAAAAACAAAGCACAAAAAAATCATCAACAAAAACAATACAATATTTTTTCACAGCTTATTTGTGTACTCTTCCTTTTTGCTCCTAGATGAGTTTCCTCCAGATTTTTCCGAGTAATGATAAGTACACTATTATAATAATCATATCGTAATATATAAGATGATCCATGAAAAAAAGTATATAAAAAAGCATTATTATCATTATTATTACCAAAACTGATTCCGTAGTAAATGAAGGTCTGTCGAAATAAAGTCAAGCATATAAAAAAACTAGAAATATACAAACGTACATGTTAACTTAACTAAATAAAAAAATATTGCGAAGTATAAGTATAGTCACAAAATCGATGCTAAAGGAAAGAATCACTAACGTTAGCGTTGTTGCAAACTGCAAAGAAGTAATTTTACAATCCACGTTGTAAAGTCCTTGAGAGGAAAAAAAATGTTAGAAAACTGTATATTATTAGTATTATTATTTACTATGCTAATTTTCACAACAGAATTATATATACAGCAGTTTGTAGCAGTGACCATCAACAAAAAACGCACTTGCACAAGCCGATTTTTTAAAAAGCATATTCACCTCTTCTCCTTTTAATTATATGTTGCGTGTGCAATGCTATTTCCAATAGGATAATTGCAACTTGCGCTAAGGCACCTTTGAGGGAATGTGTGGTCTGTTCTGTTTAGCATTGCAATTAACATTTCCACATACACACACACGCTCATTTAAACAGATCACTTTGAATGATTTGTTTTCAATTTGTCCTTTGAATGAATTATTTTTTTTCTTGACGAAGATTCTTTTCTTCTTCCAGATTTGTCAGAACAATGAAAATATATAGAAGTAGCAAATTTATTTTTTTTCGACCGCTGCTGCACGCAAAAAATTCATCATATTTATATTTATAAATCTTAAAGTATATAATTATTGCAACTGGAGCCTCATGATTAGGCTTTTTCAATGAGCTTATATGAAACAATTATCTTGTATTCAAACGTAAACACATCAAATATATAATACATACATACATAACTTAAAATGCTATCATAGAGAAACAATATATATAATCATTTCTTTCCCATTTCCTGTAGAAGCTTTAATAAATTGTTTATTCTACATAGTGGCATTGATTAAAATTAGAGTAGTAGAACGTTTATTTAAATTATTTATGTTTTTGCTAAATAGTAATTTTGCAGAAGACTTTCTCATATCGAGGAATACATTCATCATACACCTGACTTTACAGAAGAAGCAAAAAACGATCATTTTGAACGATAAACGAGACTTATGATAAGACATACAACAACATCAGAAGAAGAATAGTAAAAACAAATGATTATGATGGTTTAGACAAGAAAGAAAATATTATAAGAAATGGTGAGAGGCCATGTAGTGAAGAAAAAATAATGCATATGGTAGCTCAGGAAAATTCCTTTTTTAAAAACAAGCTCTGTTTCTGTGTCATCATCATCATCATCGCTATCGCCGCCACCATAATATTATCACTAGCAACAGCTTTTGATACTACGTCAAAATGAAATTTGCAATTGCAGTTTGCATCTTTTGATTATTATTATTATTCTGTAAGCGTGGACCTTCTCTCTTCTCTTTTAGAAGTTTTCCGCGACAATGAATCATCCTAAACTTGAATCTCTCACTCTCTTACTGTCTTATTCACCTTTCTTTAGTTTATTCACTTTTTTCATAAAAAATGACAAGTGACTACTCTACAAAAGATTTTTTTGTTTCACATTGAAAATTAACAGAAACGTAATATTAATCTGATGTGAATTTTTTTCCTTCTGCAATCCACTACTACTGTGACGACTTATTATTGACGATGATAGAACTAGTGCGACATGTCTATGACTTGAAGTAATAATGATTGAAAAAAAAGAATGAAAGCAGACGAGTTAGCCTAATTATTATTGCTTTGTTTGTGGAAATGGGGCGACCATCTCATCGTCATTTTCTTTCACCTGTTCTTGCAACACATTATACACAATTTTTTTTCTCCCTACTTTCTTATTACTGATTACATCGTTTTGAACTTGTCACTAAAAATTCGCTTACATTCTCCCACTTGCGACAGACACTCGTAAATAGTTTGCCGAAATGGAGGAAAAACCTGTGAGAAGTAGATTGCACATTTCAATCTTCTTTTTTTGCCTTTCCGAATCTCTGATTTCTCTGTGATTATCCCAAACTGTTATGATGATCTTAATTTAATATCACAGTAATTTTTGATTCCTTTCTCGCCAAAGATGTAGTCGTGTTGATATGTGTTTAATGTGCGTGTATTCTGTATACATATATATACGCATATGTACATACATATACACACAAAACAGTATTATTTGTAGCACCACTGGCAGCATTAGAAGCGTGAAAAAGTGACAAAGAATCATATAATCTCGGCTTGAAGCAAATGGCAGTTTGCAATAGCAATCTGTCTCTTTCATTCTGGTAATCACATAAATTAGGGTCCTGTGAAACGCTTCAAAAACCTTTTTTCCTCTCCTTCAAAGCACTGCACTACTACTGTTCCTTCTCGGTAGTCATTAAAATAGTTTTTTTTGCTTTTCCCAGTCACTATACTGCTAGCTTTCTGATGACATTTTGAAAACGTGTTGACCACTTCTTCATACTAAACTAAACTGCGAATCTCTTTTGTACTACTCTCGGCTTTCTGAATTTTGCTAACTGCCGTGGTCTAGGAAAGAGTGAGCGGTTCATATCGTAAAGAACAGCGTCCGGTGGTGGCGGTGCCCAAAAAAAATCATGTATACATAAATATCTGTCAACTACATAAATATATATTCATCATTTTTTCATACACTAGAATAGAAAGCAACCAAATAGTAAAGGCTTTAGATAGATATTTTGAACCGCAGAGGAAGAACATTTGCGCAGAATATAGAAATGCAAGCATGTAGAAGGAATGTTCTGAATCATCATCGTCATCGTCACCATCTTCAAGAGGACAATTTACATCTCCTCTGGTCTGCGCTGCTCGTCCATTGCACTGCATGTAGTAGAGAGATATGAAATGTCGCCTTTCTATACTACAATTACCGTAATGATAACCAATGATTTATGTTATGTTTGCACAAATTAACTTTTTCCCTCTTAACTGCACACCGTGAATCTCCTGTGCCTTTTGAACATGTCTCTCAAACACACACACCTTTTACTAGCCCACTACTCACGTTCAATTCTGTAAGCACGAATGAAAACTGATACGTTGTCGTCACCACGAACGAACGACCGATGCGACCATAACGTCAGTGGAGGAATCCAATGCCGAGGGCATCTTGTAGTAATAAATAAATAAATTAAAGTTGTATGTTTTTTCTTGACAGCAAATGTGCACAATATCGCTCACACCATTTTCAAACAATATGCAGTGCAATAATAATATGAGAGCAGTTAATGCAAAATTGTGGTTTTGGTTTGAAAAAAATGCATAAAATGAGAGGAGATGAGGATAAAGTATAGCCATTTTTACCAAGTTAATTTTATTTACTGTTTCAATTGCGAATTACTGATATTTATGGATTTATTTTCTGTCGTTTCAAAACATATTATAATAGGTAATCCTAAAAAAACATTCATTCCGCTTTTCTCTTTAGCAACGCCATACAGTATTATCATCAGCACACATATGTAAGACTCATTCATTGTTGTCAGAGAAAATGGTAGTTTTTAGCTTTAGTCAGGTAGCTTTTGGAACGCATGTCATCGTTTGCATTTTATTATTATTTGTTTTTAACATTGTTGTACGTCATCATCATCATCATAAGAAGATCTTTTGAAAATTTTTTTTCGGCATTAATGCTCTGCGCATATTCATACAAACTCAAGCGCAAAACATGCACACACATTATTACTCCATAAACGTATCACTTTTTTCATGATATGACATTCCATTGTTGCCTTGCATGCATTATTTTGAGGCTCTTCTTTTTTGCTATATGTTGCAGTTGTAATTTTATTCGTGTACAACAATCTGCGCTTTTTTGCATTCTGATGAAAGATTTTTTCGCCAAAAGACAATAGAAATGGACTTTAGTGTACATGAATGAGTTATTATTATTATTACCTTATCTCTGTCTCTCGTCGTTTGCCATGTTGGAGCAAAAAAGGGACTTGATAAAATATTTTGAACGCAAAAATACCTTCCACTCTACTCTGATCATGAACGACTTTGGCTTGTGTTCCAACTCTTAGCATATTTTCAGTGTCATGACTGCACTTGTGCCGTTCTCGTAGCCTTTGTCCATTTAGACACGATAATCACAATAATAATAAGATGCAGGTATTCACTCCTTGACATAATTGCTTAACTGGGAGTAATTAATATTCATGATATTCATTCACCTATCCATTCGACAACGTGCATCAAGTCCTCCAATAAAAAACAATAATAATAATAATAATGGGGATCAAAACTGTTACTGCAGAAGAGAGTGCGGTCACTGCCACCAATTCTCCTGCACACACAACAGCCCTTGCCCACATTGTACTTTATTCTGGTAGCAAATAATTTCAACGCGCATAATATATACAATATCTCTTCAACAATATAATAATAATGATGATGATAAGTACACTTCTGGCCTGGCTATGAGCAGGATTACTGCATTTTGTTTGCCTTCTTTTCTGATGATGACGATGATTATGATGATCAAAGGAGCACTCTCTGCGCTGCTCCTGCACTCCTCGGCATGGTGGTTTTCGTTCCTTCGTTGGATCATGCCATTCAAACAGTTAGTAGGGCAAGCAATAATACTCATTCAATGGCGATGATGATGATACGTGCGTTCATAAAAAATGCCCATCTCTCTCAATATCCCTTTGGTTTTTTTCATACAATCTACTAACTACATACAAGAGAGAGAGAAAAAACTCAAGTCGTTCGTTTTTTTCCTTTGCGCTACGCATATATAATATTTTAGCACACATTTTAAAAAGTTTTGCCTTGTCTTCTCTGATTCTCAGTCAGTAAAAATATGAATTATTCGTGGCTCCTTGCTTTTTGATATATATTATCATCTTTAATGCCACAAACAAGTTTACGGGGAGAGTGAGAGAGTACGTGTGCATTATAGTCATCTTCGCAAAAAAAAGTGTACACTCTGGTAGTAGTAGTGTGTGACGTGTGAAGATGAACAGTGTGAGAGATGAGGATGATGATGAGAATTTAAGGGTGACTTACGTATTACCTGGCGCTGTAAAATGGTCGCTAAATACTTATATACCCATCCATACTGCTGTTAAGTCAGTAGTGCTTTAAACGCGACTATAAGACCAAAAAGACCACTTACTCGGCGCGTCCGCGCTGCTGTGAGCTGATTTCTTTGAAAGATGTTACCATGATGCAGCGCGTCCTACCAAAAAGATGACTGCAAACTGGGAGACGACAGACAACTTTGAACTTTTGCTGTTTAGCACACAAGTTTAGAAAGAGGAGAGAATAAGAAGAAGAGGGGAAGGTTGCATTATTGTTCGTAAAAAAACAAACCTGCTGATTACTTGCAAAGTTGCATGTTTACTGAATAAAAAAATGTGACGACGACCTAGAAGTACGTTTACCTGCTAATCTTACTATCTTAATGACTTACTACTAGCGACCAAATCAAATTGTATGTTATGCGCCTTCTTTTGCATGTTACTACAATAATCAGCCGCACATAATAATATTATGACGGTGATGACGACGACGAGGATGATGATGATGATAATAGATAATAATAATCATAGAATCATAGATAGATGAGTTATGAGAGCTTCTTTTTCTAGCAACAACAACAGTTTATTCTCCCTCACCTCTTCAAGAAGAATAGAGAAAAATCGAGGTGGATAATGTGTATGTATGTGGTTGGTGCAATGACTGTATGTGTGCAAAAAAAATGTGCATTCATTGAACTGGACACTTGGACAGGTTTTTTTTCTATTTTACTCTGTGAACTGAACGTGCGCCTAGATAAATGGTATGCGTTTAGCTACAGAAGCGTTTATAAGGTCCTTGGCGACTCATTTTTTCAGGTTGTTCTCTCCCTTTGAGCCACTATTAAAAAAAATGATAATCACATGAATTATATAAAAAAATGTAAAATGTCACACCAATGCAAATATATAATAAAAGATAAATGCGTGGAGATGACCATGATATGATAATATATTATCAGTGCCACCATCACTTCTGTTTAGTTTGATTTGCCGTTTGGTGTTATGATTTTTTTCTCCAAATTATACCTTTCTAGTAATTTTTTGGTCGCTGACATACATTTTCATATATTCAATTATGTTTTTAATGTGAGCATTCGGTAACAGACGGGACAACAGTTGACAATTGCTTCAGTCAGACATGACATACTACTCCTCTTCAAGAAAATGATGAGTTTTGCATACACAAGAAAGCTGCTGATTAGATTCTTCTGATTTTTGTGACATTACAACAACAAGCAGAGTAGTAGCAGTTCCTATTTTGCACAGTGACATAAATTTCATCGACATCAGTAGAAGAAGCGTCGTTGCCGCAATCTAGTTATCATCATCACTTTTTTGTACATTTGTAACACGTTAAGTTACGTGCCTACTACAGATACCTAGTTAACTTTTCTTATCATCCGAGGAACAGACAACGACATACATTTATTTTACCAACAACGACATGGACGAAATCTAGTAACGGACGTGATTCCTCAGAGTTGAAGACAAAAATAGTAGTAATTCAATCACACGAACACCACGCAATAATGCTTTGACACTTTAATTGTACATACATACCTAGATGTTATTTTCCAATAATTCAGTAGCTATCTTCATTTTCCTTTTTTTCCGACACGCGCAAAGAATTATTATTTTCTACTACTTTAGATTGTACAACATTACATATTATTATTATATAATTATTTTTTTGATATTGCTTTACAATAAATGCACTATATGCTCACATATATAACATAGTATATATATAATTTTCTACATACATGCTAGAGTATCATCCTCGTACGTACGGTAAACAGGTAATTAGTACTAATTAATAATAATTTTTAAACATGAATTTCCTTCACTGTGTACATCAATCAGCAACTGATTTTTGTACTCCTGTAATATTTTCACTTGCACAATCAATACATACTTTTGCGTGAGTTTCTTTTGTAGTAAAAGTTTCCGTTTGATAAAATAAACGACATCACTTCACTTTACAACTGCTGTCACGTTGATTTTAGTGGTAGATTTTAATTGTATTATTATTGCTGTATTATGTATTAAGAGATTACAAGACGACAAGCAAGCTTGATGATGTACCCAATAATATATAATAGTAGTAATATACATGATCATTATGAAGATATCTGTATATCATTTTATTTTATGCGGTATAGTACCACGCGCGCCTGTCATCATTGTTATAATTATGTTATTATTGTTGCTGTAAAATGCTATATATTATAATCACGTATATTGTTTTATTAACATTGCAGATACATAAAGCTAATCTACCTTTCACAAAAAAAACTTTCAATCGCACTTATGTACGCTCTTCAATAGCAAAATAATAATAATCAAAAAAACATCGCAAAAGAATTGATAGTATAAAAAATCAATGTGACTACATATTATACAATTATAATTATATAAATGCTATATTCACTATTATATAAATATATATGTATGTGTATATTGTACTACCAATCACATATTGTTGCCTAGTTTTAATTTTATTGTTTATTAAAAAGCTCTTATGGTAAAGTATATATTATTTGAACTTTGATCTTATTATTTGATCATTTTTTGTGGAATTTTGTTAGTAGTTATTTTTTGTTTTATGATGGTGGACCGCTAAAAATAAAAACGGATGTTGTTTATGGAAAATGTCCAAAATGATAAGGATTCATGATAAGCTCCATTATTTTCTGGTATTCATCATTGCATAACATCGTTGTATGTAATTAAATGCTGCAATTAAGCTCATAAAAACCAATGCACATAAAACGCATCAAGGTAAGTAAACCGACTCCGTTTGTAAACTCATAAACTGTGACTGGCTTTGTTCATAAGATGCAGTCTTCATTTCATCTCCCCTCCTGTTGAGCTATACAAAGCGGAAACGAAGGAAAGTTTACACAACTCTAGATCCACTTTAGTTCGTGATATCTTTGGGATGCATGTATCTTGAAAGACGTGATTGATATTTAATTTCATGATTAAAGGGTCACTCTAGTAACCTCTGCCTCATTTAATAATAACCGAAAGCACACAGAACCACTTTATTGTATCATTACGTCATATTATACGATGCCTGCGTGTCCGTCGCTGCTCGTCCACCAGCCACATTGCCTACTTTGCCTGAATGAAGAACCCTCCACAGTATTTTGCATTAAGAAAAGAAAATTATAAGGGATCCAAGTCAAGAGTCAATCAAAAGCGTATTTAATTTCATTATAGTTGGCTGATATCTGTGTGCCAATTATTTCATAAATATCGCCAGATCGCCACTAATACGACCTCGCTGAAAGAAAAAACAAGGATTCGCTTGCGGCGGCCCCTAAGATTGAATTGGATGAATAATGATTATATGAGCCTATACAACTGCGTGTAACTACGTAATAATAGGGATGCCATGTGGACCATTGATTGTATACGCATCTCACTGCAAGTTTATAATTATTTCTTTTTAGCTGACCGACCACTGCAATATTTGAAGAATGTTTAACGATCCTAAATGGAATGAATTGATGTCGCATGCATAATAAGTAGCATCGATGGAGTTGTATCGATCAAAATATTTATTACTTTTCCATGATGATATAGCATTGTAATGACAGTGCCGCTGATCGATCTAGCCAAATCTCATGAATGACAAATATGCATCCAATAATCATTTATTGTGATCTACATTTCGTCCTGTTGTACTGAAAACCCTTATTGAGACGCCCCTAACGTTAGCGTAGTTCAAGAGACCACGGATTCATGGCAATGGAGTTTATAGTACATTCATGAGACTGTGTCATTGACTTTCTCCAACAGCCTCCAAATTCATCCTTTTAGCCGTTCCAGTCTCCAGCAATGCCAAATGTCCAAAAATATAATGTGAAGGAGTTTGCAGACTTTCAATGATGATTATTCTTTAAGAATATTTTCAGTCCTGCTTGATGATTTTTAACATTTTCAACAAATTTGAAAGTTTTTTAGCAGAAAATGTCAAAACGACATGACCCGACCAAGTTTTCTTCTTCGTACCTAAGGAGGTAAATATCCTTTAAGAAGTCCAGTTGAACCATAAGTTAATCATTATTGCCAAATGCTCCATATTTTAAACTATTTATCTTTCCTCACTTTATGCGCTTTCCATTTCTCAATTCTTGCACCACGGACTATATTAATCAAAAACGCATACGTTTAAAAATGAAATCAGAATGGACGTTGACGATTCCTCTTTTAAAAATACATACCAATTGTTTATTGGATTCCCTAAGCACGCTTCCTTTTTTATTTGGATTCAGTTTTGCAATACAGTTTTGTTTTGCATCCACTCGACTATCCTACGCGTCTAGAAAGGAAATAAAGCAAAATATATATCGTGAATTTTGATCATGCAACACTTTTTCGCATTCTTTACAGACTGTCTGCACTGGCGATCTGGCGAAACGGATTCGTGATTATTAAATATTACCATGTGTCTATCTATGTACCTACGCTAAAATGAATGACTATTGCCGAAAATGTGTTGTGTAAAATGGTTAATCCCGCAAATTGCGGTTGCTCTACATGTCATACGATATTATTGAAAAGATTATTATTCTTACTCCATACTTTTCATTTACAGAATCCCACAGAAATGCGTGACAACTTTTTAAACGGGTTACTTTTTTCAACTTTCTGAATCAGACCAGAGAGGTACATAGTGTGACACTGAGCCGCTTTTTATCCCCAACTTTTCGACATGATCAACTCAAAAGATAATCTAAATTAAGTGATTACAATACCACAATACTTATTGACCAATTAAATGCATGCGAGATGCACAACAATTGCTTCCGGAGTATATTTTGCGGTTACTTGAGGCACTTTATTTCTGCCTAAATAGCACCATTACAGTATTTTAGATTGATGCTAAAATTTCTAAAATAGGCTCCACCTTAGTGGCATATATGTATTTATGTAAGTATTTTGTAATACATAAACTATTAAAAACATTCATACCAATTGTAACTTGAAATTATCGCTGACAATTTTTGAAATAAAATAAAAATATAACGTTTTTCTCCTAAAATTGAATAATAGTCACTTACTTGAGGTGCAATTACTGACATTGTTTTAACTTGTTATTTCGTTGAAGAAAAATTGAGACATTATTTCATAAAGTTTACTCTTGCATTTTTCAACCTGATATAAAGAAATCAATCGCATTGTTACATTTCTACAGCAAATCTTGGACCACATTAATCAAATTTTTTCATTATAAGCTATTTCGGTTCAGCAGTTTGCACTAATGTTTACATTGATTGGACAAACTTTTTTGTATGGTTGCTTCACCCAAATGATTACCAGTGAATTTTCTATGGCATTTTTTCTTCTAGAAAAAGCAAGGAAGACGAATTTACTTTAATAAAGCTCATATTTGAAATACGAAATGCACTTGAAGATGCAATTTGGGTTTGCTAACAATTAATGACACTACTGATTTGCAACGTTACAATGATGTTCATTGTAATTGCAGCATGTGACAACGACAACTTTGTGCGGAAAACGGTATGTTTCAGGGATTGAAATGAACAAAGTCGTTAGCAAGTGCTTAAGGAGAGGAGTAATGATGAAATTGTGATGATGACGTGAGCGTTCAGAATTTAATGGAACCTTGCTGCATGTTTTATTGATTTAATGAAAGAAGAGTTGGTCCTCTGCGTGTTAATAAGGATGAGCCCTGTAACAACAAGACAGAGGATTCTTTGAATTACGGTATTGTGACATCATTTTGATGATTTTCGTAGAAACTGAAAATCATTGTCATTATAATAGGTAGGTGCACAGCTCAAGACATCAAACTAACTATTGCTACTACTACTGCCACTTGTGTACCATTTTAATGTAATTATGACTGGCTACCAGAAAACCCTCTCATGACAGAACAAATCATCAAAGAGAGTGCGGTATAGGTATATATATTTTATTGTTGTTCACTCGCATCCTATTCCTTCTCTGCCTTCTATGTTCTAGCTATCATCGATGATGAAGAATTTGATGAAAAAAGTCATTTCTTATCATCATTAATATTAGGCCTGACTGAGTTGAGCAAGAACAAGAAAAAAATGAGGGTAAATTCAGGCTGCTGTGGGCGATAAATAAAGTTATTTTATTTTTTCAAAAGTAAATAGGAGTTTTATGAATGCCCGATACTTGTGCAAATATGTGAAACAACCATTAGCTATTCAAAGCAAAGTATAAGATGCCTAATGGATTTTTGATGGAAATGTGCGTGCACAGGATACACATACAAGCCATATATACAATTATACGGACTTACGAAACATGCCTAGTAGCTAGCGTTTTTTTTGCACAGATTATGTAAAAAAAATCTCAACAATAAGAAATTAACGTGCATCATCACAACCATGGTGGTGGTCTGCAGAACACCAAACATCATCAGCAGCCAAAGGCACATTAATTCTTGAAAAAATGCGAAAAAAATGATGAATGTGTATTTTCTGATTTTACACACACGACGCCTAACAAAATGCAGAAGCACATATTGGACAGTAGTAAGAAAAAAATATAATATCCAGATTTCACAAGTGAGCTGCCAAAGTAAATATTATGAATTGACGTTATAGACGGAATCAACACAAAACAGGAAGGTGCTTTCACAATTTTCATTGTTACTTGAAATGTACACATGTATTTACCTGAAAATCTCAAAAGATATGGAACATGAGACAAAAATTATCTTCGATTCAATTTTATGAAAAGAGTCTTTCTTCAAACTTTACAGTAATATCCTTTAAATTTCTATTCCTAATGGACACAAAAGTTCTCGGCAGTTTGATACATTGCAGAGTGAAGATGATGATGACGTAAGTGGCATAAAACATCCCAGAGAACATTTAAATACTTATAAATGTCACAGCACACCACCAAGCGATGCATAAAGACAAAACTAATGGCAAGTGCGTCTGCCCATCTCTCATTATCATGTCCGTTTCGCCTGTATGCATTTTATAATACTTTGTTGATCAAATGTTTATGATGATGCAAAGAGAATAGAGAGTGTGCGCGCATATTACCGCGTGCCCTGCAAAAACAATTTACTACTCTCGCCCATCCAAAAAAACTGACAATTTACTTTTTTGCAAAAGGTCAGCGAACCGTCGTCCTCAGCTAGTAAGGTGGAAGAAGGTAGGTAGGCAGGTAGGGAAGAAGCACTCTTCTGCCAGCGTTCTCATCAGGAAGTAAGAATTTTCTCAAAAGTAACGTCGAAAGGCTTGGTGCTCACAGACAAAGTACCCCCTTTCAATTTTTGTCTTCTGCTCTGATGCTACTTTGCTGCTGCTGCTTCTGCAGTTGCCGTTCATTGCATTTCGTATAGGTAATTCTAATTACAACGGTGAAGCATTAATGGATAATATATGTATTTATGGGTACTGCAGTTAAATTGTAATTGTGGTGATTACGGATGACATATCGCTGTTATAGCTCGCTTGAGCAACTGCTTTATAATTTTTGATCATCTTGTTTGATATATAGCGCTGCATTTTTTTTGCATCACCGCAAACTGATGCAAATAGCTCATCACGGAAGGAAGTAAAAAAGCCTTTGTTTTTGGGATGCAATAATGCAATTCGTTTCGATGACGACAACTGTATATTTGCTGTTGTTATGTGCATCCAGTAACTGTTTGACAATTTTTGAGCATTTGTATAATCAACTTTGTTACTTTAATTTTTTTGTAAAGTGCAAAGGAACCCGAATAAAATTAGGTAGCACTAAAATTGTCGGCAAGCCTAATGAATAATAGGTATGTAAAGCGAAATGAAGATCCCATGAGTGGTCGTCCTTGTTTCAGGTCAGTTACCGGAGCATTAAAATATTTTTTGTAGTGAGCATTTAGGATTTTTTACCTAGAAAGAAACAAAAAGGATACTGTTGTATCTTACGAGGATAATCCTATATGCGTTTTAGTTTTGATAGAGGACCACGCAAGTGTAATTTGAATGTCAAATTCTTCATTCCTCCCCGTTTTATTTACAAGAAATATTATTGTGTTTACTGCTTCCACAAATAAAACGCAGGAGACATGTACGCAGGAGTAAAATGCAGGAGACATGTTTCTTAAAGAATGACTAATGTAATTGCTATGTCGATTTTGGTTACCCAAATACACCTACGTAGTGGACAAAACTGACTCTAATGTAAGTAGGTAGGTATGTCTTATAATAGATTGTTGGATTCTTGTTTCAGTAAAAAGCAGAAAACGAAAGGGAACTCCAAAAATCTGAAGGTAAATGATTACTGCCCATCATTTCTTATGTTGCTTATATTATTTCAGTTTTGAGTAGCACAAAATGCTTACTATTCATCATTATCAACTAATTTTTACATAAAATGGAAATGATGAGTGATATTATTCAAATTCCAATTCAAGCATGCACCATGCCCTCAATTCCAATTTGATAAATACGTTTTGTAAAATGACAAAAGGATGGTTTATCTTTTAAGACAAACTTTGTGTGGAACGTTCGTTGCTGATAGGTAGGCGGATATGGAAATGCAATGATTTTGGTTCATGTCCTGAGCATTCCTATTCTATCATGATTCATGAAACATGAAAGGACTGTAACAATTTGGGGTTTTGGACAAAGTGCAAAGATACGCATTTCTCGATTTCTCCTCGTGGCAAGTTCTCAGGGTAGACTATTCTAATAGCAGTAGAAAAATACAAAAACTGGCAACCTTTCTGTTAGGTCAGCGAGATTGTCTGTGTTTCCTGTACTATGTAGGTGTTTCCACAAATATCTGCAATTAGCCAATCAAAATAGAAACTGGTTCGTTTTTCAACGTATTTTCGTTTTTTGCTTCGTTGTCACTTAAACTATTCTTGAGAAGTGTGACACGACTCGAGTAACATAATTCTTTTTATAGTATATGAAGTAGTGCAGTTATATATCCAATTGAAGCGTTAACTACCTACATAAAGCCATGACAGCGATGCAAGTAAATAGCGGACTTTCATGCATCAAGTAAGTGTTAAAGGTTTCGTACAAAAACGTATTATCATACCTACGTGGAATTTTCATGATTCCATTTGTATGAATCGTTAGAATTTTGTCATCATTTAACCAAGAGAGTCCAGAGGTGATGGAGGTACGACGAAAGCTGTGGTGTTTCCCATGATTTTTTCTCACTAAATCGGAGTTTTCAGCAAAACAGCATTACTTGAATCCAAAGTGTGCTGCATCTCGTTGTATCTATCTACATTATTGCTTGAAATTGAAATCAAGAGTTAGTAGTATGGCTACAAGGACGCATGTGATGATGCAAAAACCGAGGACCTTCAACAAGAGAATCCGCCTACGATGTCTACCGGAGACGCAGACGGTCACTGCGAGAGTCAATAATTTTAAAAGCAAATCAAAAGTTCTTAGAAAAAAACTCATAGCCATTCGTAGTAGTAAAAGGAGTGACCAGTCAAATGGATATCCCAAACCCGGTAATTCACAAGGAGGTACGTATTTAAATTGTTGAGTATGGCGCTTAACGGTGCTTCATATTAGTAATTTTACACTTTCAGTCTGTCCGTTTTAGTTTATTCATTTTCGCCTGCAGAAGCGCAAATATTATGCTTACCAGTATATAAGTTTTCATCTTGTTATTTATTTTAGGACCTTTACCGAAAAAGCCGTCTCATGGGATAGAGACGACTTTACTAGATAATCGCGATTCTTCATTAAAACGTGCAGGAAACTTCTTGCTAGGTCCTAAGCAGGGAAGCTCACCAGTTAAATGCATTCAATCTTATTTAGCACGCAAGGATGGCACGGATGAATTCTATGTAATAAAAGTAAGTTGTCAGACAAGAGTCACAGAATAATGTTACATTGCTAATTGTTTGGTAGATGACATTCATCGGTCTAGTATACAGTTGGACATTGGAGTGACTTTCAATGAGAATTTGGTTTATGTTTCTAGATTCTTACTAGGAAGGACGTTGGGGAAACGGATGCTACGGATGACATTCAGGGAAAAACATTACTTCACACAGAGCATTCGCTATTATCATTAGTAAAGAATGAAGAGGGAGTGATCCATGAACATGGAATGTTTCGGGTAAATACTGCATAGATATTATTATAAAATGTGCATGTCATCATGCATTTCGCAAGTGACGAACGGACGAATTGTTTTGTGGCAATTTTTTTTATGTATTTGTTTATTTCGTTCAACAGGAAACTATTCAGGAAAAAGTCGTAAACGCTAAAGGAGAAATAACCTTTAAGGAAGTTAGGCGTCTGTGTCTCGTACTAGATTGTTACGTGGCGCATGATTTCAACCCGAAATTTAGTAATATTACGAATGTGCAGAGTTACGTAATTAAGGAAAAGAAGCTACTGGAATCGGAAGCAATCCGAATATTTTGTAAAGTAGTAGAAATTGTGGAGAGACTGCACAAGGTATTGATCATTTCATTAGCTGCTGGGTACAATTTTTGTGCCCAGCATATAATAAGAAAATTATTTAATAACAGGTAGAAAATGAAAGGAAGTAGGGAATAGGTTTTAGGAAATTAATTTTTATCCTTCTCCAGCTAAACATTGTACATCGGGACCTGAAGCTCGGAAACATCATCTTAAATAAGGACACCCGAGAAGTTACTCTAGCCAACTTTTGCTTGGGAAAGCATCTTTCCAGTGATAACGATTTTCTTAAAGATCAAAGGGGGTCACCGGCATACATTTCACCGGATGTCATTAGTGGAAAGCCATACTTGGGTATAAAAATAGAAATACTGTTGCAAATGCGTCTGGCCATAAAAATATTTCATTGTTCATTGTGTCAAATGGTATTATATGTGAATTCTTACAGGCAAACCATCGGATTTGTGGGCGTTGGGAGTTGTTTTGTACACTATGATTACAGGACAATTACCATTTTACAATTCGGAGCCTGAGCAACTCTTTAAACAAATCAGGCTAGGAGAGTATCAAATCCCTGTGTAAGTCATGTTGTATAAAAGTCTGGATCAAAATGTTGCGCATATTTGCGGCGTACTCATAGGATTTATTGACGTATTCTAAACACTACTGGTTTCAGCTAATGGTGTCCCATGATACGCTCTTAAATTATGTTTTAAGAATGTGCATATGATTTTAAAAATATGACTTTAAAATATTTAGATTTTAGTTTTACACCAATTTACAAATTATCCAAAATCTCATGCATCTGCCGCATCAAACTGTTTTTTGCTGCCGACTGCGCGCTTTTCACCTAAATATCATTCATCTGTACTCTCATTATTATGTTTCTCCGTTAGGCCACTCTATAACTAACATGAAACTTACTTAAGTCTTCATATATTTGCAGGGATGTGAATGTGAGCAAAAAGACACAGGAGCTTATTCAAGAACTTCTTGTCTTGGACCCCAAGAAACGATTAACAGCTTCTCAGGCATTGCAGAAAGTGAGAAACATCATTGCTGAAGAGCAGTCATTTATGACAGATTCTGGCTTACAGGTACGATAATAATCAATGAATTAAATACATACATACAAGAAGATATGTGAAAGTAGATTTGAATTTAATTAGGGATTATGTTATGATCATTGATCACATAAAGCATTTATTTCTTTATTACTCAGATTGTACCGGATTGTCATCCTGGAGCAGATAGGCCAAAGAAGCGAACATACGCAGAAAGTCGGCCAACTCCTGGCGATGTCGCTGCTGACATAGCTACTATATTGGCAAAATGTGAAGATTCTTCTGACTTTGATGTAAGCATATCAGCTCGAACACTAATTTGTTATTACAAACGATTGCTATTTAGCTGTGGCGAGCGCATCTTACGCAATGTTAAACATTTTGAAATTTATAATTTCTTCCAGGATTTGGAACCTCAAAGAAAAAGGGTTAAATTGGGGGTTTCCTCTAAGCTTCCCCGTTTGATTGACCAGTATACACTTGACGAACAACAACTCCAAAGAATTCATGCCATGTATGTGGCACGCAAAATCACGGAAGCAGCCCTTCTTGGTAAACTGTCTGCCCAAATGATTACGGAGGAACTGGCATACCAACTTTCATCGAGCTCGAGTAATGGCTTAATTAAGAGCGCTGCTATCACATACACAGATAGCACGATGGGCCCGACTGCGACTTTGGCAATGCCGATGTGATGGGCCCAGCCACAAGCGCAGGTGGTTTGGAGAGCGAAGTTGCATTGCCGGCAAATAATAGAGCGTTTAAAAATAATGGAACTAACAATGATATCATTAACAATATTCATGCTCCGCAATTGCCTTTTTAAGATTCGTTATTACTGTTCTATGCACTTAAATGAATAGATTCATGAGTACTACTCATTTATAGCCAAGTTTCTTAAAAAAAATATAAAACAAAATGTAAATTTTAGTTTTACAGAATTTGAAATGTAATTGTAACCCATGAGTATCATTTTATGAATTTTAGTATGAAAACACTACAGTCTTATCGCGCGAATTATTACGAACTTAATGCACGTTTAGCAAGTATATAGCATTATGAGTATATTCAAAATCTATATATACAAAGTTGGAATATGCAAATTAGGCAAATTCTTCGACACCTTTGGGTCCCTCTCACACCGACACCAAGTAGTCCACAATAATAAATTTGGTATCAAATTAAAGGCACAGCTTCCCTAACGGAACCTACGTTGATTTTTTTTCAAAAATCCAACCGTGCCGTCAGTAATTCAAAAGAGAAAAACTGACATTTTTACATAACTCTACACGTTGTATCTACATGGTACCTACATAGATACGTGCTCTGCTGATTATAATTTACGTAATCAAATAGCCAAGTTGCATTATAGGTAATTAGTAGGTTCTTTTTGTATTGGAAATGAAATGTATACAAGTTGGAGGAAAAGCCGTGCAAATTGCAGGAAAAGCCGTGCAAATTGGAGGAAAAGTCGTGCAAGTGGGAGGAAACGCTGTGCAAGTGGGAAGAAAAGCCGCGCAAGTTGGAGGAAAAGCCGTGCAAGTTGGAGGAAAAGCCGTGCAAGTTGGAGGAAAAGCCGTGCAAGTTGGAGGAATAGCCGTGCAAGTGGGTGGAAAGGTTGCGCAAGTGGGTGGAAAGGTCCCCAGAGGGAAAAGTCGTGCCCCAGAGGGAAAAGTCGTGCCCCAGAGGGAAAAGTCGTGCCCCAGAGGGAAAAGTCGTGCCCCAGAGGGAAAAGTCGTGCCCCAGAGGGAAAAGTCGTGCCCCAGAGGGAAAAGTCGTGCCCCAGAGGGAAAAGTCGTGCCCCAGAGGGAAAAGTCGTGCCCCAGAGGGAAAAGTCGTGCCCCAGAGGGAAAAGTCGTGCCCCAGAGGGAAAAGTCGTGCCCCAGAGGGAAAAGTCGTGCCCCAGAGGGAAAAGTCGTGCCCCAGAGGGAAAAGTCGTGCCCCAGAGGGAAAAGTCGTGCCCCAGAGGGAAAAGTCGTGCCCCAGAGGGAAAAGTCGTGCCCCAGAGGGAAAAGTCGTGCCCCAGAGGGAAAAGTCGTGCCCCAGAGGGAAAAGTCGTGCCCCAGAGGGAAAAGTCGTGCCCCAGAGGGAAAAGTCGTGCTCCAGGGGAAAAAGTCATGACCCCGTTTCTAGAGCCCGTTGATTTCAACGGGCTTTCTACGTCTAGTATAAAATACTAGTTGTCATCAATTATTGATAACTTCAATATTGCATTAATAGCTGGACGCTTTATCAGGAAAATGCACATTTTGCATTTGCATTGACAGTTGAGTAGTCGCGTAGTTAGTTTATAACTATCTTAGGGCTTTAGGCAGAGTAGTAATTAATATCACAGGAGATAATAATAATAATAAGTGAAGTTCAGTGATAGATGAGAAAGATGCTAGAAACTGGGTGGTTAGCCATCATGCTTCTAATATCTTTTTTCATTTATCTGCTTGGCTATAATAAGATTTTTATTTAAGCTGAGTTTTTTAGGCGACAAAAGTCTTTAAAATAATTTTCCTTTCAGTCATGTCAATCAAAGTAACACATTCAGACAAGAAGCAAAAATAAGGTTAATTAAACTCCGTGATTATTTAGTTGAACTGTTTGGGTTGAGTTAGTCAAAATAGTTTAAGGTTATATCATATGTAATGGTTACATAATATAATATTTCATTTCTTTTAAAGTTACAATACATACCTAGTTGATATAGTTGTAAGTTTCTTCGGCGATCCCGGGACACAGCCTGCATCCAAATGTGTGGAATATCATTATCACACATTCATTAACACTATAAGTCTGAAATTGATGGTATAAAGTAGTGAGAATGGACATTTATATGCCTTTAAATACCATCGTAGGAGGCTAACTTTTATTCATTAAAAGTTGCTAATGGATAAATGACAAGTCATCATGTTGCCACCAATGTTAGTTTTTTTTTGTTTTACTGTAACCAATCAGTTACAGTCCATTTATTTAAGTTATTGTGCAACACGAAGTAATAATGTTAATAATAAGTAATAAAAGAATTCACAATTTGAAAATTGTGTTAAAGTGTATTTGTGTTGAATTTTCATTGTTCTTACTTTTCATAATTTCCAGACCCTTTTCCTTACAAAAAAAATGTTCTTGCAAAGCTTTTCAAAATAAAATAAAGTTTATAATATCAGTTATTGTTACTTATTATATAACCTTCCACATTATGTTCATCTGCTTTTATCATATGCATCCAGTAACTGTTTGACAATTGTGATCATTGGCATAATCAGCTTTATTGCTTAGATTTAGATTTTTTTTAAAGTTCAAAGGAACCCGAGAAAAATTAGGTATGTAGCCTTAAAATTGTCGGCAAAGCTAATGAATACGTAGGTAAACCGAAATGAAGATCCCATGAGTGGTCGTCCTTGTTTCAGGTCAATTTCCGGAGCATTAAAACATTTTTTTGCAATGAGGATTTAGGGTTTAAAAAAGAAAGACAACAAAATGAACGTAAAATCTGATAACTCTTACAAGAGTAATGCTGCATGCATTTCTTGGTTTTGATTAAGAAGGCAAATATTTTGAACGTCAAATTCTTCATTCCTCGCCGCTGTACATGAAATATTATTGCATTTACAGGTTTTTTCCGCAAACTTTACAACGTAAAATGCACAGAGGATATGCTTCTGAAAGAATGACGAACGTGTGTGATTACTATGGCGATTTTGGTTACCCAAAAGAAACCTACGTAGTGCGCAAAAAAACACGGACGCTAATGTGTGTCCTCCTATAAAATACCTTTGCTAATTCTTTAATACATATAATAATAATGTTACGTGTACTAACACAAGAGCATTCTCTGTGAAGAAGCGTATATAACAATAAGTACAACAAAAGTACATGGTATGCATTGCACATTATTGTGATAAAGCTCATATGTGTGCAGTGCAGATTATATAGCTGCTTGTTGTTGAGAAAAAGGAACTTGCTAAAAGTTGCATGCATAATTTTCATGATCTTCATTGCACAAAGTTAATACGGCGGAATGCATGATGGCATCACTTTTCTGGTAGCTCTCTCGGCTCTTGCTTTAAAAAATGCATGCTGAATGTTTGGGTTTTAGCCACTCCGCCAGGATAATCACACACATGAAAAATTGACCTGTTGACCCAGATGTTTCCTGTATGTAAGGAGTGGTCATCCCACATCATTACTTTTTCTAACTTGAGATAAAACTGTCTTGTGGCAGCAGCATCTGCAGCAGTTAGTGCAGTGCAGCGTATACAGAGCTCTCTGAGTTTGAGTCTGTCAGTGGTTCAACAGCTCACAAATTAGCTTACTCACCGATAAACATTGTGAACGCCAAAGAACAAAGACGTGCGTGCAAAGGAAAAGAAAATTCACGTTTCATCTTTCTCCCAATAATAATATCACCTTTTCATCTTCATTTTCATATAGCTGCAATATCGCAGCGTAAACTCAACTTACCTTACAAGTTGAACTGATCTTCAATGCAAAAAGTTTGTACGATCTTTTTCTACGTAACCAACCAAACTCTTTCTTTTGTTGTCCGCACATGCAACAAATATACGCAATTCCTGGTTACACTTTTATTTATTCATTCATCCTAACAAGTTACCTTTCGGCACTCATTTTTTTCTCAAAAATTTTAACAACAACAACAAACGCATCTCTGTGTTTGCGTTGTTTACTTTTCTTTCAATGTCACAATAATAATTTGCAAGCGTAAATTTTGGTACCTTTGTTTGTGATGATGAGTTGTATATAAACAAGCATGATGGGTAATTTAAACACGCTATTCAGTTCCTTTACACATGTAAGTAGTAGTAACAACATAACTGATGACCAGTAATAAAATGACAAATGAGAACCAGCCAAATATATACTTTTTGTAAATATTTTGAAAATATGTATACGCATGCTTCATATTCACAAATAACATGGCATAAAGGAGCAATGTGTTCTTAAAAATGAAACCATGCCGCAAAATATTTTTCCGTTGGTTTTAATACGCCAGAAAAACTGCTATTTTACAGTACAATGCAGATAGCGATCTGTCATGGCCTCTGATTGTGCTTAATTAATATAATAAACTATTACCTATGATCATTGTCTTTGTTCCTAATCTTACACCGTCTTATCTTGTATCAGCTACATAGCTAATCAGTTCCTTCCCTGACGAAACCGATACGATGATCACAACAGCTTGTTCATGACTCATGACAATGTCATCCCATCAGTGCCGGTGCAAAAATATGTTTTTTATTGTTCACTAATTCAATTCAATCATTTATTATTTTACGACTATGCATAATTAAAAGGATGTAACAGCAACTAGAAATGTAGAATGCAATGCACTCGACACCGTTGAAGTTCTCCTTCTTCCACCAGTCGTAAGTCAATCATAATATTTCATCTGTCCATTTGGATTTGTGCATCCTTCACATTTATATGGGACCAGATAAAAAGAGAAAATCCTTAAGATTCAAGATCAACGATAAATTAAAAAATCGTTTACGATCGCCTGATTGCTATTTCCTGTGGTGCAAGACGAAATATTCAATTACTGCTTCAAAAATGAACAGATTAACTTGTCCACAGTCAATCACAGAGCAGGAGGATGGCTTGATGAGCAACATGTTCCATATTCGGAAATGGAAACATGCCTCATTACTACTATTATTATTATGCTGCAATCTTTTCTGCATTTTGTGTTGATCCTCAAGCAGTTACTAATAAATCCAAAGTTCATCATTATTCAGTATCCTTGATTCCTGATTCCGTAAATGATTAAAGTTGTTGTTGTTGTTGTTTTATCAAGATAAATTGCAGTAACATTTCACACCGCCATTTCAAATATTGATTATATACACATTTACCATAATATTGTATTTATGATCATCATGTACCCAACCTTTTCATGCAGCCTTAGGTAAATTGAATTTGATAGTTGACCCTCCGCGGTGTCTTTAATTCGCACTTGCGATGATACTTTGCAAATAGATAAATCAAACGCTGACAATTAATATAATTTGAGAACGCTCCACAACGAATGCTGTATAATGTATGATTATGATTGTTGTGGCGGTGGCTTACATAAAGGTTTAGCAAGAAAAAGGATGCTCAAGTGCGATACCGGTTTTTTCCCTTTGAAATAAAATTCTCATCCCTTCTTTCGTTCGTTATTATTCTAGTAACTAGTATGGGGATGTTGCAATGAAAAAAAAAGAATCTTTTTCAATAATGGATAATTTACAATGCCAAAAATTGTTGACACCAAGTGCTAGTAACGCACAGGGCGACATGCAATACAAGAATATAACGTATCATGCATACCTACCTACATTCAAGATGTAGGTAAATTAATGAATGCCTCTTATTATTCCGAAGGCCACAAAAAAAGTTTTGCATTGTCAGTAAATTAAAAGACAATAACGCATTATGAAATGATGCTAAACAAGTTAGCTATTTGACCAGAAAATGATGCGTTTGTTGGTGCGTGTAAATTGACGTTTTTGAAATTAATAGCATAAACATTGATGCGTGTCCTATAGATTATATTCAGAAAATATGAAAGAGAGGCAGAGAGAGATAGAGAAAAAACATGTCGACTTGACCGCACTCTTACACATAAGATAAGTATTCATGACATGTATCATAATATAACATAAACCCAAGTGCATTCACGTTACCCACTCCCATCTTATTAGAAAAAACATTCACGGACGGACACGAACTAAAAATCACTGCAAAGCTAATATACCATCATATTTTGAAAATTGTAAAGTATTTCATGTATGTGTGTAGTAGCAGCTGAAGAGATAATATATAGAAAGGCAGAGAGAGAGGGAGATGAGATGAGAAGAAAAACTGGTACATAGGTACAATCGTTCTTTATATATTTTTTTGCAGAAAAACAAAGAATTGACTTGATCATTGTGATTATTATTATGTTTATGAAGTTCATGTATGAATTATTTACTCGGACTGTCTCATGCACTACCTCTGAGGCACATAATGCGTATAATTTAATGATTGAAATTTATCGTTTTTGAAAACACGCCAACGCAAGGTTATGAACTTTATTTTCTTATTTTTTTACGATGTCATCAAAAAACTTCATTTTACCTCCTTTGCAGTTTGTGCTGTGCCTTTTTGTGTAGTCGCAGAAAAGTGGACATAGTTGGGGAAAATCGTAGAGTAGAACAAGACAAAAAATGATTTGATTTTTTGATTTACTCTCTAATGGTAAGATACTGAATACCTCATTCATTCAGAATGCATATTAGTATTGAAAAATGAAATTTTTTTTCGACATTCAAGAGCACACCTGCTCCCTGTCATCCATGTATGTAAGATCACAGGAGGACTGTACAGCTGCGACACATGGATTTGATTTATGAAATAAATGATTGAAGTTCAAATTATTAGATGGGAATGAAATATTCATAATATGACAATGAGATTCACGATTTACTAAAACAATGTGAATCGATATAAGATGGATGCCCATACCCCAAAATGACATGGCACGAAGTGAAAGTATTACATACGTACATATCAATTCATAATGGCATTTTTGTGACTGTAAAAAATTCATGTAACAATTATTTTGCTTTAAAAACAATAAAATGATGCTTCTGCTCAACAATGCAACACGTAAAACATGAACACTAGAGTAATAAAATTATGATGTCCAAGGACGTTCAGTTGCCTATGTAATTCCACGAATGGTTCATAAGTAATTCATCTTCTTCTTGTAAATAGGGTAAATACATTTATGCTTCCGGTTGGATTCTATGAATTGTTGCATGAACTGACAGATTGCTTTCATTTTACAAGTGCTGTAATAATAATAATGGTCATGATTTTAGCCAGCGTGTAGTAGGATGCATAATCTTTCGGAAACCTAAAGATGTTAAAGGAAAAACAAGCATTTCATACATTTTTAACCAATGTCAAAATTGTAAACTATGAACTAATTAATCTTGGCTAATTGTTATGTATAAAAAGAATAAAATCACTGAAAACTACATTATCGATAGTTATCTTCGAAATCTTATAACTAACTATTACATCCAATTATCCTTCAATAATCCCATATCTCAAATCCAACACAATCTAAGTGCCGTTTTCCCCTATCCGTATAACTAATGTGGCTGCCACTGATCACAATGTCCAAAATTACAAAGCAGGTAACCTCAGTAATTGAAAAAATGATGCGTCTTCTAACCATATTTCACACGAAATTACCTAGAAAAGGTGAGTTTTGAAAGTAATTCCAAGCTGTTAGTAACAAGCAGAATTAAAGCTCGCAACAGCGTGAACATAACACGACGTCTCACGGTGAAAGTTAAAACTATCAACGCGATATGCATTGCGTCGGGAGAAGCTCATGTTTTGCAAAATATGACATTAAATCCTAAACTACTTTCCTGTGATTAGAATAAAGGATAAAAATAAGTAAAAATGATCAATAGAGATATAGGGCCTACTTATGCTTTATGAGAGAAAGAAAACTGTCAACGTATTGATTTCATGTCTTTTCTCAGCGTATTTTCTCACTGATTTGTTTGAGCATGATGAAATTTTAACTTTAATTATGCAACTATTTAGATTAGAAATTATAACTCGGAATTTTTCGGTAGATGCTTGATCATTCATATGTCTGGGACCTGAAAACCCATTTAAAGCGCCAATTATCTTCAGTCATAAGTTTAAAATAAAATTAAAGCATTGATAAAAATATAAAGCATAGATTTATTAAAGCATTTTTTGAAGCATTTATTTATTAAAGTATGTAATAAGTTAGCTGTACTACAACTACATTTGTACAACCTATAGAACACATTGGTATGTATTTCATTTGTACAGAATATATATACAAACTATTTACATTTGTACTATGAACAATACCACATAATGACGACGAATAGATACGATACAATCAGACTTCGTTGGAGACATCCAACTCACACTAAGATCAAAGCATAAGCAGCCCTATTGGTTCAGTGTCCAAACGAGTTTGTATGGACCGTATATGGAAATTTCAAAACCCGGACGAGTTCCACCTTCTGACCGGATGGAATTTGTAGAGTTTTGGATGCTGATTCCAACGGTATAAATGACATGGTGGAACTCGTCCGGTTTTGGGAGTTGTAACGGTTTCAAAATCTGCAAGTTAATGCAGGAGTGTATACCCGCACAGATTTTGAAACCGTTACAACTCCCAAAACCGGACGAGTTCCACCATGTCATTTATACCGTTGGAATCAGCATCCAAAACTCTACAAATTCCATCCGGTCAGAAGGTGGAACTCGTCCGGTCGAAAATCCCCATAAGCGCTAATGCAAAACATTTGGACGGATCGCTCTGTGCAACTCCATGACAGACTGCTCCAAGCCCACGACATAATCCCCAAGCCTCTGCAGCCATGTTACACATTCCGTTGAATATGCTGACTTCTTGACGGTAAATTGACGCTATAGTGCAAGCTGCTTTCTTTAGCGAAGCATACATTTCCTTGAAGCCGCGATACAAGCTTGTGAGACCGTCACACAACTGGGACACTTCTTTGCACACCCGAAGCAGAAAGCTTACCCTATCGCCGCTATTATCATCATCATTAATATTACTATTTTCATCATCATCATCATCGACATTATGAACAACATCAGCATCAACATTATGAACATCATCATCATTTCGCATTTCTATTATTTGGTACTCCATCTTTGAGATCATTGATTCAAATCTCTGCAGTAAGTTTTGTTTAATAGTCAGTCACTTGTCCACTTTATTAGTTTTTTGTATTAGTTTTTAGTTTTGTTTTATATTGTTTTTTTATTTCACTCTCACTTGGAATCGAATCTGTGTTTATATATGGTTTGGTAAAATCTCTTAATCACTTCGTTGTCTTGACATCTGGGGTGAACGAGAGAACATTATTTGGTATTTAAATCAAGAGGAAGTATTATTTAATTGGGCTGCACATGAAAGCTAAAAGAATAAATCACAGAAGGAGTACATATTATGTATATAAAATGCAGTATTATAACAGCAGCAGCAACAAGGCTTAATAGGAGGAACATATCTCTGGGTTTGTGTGGGGAGTGGGGAAACGAGCCAACATACATGTCTGTTTTTTCACGTTAGCAAACGCTGCCTTCCGACAAAGCTGCCTTTTCATTTTAAAGCATATTATACTGTATGTGGAATGTGGATTCTGCTAACGTGAAAACGAAAACCCTCTTTCCCTTTCGCTGAATAAGTAAAAGAGATCATTGTTTTTCTCATTTTCATACCATCTAGGTAATAATGAATAATGACAAGTCACATTTGTATAACTCTTTTTTATCACTGACACTCAATATGTAACAGCTTATTGCAATACAAGCTAGCTAAATATTGCTTTCTTCGTAATTATATTCTACTACTTATTACCAAGATACTATCGTCATGTATAATTAATCAGACAACAATCATGTAAAAGAATCCACCACATCCTTATTACTAATTTATAATATACGAGAATTTCATGGGATCTTGTGGAGAAAAAATGTGAGATGACGTTATTTATGAACTACCGTTCCCGTTTTTCTTTCAATTATGATATCATTATACATGCCATGGTAATTGT
This sequence comes from Sinella curviseta, assembly GCA_004115045.4. Classification (NCBI taxonomy): domain Eukaryota; kingdom Metazoa; phylum Arthropoda; class Collembola; order Entomobryomorpha; family Entomobryidae; genus Sinella; species Sinella curviseta. Next base: position 9,580,116 of record CM065489.1, read on the forward strand.
ATGGAAAATCAGTCAAGTCTCTTTTGTTTCGTAGTACAAATAATTACTTGAATCGTGCTCACATCCACCGCTAAAAAGAAACTGGTAAAAAGCCATAGCTAAGTAATGTTTTTATGCAAACTCCCGGAAACGGTAAGAAAGTTTGACTAGGTTAATGACCATTTTAGGCAAAAGTCCTGCTGTTCCTGCGACTAGTAGTAACAGTGAACATTGAGCACATTGATGAGGGCATAATATGTACTCTGACCGCATATAGGTATGTAGACTAATTTTTTTTCTGCCTGGATACTTAGAACAAAAAGTAGACGGGAGGTGCCATTTTGCTGAGGATGATTACTTATGTGCCTCGAATGTTTGTTTAACTGATATGCCAGTAGTGATGCTCGTAATAAGTGATGCTGATTATGCTTAGATGAGACAAATTGGTACAGTAGATGATAATAGTAACACATTTACGCCACCATAAACATATTTGTTTACAATTGAACCGTTTATTACAATTTTATTACTTCACAGAACTAGACCGTTGACAATTCCAGCATCGATTTTGTTACGTATAATTACATACACTTAAGGCATGTATGTACATGTACTAAACGTGACTTTGACATAAAAGCTTGGAAGATTATGGACAAACGTCCTATCACGATTTGACGACAAAGGTTTCCCAAAAACAGACAATTAAAATATTTGTAGACATGATTAGTCTTTAAGTAGTTACAAATATGATATTAAATTTATAAAAAATGTATGAATAAAATCATAACACCAACAAATATGAAGCAATTATTTATCAATTATAATTACTATTTACATATTATTTGAACGAAATTACATGAGGCAAAAAAATAATATTTAAAAATAGCCTCTACAACTACCAAATTACTGGATATCAAACAAACTGTATACATAAATGATTTTAATTTAGACTCAATCCTTGATAAATAAATATAACAACAACATAACATAACAAGTATAACAACATCAGTCAATGGGTATGTATTACTTTCACTTTTAGCAACTGCTTCCACGTTGCAGTTCTATAAAACAATGTTAACTACCAATTAGGTATCAAGACACAACGCTATTCTCCAGCAAACTTGACAGTTCATTTTGTGACATTTCTAACATATCAATGGTCGCCTCCAATCTACGCGATGTGATTTCTTTTGTCATAGAACTATCTATTCGAGTACCGCAGAGAATATACAGTCGAAAGCTGTATGGTAACTGTTGAATAGTGGCATATGCACCGTGTATTTCCACCTCGACAGGGAGACTATTTAAATTTGGCATAGAGGAAGAAGAGTTTTCACGATATCTACCCCTGCCAGGGTCAAACCGTTCCACGACATACAATATCTTTTTATCCCACCACTTACCCTTTCCCACATCGTGAGGATCGTCACCACGATTATATGAATTGTATAGCCTATTAAAATGTTCCAAATCAAGGGACATGAGGAACATTAAGCGAGCCAAAAGATTAATCTGCTTAATTACGTTTCTAGTTTCAAAAATTTTCAGGAAAAGCTGCTTAAATATTAGGAGGCTCACAATCGGAGGGTAGAAATCCTCTGCGCTCACCGCCCGCAAGATTTTACTGTAGTAGTAGTTATAACCAAATGTGACAATTAAGTGGGTATAAAAGAGAATCCAGTGAAAATGTAGAGAATTGAAAACTTGTCCACTTGGATAGTAACAAATAACGTTTAAAACCTCCAGCATTGCTGTAGTCGTTTCACTGAGACTCTGAGCAAACATTGGCCATTGTTCTACATTTTCACAAATACTTTCATTCAGTTCATTCAGTGTGTAGTTTGTTGAAATAGGAACGTGTTTGGCTCTTGCCGACTCCATCAGCTCTTCAAAAAAATATAACAGTGCAAAGGAGAGCATGAAGGTAAACATTTGTGTTAATACTAACGGAAATCGATAACTAGCTGAGCCTAGCCTAATTGGAAACTTTGAGAGTTCACCAAACCGGGTACCGACAGTACAAAATGTGTTAACCCAACGATCTGCCAAGTTGGAGGCCCGAAGAGTGATCCCAAAGGGCAGGTTTTCCACTGTGGAGAGCACTGAAGGAAATAAAGCGGCGACAGCCCAGTTGGATAAGAACAAAATCAGCGTGCAGGCAATTCCGTGTCCACAGGTAATGCAAGCCATGAAGCTGATCAGAAAGAACCGAGACACTAAAATAGATTCACAATAAATGCTATATATAATATGCTGTTATACAGTACCCATTTCATCATTTTATTCGTTAAATTACTTTGATTGATACATACAAATTGATAGAGAGAGACTAATTGCGTGGAGAATGTAAGTTGTCCGATCTTTAGTCCATGTGGGTACACCGTAGCGTCCATTTGTCTGTAAGTAGCTTTGGACGTGTAAGGAATCCATGTAAATTTCCCGTTTCCATCCAAACGCCAACGAACTTTGGATGGCAGTGAAGAGATCAAGGACCACAACCAGCAACCGGCAGCCTAAACATATTCCAGCAATAAATTCCTAACATGAATTATAAATGTACGATTGAACTAAATAGTAACAAGGAAAACAAGTACATAAATAATATTTCGTTGTCAATCACTTAATTTCTCTTACCGTCAGTGAAACTACAAATACTAGGAGAATTGGGGGAATGTGAGAAAAAGTAGAACTGCAGCAGGGCCATTGGAATCCTTTGAAGGAAAGCATCATGAAGATCATCCCGGGCGTCAACCAATTCCTCACGGTTGATACGAAGGACATATTGGAACTGCTCTCTAAAAATACATACATAGTAAGTCATAGTAATTTAAAATTTCGAGATGAGATGGAGATGTCAGGACGGAAGCTGAAGCTATACCGTTGAAAATGAGATCATGTAATTTTTAGATTTTTTATAAGAGATTCTTCGGCTCTCACCTTGTGACAATTTCTCCATGAATGAAGTCCTTTCCAAGTACAGACATCTTAGCGTTTCTATGATAAAAGGAACGGACATACTTGAGTGGTTTCAAGATAAGCAGTACAGCATTCCACAGTCCTCCAGTTTGCATACTGCAGAACGCATCTGGCTTGCTAATGTTACGTTGACTAGAAAAACACAAAAATACATACCTAATCTAATTTAGTGCTTCCAATTTACTTGGACCAATCATACTTACATTCAGATCACCGTCAAATGCTTAAATATACCATTTTATGTGCTTACAAAGAAATTTTCAACCAGGTTGTTAAAGCCATAGTAATCAGCCACATTAGTAGGATGCATATAATTTCAGCAATCTTGCTTTCCTGCTCGTCACTGATGATCAGTCCTACGATAATTGCTACAAGGGAGATGAATTCTGAAATGTACACAGCTATCTGCAGTAACGTTGTAAAAAGGACGTGGCCCAGACCCAGGTCAAGCTTTTGGTGCCTTATCCATACGTTAAGGTTAGCAACGATATCGAAGTCCAAGTACACCGTCAGATTTGATACACTGCGCCGTAGACCTCGTTGTTGTGCTTCCGCTGCAATTTCATTAAAGTTTTGATATACATACAAACAAACCATGAAGACATCAATGCATCATTTCCAAATATAGGATCTGATTAAAATACTTATTAAAAACGGGTGGTTTACCTCTTTGTTGCTCCATCGTTCCAAAAGCCGGCTTATGGAATCCTTTCCGTATGGATTAAATTGTTTCTTCTTGCTATTTAACGAGCATTTTTTTAGCAGATCCGAAAAACTAAATGAATTTGGGAACATGAAGCGCAGAAAAACGGTAAAAATATTTCATCCCTATTTTTAAGTGCGCATTTTTGCACAGCTGCAGTGGAACCAAGAAATATATCTAAGATAGACCTGGATTTTCTTACAGTATGAAATAATTTCTTTTACTGGGAAATGTGCAATGTGCGAACTAATTTTCTGGATAAGAAATGATACTTTTTCAACTTGACTGTTTAGTCGTCAGCTATTACGCGACATTGGAAAAGGAGAACATACAGCTCTAGGAAGTCTTGTACAATGCCTTATTGTGTTTTATTTAAGATATTTATAAGATATGCATATATTGTATATGCATAATTTCACTGTACTATTCAAACATAGCAACATTCCACATCTTTTCATATTGCTACTTTCCGTCGGGGCATTGGCCATGATTTGGATGTTTTTATTTACCATTTACACATTTTCAATCCTCCGACTCAACAACTCCAACATTGTGACATTATGGGTTAGGGTAGGATAATAAAGTTTCCAGTCGCCTTGCCATTTTACAAAGACACGACATTATTCAACTGGCTAAATACGGTACAGTAGACAGGGTGATTATGTTGTACTTTATGTAATGTAATACGATGACAAAACTGTAAATACATGAACGAAATATGAAATAAAGTATGAAAACTGATTATGTGACTTTTTTGTTTCGTTGGAATAGATTGAGTGGAGATATTTCAGCAATAGCATGATAACTGGAAAGTGCAAAAATAATACATGTTAGGAGATTGTCATTTTGTACTCGCCCATGTAACTCATGAATCTTCTAAAAAGTTGGTATACATAGGTTGATAACTCTTCTTTTTCAGCGCGATGAAAATATGGAGTAGTGGTGCAGTTCAGGGAAACTAAACAGCATACTACACTAATTGGTTACTTATTTATTTGATATTAGGTATGCCTATATTTGATACTACATATCACACTAACAATAAAATGAACTCCAAGTCATCCATCTGACATAAGCCTGAGTATGCCTACGAAATTTTATTTTGGGCAGTTTATTTAACGTTTATTTTACAGCGATAAGTGGTAAAGCTACGGTACTTTTTGCCAGACAGTATTGCATTAATAAAAAGAATGCAGACTCTGCATTGTAGATCTAGTATTATCACTGACGTACAATGAAGTGGTAGGACATCGTTTTCTCTAAACTGTGATAATAAAAATACAATTATATTGCGACTTATCTTACCAGCAAAAGCTTTTAATGGTTGTACACAACAAGCTATTATTCGTTATGCAAAATTTCAACATACATAGGTAGGTTATTATAACCCGCATTTTATTTCATTCATGTTTGATGAGTGTGCAGCTTGTCAAGTTAAAAATAATTCAATAAAATCATAATACTTCGCACAAACTTATTAAGCTTCATGAAGGTTTACAAATAATGAACCAATAAAACAAGAGACTTATGCTCAGAAAATCGCGTCATTCTGAAACCTGGCTTGCATGGTTTCTTTTTCTTTTTGTGCTCGAGGAAAATAACAATTCAAAATTCGGAGTCATTGCTGTATTCTCTTGTATCTAATCCAACAAACAACCATCAAATGATTACGTGTTTATTACAGGCTTTATTATTATCTGAGTATTGATGTTTTCTTTCATGGCAACGATAATAGTATGTATGTACCAAGCTTCTTTCTATTTTCTTGAGATAATATGCAAATTGCATAAATACCATACAAAGATCGTCAACGACGTAAACAGTATTATGTACCAAATCTTATAACCTTGCCTTGTTGTGAACGCGTTTGGAGTCTGGAGACACGATATTTTAATAAAATGATTTAATCTCGTGTTTACTGTTTTCATGAGTTGTCTGGCATTCAGTTTTTCTTGTGAAAACAAACTATCGTTGAATATCCGCATATTTTGTCCTTTTTCCTTCTGAAGAACTGATGAAGAGATTTTATGTAAATATAAAAAAATACACCACGAATTGGGCACAACAGGAAATTTGAAAATTCCACGGAACATCGATAAAAGTAATCATTTTGTTCTGTTTAATTTAATTAGCTTTCTCGCGAAAAATCCGTCCATTTCAAAAGGTCTTTTTTTCATGAATGCACCATGCAGTTCTGTATTTTATACCCATGCCATGGTGAAGACAAAAATAAATTCCGTATATATATTAATTAGCATAAACTGATTTTATTAACGCAATCACCATCATTACCATCAAGATACACGATCATTTCCAGCACTACTATAACAACTAGTAAACATTATCTTGCAATGAATTGTGATCAGATCAACACATTTAGTATTTACTACAATCATTTCTATATATTATATGCATTCAATCTACATGCTTATACAATAATGACGATTATGCGCATTACAGGTTAGACTTAAGTAAATTATTGGAGAGTTATGTACAATGTAGATTACACCATTAATGTTAACACATTATTATAGAAACGCAATGTAGCCTAAAAGAAAAGACAAGGAACCGTAAACTGTTTCAATCAAGTTATGTTTCACATACACCATTGTCGTTCGAAGGATAAAAAACTAAAACTGGTTCCCAGAAATTTATTTTATTAACTATAGTCAAAGTTCATGAAGCAAATATCTGTATGCCTACTTCTAAATACTAACAGAACATTTCATAAAATATTTATAAACTGAGCACATACTGGACAATTACATAAATACAAATGCTGACCATTAATGGACAAACCATATGAATATGTGATAATGTTAAAAAGGTAAAAGTTTGCACACTTATGTTCTAAAATCGGATATAGCATATTTACGATGAAAAAAGAAAGTAAAGCGACACTGCATGGAAAATGGAAATGTACTGTAGAAACTGTTTACATCAAAGTAAATATTTAGTATCCACGATAAATTGTCAACCCTTTTACAATTACAGTATAAAAAGCGGCGATTAGTGTTAGGATTAAAGACTAAACTCGTTACAAAAACATAAAACTATCATATTACTGGTTTTAACTTGAAGCAAGCTAATATTTTTTCACAGTTTGGAGCACCAATCTTTGCATATATTCGTAGTATTATAGACGTTTCAAAAAATATATCTCGCAATACAATAATATTTGCACAAAGATCTAATCCATATTATGGCCTTCTTTCTAAACATCTCTACACTCATCTTATGAAAATAGATTGCTCTCATTTTCATTTAAAATCAGCACGTTGCTGTCCATTACATACCTACATAATTTCGCATCATATTGGATCGTTGTGTAAAAACCAAATACAGACAGAGTGAATATAGTGCTCAGAGAATTTTATCTTGAGTTAAAAATATTTAATAATAATTAGTTGTCTGTTATATACTTAACTTTAGTAAATACATTAAGATGATGTAGTTATTTATTAAATTAGTTCAACTAACTTTCTATTAGTTAGTTTTACTGTAAGCTGAAATGAAAATACAGTCTTTCCACTAAATGACTATTACAAAAAATATTAAGTATATAACATCTTAACAGGGAATCTTAATGCTAGAAAAAACAATTAGGTGCACAAATTACAAATAATGTTTTTCGTTCGTTGGACTGTAAAGCTAAAGTCAAATGGAAAAAAAATATTTTGCTTACCAAAGTATAAAAAAATGTAAGTTAGCCATCTAAATTATTATTTTTTATTATTGTTGTAGAAAAATAAGGGGCTGATTGATAATGTGTTAAAACAACCAAATATCATCGACAACATCGTCTAAATCTAAATTAGTATCCGAATATCATTTCCAGAAAGTAAACGAAAACTTTTTTCCTTTCGGTGACTGTCCAGTCTTCGTGGGTGGAGTAGACGATGAAGGAATTTCAAAAGAGGGTTCAGAATAAATATGCTGACTTAAATTCAGACTACTGTTGTGCAATGTGGCCCTGGCAGTATCCTTATCTAACCCAGGAAAGCGTTCCTGCTCATCAAGCTCACGATATGAGATTATTTCCTTGGGTCTTCGTGGATCATTTCTTGAGCCGCTGCCGCAGTTGGGAATGTTGCAACCGCTGGAATTTTTTATGGGGATCCTACTACCGCATTCAGGGGGCATCACTGGATGTCCAAGTCTGCGATGACCTCCAGACGTTCCCATGTGAGGGGATGGGTAACCCGAAATCCGCTCGCCACGCATTGGCTGATCAACCATCCCACGACTTGGGCTTAGCCCTAGCGAAGTACCAACTCCGCCTGACTTGTGATGTGGCAGTGAAATTGGATCGTCGTCAACTGGACGCCACATTCCTCTGGAACGCATCCCGTTCTCAACCCAACGGTCCAAACTATCCCTGGAACCTGTCTTTGATCTACTTAATGATCTAAGCAAGCTCTCTCTTGATAGTTGTCGCCTGGAATATGAAAAAAATGTATGTCACATACACTTCCATATGAAACGGATAAAAATGATTTTATGAAAACTGGTGCCGACAAATTTATTACCGATAGTCCGCTTCGGCAGCTTCCCTTGACCGATAACCTTCGTCCAAACTGTCGTGCGAGCGTTGGCGCACGTACTGATGATCAAGCTTTTCCCACTTTTGACGGACACCTTCGAATCTTTCCCGAGAAAAGACTGGAGCCGGAGGCGGTGGAGAGGATAAATCTGGCGAGCGTTGACGCAGTTCCGGTCGCTTGGGCAGTGGCGGAGGAACTGGAGATGCGGATGATGAAATGTGAGCCGGGGCCTGATGGTGATGATGAGGCTGGTCGTGCTGACGAGAGTGTGCAGATGGTCGTTGGTGCAGAGTGGATTCTGCAGATTGTGGCCAAACTGGTCGAACCAAGAATTGCGAATTCTCCGTTACCACTAAATGACTTGGGTTCCAGTCTTCTTCTGAAACAAAGGACATTCATCAAGTTTCCATATTGTTCAATTTTATTTTATAATGTTCTTTTTTTTAAACTTTTAGCGACAACTTTTTGCATTGCTCCATGCATCGACAGAAATAGGTATGCATACTCAAAATGTGCATCAGGATTCATGAAGGTTGAATTGAAACACAAAAGGGCTGACAAAATTCAAGATATGATATTTATGGTCAATCTCATCTCATTATGTACATAAGCGTATGTGTGCACATGCAATTTAAAGGGTGTGGCCAGAATGAAACGTTCGTTATTATTATCAATCCCATAACTGTAAGAATCTTTAGCTTGAAAATAATAATTCTCATTGAAAATATTTACCATTTGCCTTTCCATATTTTGCATGTTATTAAATATTTCTTTACACACTGTTTTAGTTTTTGATGGTTGTAATATGTCAGCACTTCAGCACATTCTACAGTTTACCACACCATTGCGTTCATTTATGCAAAATCTGCAATTTGTACAAAAAACCCAAAGTCGTAAGTATACATTGCGTAAAATCTTTCTACCAATCTTTCATTCTAAATTCATCTACAAATGACTTTTTAAAAACGTGATTTGCAACGTGATAGTTTAATTAAAACTAGATGACACTAAAACGACGAATTGTAAGCAATTTTACTGTTCCTTCTAAATAGCATGTTTCATTTTCATTTTTGACCCATTTAAGTAAGCGTACATGCTGGTAAACCATGATTACAGAAAAAAATATTATAATTGTCCACACAGAAACCGCAGCTTTGAAAGTGTTTTAAACCGTTGGATCAACTGGTGTCATGTAGCACAGCTAACAGTCCAACAATGCAAATATATGAATCATCCAATGTGTAAAGCAAAATCCAACTACAAATTTAACTCAATTCCTGGCTCAGTGCTTCAATTGATAGTCTTTAACGCAAAAAAGGTGTAAAGAGACCTTTGAAGAGCAAACAAAAATAATCTTTTATTGGCTAGTTTGTCGGTTGAATGCAGCTGCTGAGCAGTTTTCCGTGTGCACGCTTTTTTGACATAATAAAAATACCACCGTTTGAAGACAGATATATGATTATCATGACTTGTCGTGCGTGGCCTCTGAAGGTTATATACGAGAACCATACATTTCTAGGTTATCAGCGACCAGCATTGATGATGACACTGCTGACCAACCATACTACTCGCTCTCGCTCACACCCGTACATGCATCCTTGTTGTAGGTGAGGTGAGATCATCGATGAACTGCACCTAGGCCAATTTCATGCGAAATTAATAAAATAAAAGTACTTTCTTTTTGATGACTTATAAACAACAATTTATCAGATAACATTTTTACTACAGTCGCAATTCGCAAAAAATAAAATTTGTGACTTGGGTATGAATTTTTTTAATTCGCAAAGTTTTAAGCATCCAGCCGATCAATCGTCGATTGAAATTGAATGCCGTTTCACAGTGCCGCGTCCTGTTGTAAACATATTTTTATTCGAGAAACTTTCACATACCTTTGCGCAAAAAAACCCAGAAGACATTGAAAACAAGACAAGGCCAATTAACACAAAATCAACAGAGTCGTTTGGATACAGAATATCATCGTCACGGCAGACGACACTGTTTTTACGACAGTGCATACATAGGTAGGGATCATATACATATAATTAAATTGCGTTCCATTTGTATGCTGTCACCAAACATAATTTTAATTGCTACGGACACCTGTCCAAACTCTGAGCTCTGACTGGATGAAATTTCCGGTCACCGACCATTTATAGTAATCATGGAAGCGCATATTCCAGAAATATTTAATGGAAAGATTCTATCCTGTATTACTAAAATGTTTTCATTTAAAAAAATAACTACCTATATCCTTTGTTCGGCTATGTCGGTCCTAGAAACCAATTCTTCTTGTCAGCACAAGTACCGAAAATTATAATGATCGTAAACTTCATGTACACCGTCTACAAACAATAAGTAGATTATATCGACCACTGGTGTTGTTGCCGTTGTTGCCATAGACCACATTGCCAGCAAAACAATTGGTCATAACAAAAATTAATATTTGCCACATGAAATACATTTAATGTGCTTGCTGTTTACTACGAAGAAGAATGGGAAAGCGGCATAGGGTTGTCCTCTAATAACATCAACAATGGACTAAAGTTACAACGCAACAAGTAATAACTATGTATATTGAAGGTAAGCAGGAACTCATTCAGGTCGTTAGAAAAAATACGAAGCATATGCACTTCTCCGAACTCCATGTTTTCTGCTATAAATTGCCTTCAAATTGGTTAGACTGCACCACACAGGGCAAACAATTCTTTCGGGGCTCCACAGAAAAGAGCATCTTGTTGATTGACGGGCATTATGGACAGTTGAAACATAACACTTACACACACAACAGCTTATGAGCTATCGTCATTCTTAATATTTAAATATGCAGCAAGACAAAACGAACACTTTTTTGTCGCAAATCTAATAATAATAATGGCAAAACTAACTCTAGCCAAGATAATAATAATAATAACACAATAGTTCGATGATGAGCACCATCGCCGTATGGCGAGGGGTGATGATCATGATGATGATTTATTTTGATGATGTTCAAAATGCATTGTACAATAATCGTAGAAAACCCTACAGCATCAGGATTTCAAAGGATGAAAAAAATAAGATTGAAGATGATGCATGATTACGATTACAATAAGCATGTACGAACGAACCGAAGCTTTTGTGTTATTTAGTTATTTACCAGTACTGCTTTTTTTAGGGAAGGATAGAAGTGGTGCCTGTGAATTTTTTCTCATTTTCACGAAGCCCTCTTCTTCTTCTCCTCTTTGCAAGCCATGGTACAATGAACCGCTGCCGATGGCTCTTTTTTGAATTGGAAAATAAATGAGATGGATGAAGATCCTCCGAGAGAAGAGATGAAGGATGCAAAAGGACTACGTGAGAAGAAAAGACAGCAACTTCATTCATGGTCCTAATTAGTATCACATCTACTATTGCTGGTGAATCTCCTCCTAAAATATATATTTTAGTTTTTTCTTCCGCTCTCAAAGTCATCATGGCTCAGCTTAAAGAAAGCCAGCAGCCATGGCCATGATGCAAGTTTTAAACCACCCTATATAGCACTTTTACAAAGGAATTTCCAAAAATCACAGGATGTAAACATTTAGTTGAAGCAGGAAGTATATCAGCTATTACACTTTTCATCTGTATTATTACGATTACTACAATTTTGATTGTAGAACGATGACAACTCGTCAAGCTACCAATTTACAAAGAATTTCTGCTACTGCTGCAGGGAAAAAACGAGTGCAAGTACAAGGTTACATGATTCGTGTGGTCGGTCCGTGTCCCATTTTTGGCCAAATTTTATATCTCTTTCTTGCTTTGTGCTTGAGCTATTTTTACTGCCACCACGCTTTAATTTATATGGAATGCAAAAAACAGAAGGCAAAGCTGCAGTTTATCATGTCATGTTTGTGCATGATGCGACAACTTGTGTGACACCACATCTCACAAAGAATATAACCGTTTTCTTTGTTTTTAGCTTTATATGGACCTGCAGACAGCAAGAAAGTATGTATGTGTCACACATATTTTTTATACTGACTTGCTCGGTCGGTCGGTCAAACTTTTAAAAAGACGATCTGAAAGAAAAAAATATGTGAAATTTTACACTCTGCAATTGACAGGAAAATAACAACAGCAACACGTAATAATGTAACAATTGCCTACGTGATTTAACCCTTGTTCAAACTGGCCATTAGTGTAAACTATTTTTTTGGTCATAATATGCAGTAAAACTGAATAAGAAGAAGAAAAAAAATTGGAGTTACATTTTGACGTGGACAACCTACTCATCATCATCGTCAAAGCATGATGATGATGTTCATGATCATCATCTCATCGCCCATCGTAACATTATCTTTTATCTTACAGCCAATCTCAAAATTCTCTCTCTCTGATTTTGTGTAGAGACGGCACATTGTAATCGTAACCTGGCAAGATTATTATTATGATATGTGCAATGTGCAAACTGCGCACACCACGCAGCAGCATAACACCACCGCAAAAAGTATAAAGATACATCAACCAGAGATCCAAGTCTGTTTTTACCCTGTGTGCATTTTGTTGTGTTTTTGTGGTGATGGCAAGTAAGTAAAGTGGCATGGCATGCCATATAGATTGATATCTCTCTGGCCATGTATGTGTGTATACGCCGTGTTTTCTTATAAATATGGTGTTTTTTAGCTCATCTTCATTTTGGTTACAGGAAAAAATGATGATGATGATGACGATGATGATATTGTTGGGATGACGATGTAGTTTTGTGGCTGCGAAAGATGTGATTGGGAGTACGATGACCCAAAAAAGAAGGGATACATAAACAACATGCTATCATTATTACTACATAATGCAAAGTAACGAAGGGTGAGCAGGCGCCTTTCACAATCGCCTTTTTTTGTCTTCCTTTCTCAATCCAGACTAACAAAATGGTCACAACAACAAACTGCAATAGTCTCATCTTCTTCTACTACTACTCCTACTTATGTCTGTACGTGTGAATTATAATGCTAGAGAAGAAAGATCTATAAAATATTATCGTCAAAATCGTCGTCGGTGATAATCATCAACGCAAAAGCCGTAAATCCTCATGTACGCGTGTATACATGTATATGTCTGTATTGCAAGAACTCACAGAAGCTCTTTATAGTAGGTAATCTTAATCTTAATCGCCCTGTGTACCTTGAACGGGAAAATTGAATTACCAACTATCGAGGTGCAAATAAATAACAATTTATTTTTTTAATAAAAAAAGATTCAAGACCCAATATTGCATCTTGAAGCTCTGTCTTTCATAAAAAAGTGAATCTGAAAATCTGTCTGAATGAAGTCACAATCAAAAAGATCGCTCATATATAGCATAGTATGCATACTAGCATATATATTAGTGTAGTATAATAAATTCCTAAGTCAGAAGTGAAATAGTCGTAATTAGAAATTGCATGTACACCTGCACACTTTGCAATTTGGAGGTGCCTTTCTATTTCTCTCTGAGAACGCAAAAAAGGTACACTGCATTTCATCTGACAAACTGACAACTTGTATTTTGTTTTGTCCCTTTTGACAATTCGCCGTCATTCTTTCAGCGTTGGAGTAGCAGTGAGAAACGATGCTGCTACTTTATCTACCTAATTAAATTACAGCGTAAGAAGGAGCGTTTTTATACACATATGCATCTTGATTGTTAAAAATTTACTACTGGGACTAGTGATAATGAATATAAAAATTTGTATGTTTATTATCTCTTATTAAATTTTGCCATCAGAATAAACTCCATTGTTGTTGAAATTGATGATCTAGTAGTGACTTCCGTTTTCTTGTAAAGTTTTTCAAAATCTATTAAAAATACGGAAAGTCAAACAGATATTTCGTTAACTACTATAATCATTCATGTTTATTCTCTTGATATTAAACACCTGGCTTGGCCACTGGCGTCCGGTAGTTTATCCATGAAATGTTTGTTAAAAATTGAAATTACGTTGCAGCAGGTTTCTTACAATAATAAACACAATGATACTCCCAGCCAGACCATATCATTAACTAATTGACTTTAGTAGGAAAATCGGATGATTCTGAAAATAAATCCAAATAGTCCGGATCGACCCTGTTACATTTGAACATGATAGGTATAGCAAGCTACACTACTATCGTTTCGACATCTGGATGTGTGAATCAGCTATATTCATTAATAATAGAGCATCAAGTAACAAAAATAAATATTTCATAGAAAAATCAAATCTACTGATTCACAAAAAAACACATTTTCTCAAGATGCAATGTTAAATCACAAGTTATAAGAACCTATATGTACATCTGCACCATCTTCCCGGGATATTGTTGCGTCATACACACACCTGTACGTTCCAACTGAGCGAGTTCTTCCGCTGCACGCACCCATTCCATCACCATCAACTGATGGACCTCTCGCATTTGCAACAGGTGCAGGCAGACATTTTCCCTGTTCTCTGACTCACACAAGTCGGTAGCAAGTGCACCAACATAATAATTTCATAATTAGCCAGGCACCTGGAAATGCTGGTTTTATTCCGGAAAGCGGAGCGTTGAACCTCAAGCAATGATCATCATCATCTAACAATAAGATATGTCTATACTTTAAGCTAGTAGGTATATATGTATGTTTTCAAAAAAAGGTAACAATGGCATTATTGAATATTTTTTTCAAAATAAAATAAAAATCTCCCTTTAAAAATTCTCAAATGGCTTACTGCTTGATTTTTATATTGTATATGGTTAAAAAATGAAAGTCGACATTTAATCTCTATGGGTTATGCGATGGCAATCAACGGTTTCACTGCCGAGGGTGCCAATAAACCTACACAACGAGCAAGTGTATGATTTTCATATTTACGGCATTACGCAAAATCATCAAATAACCTTGTATGTATATGATGGCTGATGACTGATCTCGAGCACCCCAGCAATTCATCTTTCACGACGATAAAAATGCTCTGTGCGTGGTACCTGAGGAATTAGACCTTATAAAAAACCCAACCACTCACAGTTATGTAGCCCATGAAATTGGCCAAAACCAAACATTTAAATGTCTACATTTCATTCAAATTTTTTTCTACAGAAAGAAACAGGATGCATCATTATTTTGTCGTCATAGCTGCATTATACAACAATAACAATAACCTTCAACAATTTATTACGACCACTACTATAACAATAATAATAATAATTGATAAGGTTGTCGATCATCGTTGTGCACACATGGTAACAATTGTTGCTCTTTAAGAGCATTAGCATTACTCTTCAAGATTATTACTCTTCTGTTGCTGATGACATTGAATACATATATTTTTTACAGTTCATAAAGTCTTCAGTGTTTAATTCATCGCAAGATTGAAACTTTACTGTAAAACAGAAACAATTCATCAGCTTCAGGACCAAAAATGTACACTCTCCGCAGAAGTGGCAGTAGCTGCTGTCGATCGTATCAATAGCACCACAGGTAAAAAAAATGCAGGAGAGAGCGGACTCTCTTTGAGGAGAGTTATTGCAATCAAGTTATGGTTTCTCATTTCAGAAGAAAGTAAGTAAGCAAGCAAAAGAACACGTGCATTAATGAATCCACCGCCACCGCCGCTACCGTTTCTATAGTAAATCTAGTAGCAAGTATACTGGTTAGACAACTAGAAAACGATGGGGATCTTCTCTTGTGACTTGTAGTATTTCATTCATGAATGAATTGGATTTCGAGAACTGGAGGTAATATTTCCTTGTATTCGAGTCATTCATTCAACTCATTATTATTATGAAGTGTTGCAACCTTGAAAAGAGTTTCCCCAATCATTGCAAGCAAAACTGTCTGCAATTTGAAAGGCAATAGATGTTATGCATTTTTATGAAAAACCGAAATGTGGCGAGGCGACTTCTTGTTTTAAATGAATCGGACAATCAGATCCAATTTAAGATATTGTGAAATTGCTTGAGAGAAATAAATGGATGAAGGCTCTGTCAAGTGCATAATGGGTTTTTTGTGAGTGAGGCAGGTGGAAAAACGGATACAGTACAGTTGTCAGTGTGTTAGCATAACATATTTTATTGAACGTGAATTTCTTGAAAATATTGTTACAACTTTTATTATATATCTTATATATGCATAACGATGAAAGTTGATATATCTGACCATGACAAAATGCATAATAAACGTTCTACGACATGCACCAATTTGCTCTTCATTCAGATGATTACATAACTGGACTTGGTTTGAAATCATTCCATTTATACATTAGTTTTTTTCCTTCAAAAATATAATGGCCAGCCAGCCATATGTTTATAAAAATGTGCAACGATTTAAAATTTAGAATCATGGTCAGCTGCATAATGTGCATTCATTCGGGAACAAAGAATACGTAGTTGTAGTAGCAGCAGCGCTTGTAGTAGTAACAAGTGTCAGTTAAGCAGAAAAGAAATATATTATGCTCGCACCTGAGCCGTTAATTTAAGCCGAGTCAGTTTTCATTTTTACACCTTTAAATCTGAGACTACTCAAGAGTATCTTTGCCTTTTACATAAAGCCAGCAGAAAATGATATAATGTGCATTCCGTAAAGACCAACTCTGAATTTACATTTTTGCATTATAATTCACGAGATGATAATGGTAATAAGGCAAATGGCAAGGATTCCCTCTGACGACTGACAACGACGACGACAAGGAAGGGTGAATAAATGGAAAGGAGCACGCAACAAACAACAGCTAAAATAAAATTATTAAACTCAATAACGCTCTGGGTGGTTGCGGTTGTTAGGATAACGGCTTGTTGATTATGATGACGATGACTACGCGCTGTCAAGTATGCATTTTAACGTGCCAAGTTACGTGCAAGAAGAGTAAAGTACATGCACACAACAACCACATGCTTTATGATTATGCAACCACGATTATTATTGTTATGATTATTGTTATCATCAGCATAATTATTCTTGTTGTCAGTAAGATTCATTTCTTAATTTTCCCACTTGTAAACCTGTGAACCTGAGGAAACATGGAGCACGCAGACAGGCAACATAATGTTTTAATCTTGGTATGCAAATTCTTTGGATCCGTGTGGAAAGATGTTGTCATTATCATCATCATCCTCATGTTTTTTTAAAAATGCGTCACCAAATAAGTTTAACGAATAATTTACCTTCTGAAGACGATGGCACAGCAGTATTCTCCATCAAAGCATCATGGACCGGACTGCAATTATCTTCTGTGGATCCAATCCCACTTGACCGACCGCACGACTCCTGCTCCCTAGACGCATACGATCTTCTATTTCCAGTAGCACCGACCACGGCAGGATTGGAGCAGCGTCTTGACTCGATTCCCATAAGATTGCCGCGCTGACGATGAATGGTATCGTAATCCCTTGGCGGAAACAGTAATGGCGTGTTCTTCTTCCTTGCACTCAGCTTTTCCCGCAGCTCCGCAGCCAACGAGTCATATAAAGTTGCTATCCTATCCGAAGTCAAGTTGCTCGCTCCAGAGCCAGATCCGAAGCCCCGATCTGAATTTTCAGAGGATTCCGAAGTGCGACAATCGAAATCGGGTGTGCCACGATCTCGTCCCTTTGAGGAACCGTGACAAGGCAGAAGCCCTTTTGACTGAAGCCTTGTCTCAATGTCCCGAAATTTCTGTTGATTATCCTCTCTATTTACCAACTGCTCCAATTGCTCCTTCAAAACACTAGCCGTTTCTGATGAATCACACCTGCAAACAAATAATCAGATACATTATATTTGTAGATCGGAAATGATGCATTGTCTAAAATTGCCAGCATTTCAAACAAATTTTCGTCATGCGATATAATTAGGCAGCAATAAATCATTTGTTCTTCGTACTCCACGAGTGAGAGAAAAAAAAACAAGCGTAAATAATTTGCCTGAGATAGTGAAATCGTGAATGGACCTATACGTGTAAAGTATGTATCAGTAAGTCACTAAATCGCTCTCTTTTAATTTTTTTACTCCTTGTTATCACCTATGTATATTATATAAGAACTTGAGTAACGTGCAATCATTCATCATCATATCTGTAATAATGCAACGTGCAAGTCCCTAAGGGCAATCTTACAATGATTGCACTCTAATAGCATCCATTTAGTCCTGTCAGTGAAACCAAAAAATAAGTTGCAAACAAAAAAAACTCCTATTATCATTACTCTTTTGTTCAAACAAAAGCTTACTTTAATTACAGCTTGCCAGTCATTTAGCGAATATTACATGAGAAAGCTTGAGAATCAAAAATGTCAGATAAAAATTCAATACATTGCAAATAAAAGAAAACGGAAGTAAAAAAAATTCTCATCGTCAACTTTCCGCCCGTCAACATGTAATTTTTTTATTTCATATTTCATATATATGTATAAGTAGTGTGTATTAAAGGGACAGAAAAAAAAGTTACACGTTTTTAGTAGTACGCTTGGTATTCCATTCAACCCTTTCTTTGTCAAACAGACCTCACAAAAACAAATTTAGCCTGTCATGAGCTGCCATAAAAATTCATCCCAGAACATCATACATTGCGTATAGGTACTTATTAAAATGTTTACAGTCCACATTAACATTTAAATTCATGTCGTGTAGAAGGTGATAATGACTAGGATGCACGATAAAAAGCAAAGGCATAATAGGCTATCGTCTCTACCCATATGCAGTGACGAACAATATAATTAAAAAATATATGTGTATATGTGTGCATCTCTTTCTAATAGTTAAAAAATGCATTTTTATGCGGATATTATTTAACGCCTAAAAAGTCTGCATTAGCAATTAAACGCTGTTAAAGGTATTCGTCATCCAATATATACGGTGGATAAAGAGAAATCTGTTGGAAAAAGTGTCAGCCACCTCCTCATTTTAGAGCCATAATAATAATATGAATGTTTGGCAGTAAACTGTATTTTGCAATAGTCTGTCGCAAATGTAATTATCTGCACTTCTAACCGTTCCTCTGTGAATGATGCGATTTTCTCATACAATTTCTTTCTGGTTAGCGTAAAAAATGGCAACACGTGTGCTGTACAGCGATATAATATGTAGCTTACCTGTAGCAGTGGACATGAACCGGACACTTTGTGTCTGGATTGTAGAGGAGAAGAATGCAGGAGACTATGTCATCATTGGGCGGCGGAGCTTGGAACACGCATGTAATGGCATGATGAGGGATAAAGTGCTTTTCAGTATGACTATTATTTTCTGACGCATTGTTCACTCCGACAACGCGTTGATTGCACGGAATAATCTTCAAACCCTTTCCACTAACTTGAAGAGTCACTTTTAACGCTTGCATACGCGACTCCTGAGAGACAAAATATTGTAGAACGGGCTCAATGTAGTGAGGACCGCGGAGCCCTTTGCTCTCCTTTGCCCCAAGGAAAAGGACGTAATACGAGGACTTCTTCATTTCCACCATTGTGACTGCTGTGGTGGTTATTATACGGAAATGACACTTGCTGTGGAATACTCGGCTGTTGACAACCTTTCACAATCCTTTTCAACGTTGCCTGGTCAGGTTGGCCTTGCTGTTGCTGCTGCTGTTGCTACACTCACAACTTTTCTGAAGAGTTCTCCAAATGAGACTACTCTCGACGGATGAGAATCTGCTGACACAAGTGGCTTCTCTGTAAAAAACACAACAGAAATTATATATAAAAAATTATTTACATGAACAAAATCAATTCAAAGGGATTTCAATTATAGGTGGCAAGTGACAATAGTCCGTACACATTTTTTTGACACTAACAAAATGATGGACAAACTTCAACTTAAAAGACCATTCTCTGAGAGTATTACTCAATCTGAAGCTTATTGTATGGAAATGAAATGCATTGCATAAATACATAAATAAAACATTCCCTACTAGTAGAAACGGCTCACTTTATTATATTCCCCTAGGCCACTGAAAGGCTAAAACATCTTTCCATTCATATACATAATATTCACATATGCGTACCTAAGTATGTAAGTGGTAAGTCTATTCCTCCCTAAAACGTGCTTGTTTTTAAGGAGAACGTACTTACTCTCATATTTATTTGCTTATGTAAGTTAAGTGCGTACGCGGAGTGTCTCCGAAAAAATCAAAGCAATCAGTTTTAATTGGAAAAGCATGGATTCGCGGATTGCTGCAATGGCAGGGAGTATAGCATCTGATAAAAAGCCAGTCAGACTTGCAGTTGGAGATAGATGGAGACTAGAAACGGGGAACGGTAGCAGGAGAAATATTTTTTATGGTCTATAAACTGGAATTTAACGAGGTGGCAAATGTACACAGTAAATATATTCTAAAAGCATAAAAAATTTCTTTCCTCTCGAATGCTACTGCTGCTGCTGTTGCATCCATGTACAGCATTACAACAAGTGCATAATAAATATATAGCACTTGTAAACCGGTGCCAATTACATTTGAAAGTTGGATAGTCGGATGGGAGGGTAAAGTTACTCCTAGCTCCTTATTGAAAAAAACCTTCATGCTGTAATTGCTAGTTGGATGGGTCCGTGAAGTGAAAGCTACCACTTACCTAAATCAGGTACTAAACCGAACATGCAACGCAAATCTTAGAGAAATCTAGGTTTTAAACTCCATCTACTAGTGTTTAACAATAAATAATAATAGCAACAATTTTCTTTCCAAGTCTCTCAGACATTTACACAAACCAAGGCAGTAAGCATTGTCTTAATTTTTTCGGTTCGGGCCAGACGAGGAAACAAATATCTTAAAACGGCAGCCAAACTGTAGTGCAGAGATAATTCGACAGTGCCTCCCAAGCCATTAAAATGATGAGATGAAGGATATGAAAGCTTAATATATGCAGGTTGAGCACATTCACTCGGACGACGACGGGAGCCATCATATAAATTTATTCACGAGTACGGGATTCACAGATGTCATAGTGGAGCCATTAAGCCTATTTATGTTATTCTGTCGTTTCATCTCATTAACTAATTCAAAATTTCGCACTATTCCCTTTTTAAAAGGCTGTTAAGCTGCTTTACTGTAGTTAAATATATATATAAAAGAATGTTACGTTCAGCGAATAAATTATAAACAATTTCTCTGTCAGACGAGAGATGAGATTGAGATTTTTTCATTAGAAAAGAAAGTATATAATTTGCACAGTAAAATATTTACAGCACTACATTCAATTGATTAGTTTAACTATCCAAGACTGCTTCCGAATATGAGCGGAAGGTTTCATCATAAAAATAAAATGACAACGTGAGTCGCATCATCCTTGATTAAATTCCCCTATTATTGTAATGATGATTAGTGATTGGTGGAGGAACTCTGGTTA
Source organism: Sinella curviseta (assembly GCA_004115045.4). NCBI lineage: Eukaryota > Metazoa > Arthropoda > Collembola > Entomobryomorpha > Entomobryidae > Sinella > Sinella curviseta. Next base: position 9,601,581 of record CM065489.1, read on the forward strand.
ACGACAGGCAAGTTTATGATGGCTCAAAAGTAATTAGGCAAAATGATTTGTTCGCCTGTTTGTGGCTGTACACAGCACACCTTATAAAATGATTCGTGTGCGAGTTAAATGAACACGTCTGTTTCAATTTGTCATTTTGTCACTTTCAAGCGGCAAAGCTCTTCCACCGTATACGCTATCAGAAATATGAAAAAAATGCGAATGGCTATGTTTTATAGTTCAAGCACCATAAAAAAGCAGGCGCAAAATAATAGGACATCACATTAAATGGCACTGTTGCAGCTTAAAATTTTCGGTAGAAAAGGCTGTTACTTTTTTTTATAAACCAAGGGACACGCCAGAGCAGGAGCGACAAAGGAATAAACAGTGCAAAATTTTAGGCAAAAAATTATGCGAAGCATGCTACTTTCTTCTTATCATTCGAATAGTTGCACTGTCATCATCTGCCGTCATCACTAGCAGATGAATTTGAGCCTAATCACACGTTAATGCTCAAGTGCGTGTTGTAGTTTAGCCACATTATTTACCGAGGTGGGTTCATTTCAATTTCCCTGATTTGCAAACGTGTACGTACTACCGACGTGGCGTTTATTATTATATACAGACGCCCATTAATCATTCTAATTTGCAATTTAATAATAAACAGAAGCTATTCCGTCCCTCCCCTCTTTTGTCTTCCTTCGACTACTCTAGTTATCCTCAGCCATTATCTACTGCCACTACATACGTCACTACTGACTGTCCCCGTCGTGAATGAGTCGCCGCACATGAAAGAAAGGTGGTGGTGGTAAAATGATGTACACAACAGGAAGGAAGGCACTTGTACTTAAGCTCTGCTGCTGCTCAAGTGTCGTTCGAGAATTTGGCGAGTAGTTGTAGTTAAGCACATTTGCATCATCATTTCAAAACTTGAGACTGGTAATTACAGCCATTAAAGTTAACACTGCCAAGGGTACACATAATATAGTAATTAGTATTGGCTGGCATTCGTTAAAGTTTATCGTTTCTCAAGTGCTACAAAAAAAGTTATTGCTGTCACATTATTATTATAGCCATTTGAAACCATCATAAATTTCGCTTCTGTAAATAATAATGAATAATAAAAAAACTCATTTTAATTCAAAAAGCAGTGTGTTGCCTTCACACACAATGCGATGATGCACAAAAGCAAGCACAAAGTGCACTTTTAAAAAGTGTATTATTAAACAAGGCACATTAAGTCGATTGCAATGAAACTAATTATACTATCCACTTCGTTCAATAGTCATTCCTTTTCTTGGTCGAATAATGACTTTATTATCTTTTCATCTCATATTTAGAAAGCCCATTTTTTCTAGAGTACATACATGATGGGCTTCTTCTGCCACCGCTGATTTGGTCCAAGATGTGAAAAAAAAACCCTCAGAGTCAGTGCGCTCAATGAGAAAGGACTTTTTTATGCACAAAAGGTTTCCCTATTCCTGCGCTCCTCTTAGCACGAACGCCATTCTACTCAAACATTTAAACCATGTTATTCCTTCCTGAAAAGCAAACTGCTACACCGATTATTGTAGGTAAAACGTATGTAACTGAACTAAAAACCGCATTTTGTTTGGAAAATTCACACAGCGCCATAGAACCCAAAAAAATGGCGTGCAATAATAGAAGCTAAAATATAGAAACCAAGAAGAATGTAAGGAACAGGTAAAAGCCATGAATGAGTGGCATCAACCACTGCCACCGCCAGTACCACCACCACGCCGTGATAACTCTATAATGTTATTATGACAATGACCGACCGACCACTATTTAGTTGCTTTGGTTGTGCTTCGATTCATGGTGCGATTTTAGCTAGTTCATCTATGTAGCTTATAGAATCCCCGTACTCATTTGTTGATTTCGAACCCTTTTTTATAGAAAAAGGCGTTTGGCTTATATGGTAATGCGTTTGATTATTATTTTTCTTTAAATTCACATCATTACACAGAAGACGTGTATATGTATGTTGGTTGGCTTCTATAATCTGACTGGCATCCTAACCGCAATAACGCAAAACGCAATGATGTAAATTGTCATGAAATTTAGTTATGTAGAATGAATGCCAGCAGAATGCCATATACGTCACCGTGCATTAATGGTAAATAGGCATTACCTCTTCTACCTGACTCACAGGCTGAGCGAATGAAACAGCTTCAAGCCACCGAAAATGATCGAAAGAAGATAACATTTAAACTGACTGTGCAGCAAACTGCGTGTCCAAAAGTACACCCACCCATCATCATCCTGTTGCGCGCTATTTTAGGCCGAAATTCACCGAAAACTGATGCTCATGCGTAGGAAGTGGGCTTAAACGCTTGTACGTCCTTTTCTTCAGATAATATAACCACTCTTGTTACGGTAATTAGAGTGCGGTTGGTAAATTACTATTATCGACTTGGTGGAACTGTGAGGGAATTGCTTAAAAATTATAAATCTCTTATGGCTGTTAACGAATGAGAAGTAGCTTCTATCAACTGGATCAAGGCCTGTGATGATTTTAGTGTAAAGACACGTGGAGTTAAGTGTACATGTATGAGCTATTCGAGATGTAATAAAATTTTACAGGACTAAAATAAAATTACTAGCAGGATGATTGAAAATGGTCAGGGAAAACAGGATGCTTTCTTTCGAAAAATCAAATCCAATCAAACATAATCAAAAGTCTGACATGTAATCTTGAAATCAGGTTGTCCTTTATAATGCTTTATTATTGTTATCCTCAAAAAAACAAAGACTTTGTGAGAGAAAATTATTTGCATTGAAGCTGTATCTGCTGCTGACTGGCTACTACTGACGCATTAATTGCATCAAATGCAAAGTATGCACATATCGAATCAACAACCTAGTTTATTATTCTTCTTCGGTAATCATGCACGACCGCTTTGGAATTTGTAAGTTCTTTGATTTCTTGAAATCATTTCACTGTCGTTTGAAGTACTTACACGATTTGATCGCAATGCATTGTGTAGTAAATAAAAGGGTTGTTTTGGAATTAGTAACGTCAGAAGAGTTGACTCAACAAGATTATACATCATTACAACAACATATAATCTATAAAATACACACAAAAGTACGTCGTCGGATCAAAGATGTACTACCTTTATGTAGGTATTCAGACGTTCTTCAAGAGTATGACATGCCAATATTGCATTTTATTTATTAATGTACCATGTTGGTAGGATTGGTTGCCTGTCGATTCTATGAAGAGCGAAAAGTATCAATTTCTTTGGTAAATACGCAAGACAACAGAGACTGTGATTAGGGACAGGCAACCACATCTAACCAGTTTGCATTTTGTGCAGGCATCCAACTCACATCCAAAACTATCAGCAAGACACAAAAACCTTCTCCGCTCGGCATCGTAATAATATTCTTAGTTTTGTCTTTCACAGTCATCCAAACATACTTGATCAACGTATTATGTTTATAAGGCATTAATGCATGAAATGAATTTTTCCAAAGGCATTTCAATCTAATACTCATGCACGCTTACAATAATAATAATAAATAAGTAATATTTTGCGAGCAGTTAGTGGTCTTACTTCAATGTAATGTAAAGTATACATAAATAAGTATGCCTATGCCATGTTTTAATGTTCGAAATAGTTATGGTTAGCACAAGCACGCTTTTTTTGAGATACAACAGCGCAGCGTCAGCAAAGCTGCGACATAGGTATTACGACGACTTTTCATATCAGTGCGTGTGCAGTGCATCGACATTTTTAAAATGCACATGCAAAACCACCACATTTTCTTCGCTACAGCAACTTTTTTTAAAAGCGACTTGAGAAACAAGAAAAAGGGGACACATCAATCTCGCTCGACCCGACTGAAAGTCAAGTTCGACTTTGACTTGCTTGAAGCATGCACGCCGTAGTATTTACTTGCTTTTATTCCACTTCCACACAGCGTCCACAACTTACAGACATTGCACATCTACGATATAGTATACGCGTTTGATTCACGTAGCCATCATGTGCATATCTGCAGCAGCATGACTGTATTGCTGTGAAGAAGTAAAGTAGACGGCAATATTATAAGTGGACGATAATAACAGCTTAAGGAAGCTAAATTATGCTATAGCATGTCCGGTATACGTTTCGTTCTTCGGAAAATTGATAATAATGCGAGGATGATGCGGAGCCACTTGTTTCAACTTGATTTCTGACAAATTTATGGATGTGCCTTCTGGTATTCGTTTCCCCCACGTGCGCCAAACAATCTTTTTCCGTATAAATATCTAGGTATAAGTATCTAGGGTTGTTGTTGGATATATGCATATGCAGTACTCAAGTCGGTGTCATTGCACCAAAATATGCTAGATGATGATTTTAAAGGCGAGTTCATTTTGATGCTTGGCTACTAGAATAGTTTACATGCGAATGATACAGATAGGAATAATGGCAAATTAATCCTGACGCCTGAGCAAAATTAGAACAAAATGTGCTGACAAATAAAGAGAAATGAAGTATGCAGAAAGAAAAGTCATGGTCGACCTCAACTGCGGATTTACACTTTTCTCTTTGTTTCCGGCAGCAGAGAATATCCTCTGAAGGCCGCAGGAAATCACAGATTACACCTGTTTCATCCTTATAATTGGGATACTTATTTATAATTGTTTCTTTTATATTCGTTTGGATCAACTGATATTATGCTGGGTGTGGAAAAACAAGGAAACTTTAAATATATTCACCTAAATCCTAATGCCATGCATACCCGTTTTTGTTGGGGATAGAGAACTGCAATTAATTCACGCTAACAAGATAACCACACCAGACTCATCATCACGTCATCATGTAGTGACCAACCAGTTATTAAAACCGAAGAAACCAGGAAGTAGTTGTGGCAAAGAAATTGTAAGGCTGTAAGGCTACATAATAGATATAAGATAGATTGCTATTATTTATCAATTATTTCTTAACCTACAATTTCAAGATTCTCACGCAAGATAACACCACAATACTAAATTGAGTACGTAATTGAGCTTGATTAGAAATTAGAATTCATGATTAGCCAAAATTTATTTTGACAAGTGCTAAAAACTTCGTTACCTGATGCGAAATTGTATGATTGTAGAAATATTAAGTTTCATGAATTTGATTACAGTAAGGGTAAGGTCATCTTCTCTGGGTTAAATTACACATTGGAAATAATTGCATTTCACAGATCATCAACATTGACCGCGTTGGCACGCGTATGCATTATGGATAAGATAAATGCAAATAAATAAGCAATATTAAGTAAACCGTTAGTCTTAAGGCGTTGATTAAATACTTGCTTATAAATTTATTCATATACATAGGTACACTTATTTCACTTCATTTTTATGAGCAATTAAAATATCTTACTAAATTACATACGTTCCACACTTGGCAAACTTTTTAGGTGCCGTGTTGAATTTGGTAAACTCAAAAGTATTTATCCATACAACAATTAACATCATAGTCATTGAAATTCACAAATTGTTCAGCTTTTTAGACTTGGTATTCAACTGCGTAAAGAACTCATTATAGTGGCTGCCGCAATAAAACATTTTCCTTTTCATTATCTAATGCACGGAAGCACCTGTTAATATCAAGCTGGACCAATAATGACGTTAAATTGCATTGCAACCGCTGCTATCTGAACAGCATTTCCCTGTAATTCCATGAAGACGATTATACTCTACCTAATAATTTCTGTGGTGCTATCAAATCTGATAGCCACTGCGGAATTTTTTGAAAAATGACAAATGGCTCGCTAACCATCAAAAAATTCTTTGCTTCCACAACCATCATCATCACAATTACCATTACAGAAATAATAACCAATGTTTTCAGTCATCACATCAGACGTACAGTTGATTGAATTTCACTTTGGTGTAAAAAGAAATCTTTGCGTAAAATTCCTAAATGCAATTAGCAGATCACCAATTTGACCATTGTTATGAAAGCCAGCGTCTCATGGTTTTGTCTGCAAAGATCTCCACAAGTAGAAAAATCTTAGCAAACGCAGAACAAAAAAAGTTTGAAAGTGAAAAGGAAATGTGTTAGCAATTTTATCGTAATCGTGCGTTCAAAATACGAAAAGAAAAAAAATCGTGATTTTCAAAGAAACATGCATACGTTCAAAGCTACAAAGGACAATGATGAAATGCTACATGCAGCAATCTGACGAGAATTACAAATAAGTACATAAGATGCTACTAGTAGTAGTAGTAGTAGTACAACAGCCAGTTAGTAGTTTTTCCACTACTACAAGTTTTGTGGTAAAGGTTCAGTCAAGTGAACCCACACTGGCACTCTAAACTGCTTGAGATTTGAGACATTTGAAACAACCTGGCGCTCAACTAAAAAGGAACAAAGAATCACTTTTTTACAAACAACAGGAACACATCAGTAAAAAGTAAAAACTAATTGATCCGACCTCCATGAGGAAGTACGGTGCTTCTGTTGTGAAAATTCAATATTTGTTTGATTTGATTGAGGGGATTTATTCCATTTCTCATTGAACAAAAACACTATAACGAATCGCAAAAAAGTTAAGATAGTTTTGTATAAAAAATAAATCCAATAAAATTTTCAAAAGTTTCAAAGCTCAGATTATAAGGAAATGCAATACTTTTGAAACTACCAGAAGCTCTAATGTAATGCAATAAGTGTCAAATGATCTTATGAGTGACGCTTATCAACTCATTAAAAACCACTCTCTTCTTGCCATGCACGACCACCAACTCGTCATCATTCGTCAACGCGTTTAGTTTGGTGATGACTGACTACTGGTTTATACTTCCTTCACAGTGAAACGCATTTATCAGACCAATTTATCAATATTTAATAATAATAATGTTTGAAAATATCACGTACAGTTTCACAATGCAATGATGTATAACGAATGCGCAGATAAGCATGATATGCGACTGGGATGCAGAAGAGATTCAATCTTTACACTCATCGCAGACAGAGGGAGAGAGGGCGAAGAAAGCAAAGCAATTCATCAGGTGCGTATTCCTTCGGTCGTCATTGTACTTTTGAAAAATTCACAACAGAATGAACAAGGACGGTAGGATTATAAGACGATAAAGATCTACATTACATTTAATAAAGGAATCACTTGAGCAGCAGGTAATAATGCTTCGTTTATTTTCATAGCTACTACATTTCACTGCAACTGGCACAGTTGACATTTTAAACTACTGGTAGTGCGTATTATTAGCATACGTTGACTGCTCACTCAAAGTTTGAAGGAGGTCAAACGGCCTTAGGAGAAAGGTTGCAACCTCATTATTTTTTCTATTACTACTACTTATTACCGGAAAACAGTATTTTCACTTCCATGACAATCAGATAATTGCAGGTTACAACCTACGTCACCATGTATACATATCGTGTTGGCAGGGTAACAAGGGAAAAAAGGATGTCATTTCATAAAACTTCCCTTTGACCATAATTCTTCTGCTGTTGTTACTTTTAAACAGATACCTATGCAAAATAATAATATTAAAAATAATAGCAAATAATTTACTATACAAATCCATATTTTTTTCATTTTTATAGAAACATGTTCTATCGCAAAAGTGAATTTACAAATAAAAATATGTATCCTACATAAATGCATAAAATACTAAATTGTCTGCCTCGACGAATACTTTTGTGACATTTTTTTGTTCATGATATAACAATAAATTACCTCGGCCGGCAAAGTTAAGATGACAATCAATCCCAATAAAACATCCACTTCTTCTGCCCTGCACTACACACATTCTTTGGACAAAGCTTTCATTTTCAAAATAGCAAAAAAATAGTTCAACGTGAGGCAGTGCAGTTTATATCTAGAATCTATATTTGATATTCATGAAATATGATAAAAAATATTCATCATTTTACGACACAACAGGATTTATTCTATACCACACCACTTTAAAAATCATTCACCACCAACAATACCCCAGACAGCCAGGTCTTTTATTGACACCCACATTTATAGGTATCCCATTTTCTGACTCAACACTCAACGCGTGTCTCTTTCAAGTCTCAAGAAAAGAAGTAATTGCTTGTTATCCTCCTGTTTCCTCCTTTCTTCATCATTGTTCTCATTGAACATCGTTATACTACATTATCGACAACTGGGTTTACGCGCATTGAGCAAGAAAAGATTCTGCATTCTTTTTCCAACGTTCAGCCGAGAGTCGAGGTAGTCGTCAAACAAAAATACATTAAAGTCTAAAGCAAAAGAAGAATCTGTGATGAATCAATGAAATAAATCATGAGGTAGACGACGAGGAGAACCCTCTTCTTCTTCCTCTGTCTTGTTATCGTCGTTCGCTGCCCTTTTTTTATTGCTATTAAACTATTAAAACATCATTATTTCGATGCTCATCTTCTCCCATATAGCGAGTTGACATGCAACAATTCAATACAAGCCAACCGCGTGCATATTATGTGTGTGCCGTACAAATACAAAATAATAATGCCCATGATGATGAATAGCACGTTACAGTTTAGCAAAAATGGGCTAATTCTTTTCTCAATTTGAAAAGTGGAGTAAATTCTTCCGTCGTTTTTAGAAAAAAATGGCACACCTTCTCTAACTTACAGTACTACCATGCCTTAGTTTAGGTGGTTTGACTGAACAGCAAGAGTTCTGGTTTTTATAAAGTATCAAATAAATAAAGCATGTGATATAAAAACATTCGTGATCTTGAGTAGTAGTAGGGCAGATCACTACTTTCATTGAAAGACTGGTACGATGATAGTATTGAAAAAAATTACTTTTAGTTTTCGAAAACGACGGCCAACGACGATGACGACGACGCAAAAGCCAGTTTAGCAGGTATTCTCATCGTCTTTGCTTTACACAAAAAAAATTCATTGTTACGTTACTTTTTTTAATACTCATTGTAGAATGCAGTTCTTGTTTGCGAGTGTTACGAATAAATAGCGATAGAGTAGGAACGATGAGAGAGAGAGACCCATATTTCAACTTGTGCTGTTGTTGCTTTCATATAATGACTTTTGTTTGACGATCATCATCGCACTGCACTCACACAACGAGTCAGTTGGCGGTGTCAAAAACAAGACTGGTTTCAATATCCACGCATACAGGTAATAATGCAGGTCTGCTGATGTTGATGATGATGTAGCCTACGTTGTTGTTGCGTTGCGTACTATAAAATAGTTATCTCTGTGAGGAAAAAGGCCTTTAAAAAAGAATAGGTGCGTTGCCATTACCACGATAATATAGTGACATTGAACAAGTAAATAATACATAAGTACACTCGGATTTTATTATTACAGCCCATTGTGACTTTCCTTCATTCCTCTTTTTCGATCAAAAGAGCCAATGTAACAGATACTCCTTCTTTTTGCCTATGCTTGCCCACACGACAATTATGATTCTTGCAGCTAGTAAAACTGGTCTCAAGATTGGCACAAGTACAATAATACTCCTTCATCATCATCAACAATCTCGTCCTCGCGATATATTCATCATCATAACTTAACTAACAAACCAAACCAATTCTATAGTTTCCTTCCCTCCTCATCCCTCTCTGCGCGTCAAACCTTGCTCTTTTAACACAGTATTGTCCATCCGGCTTTGTGATTTTCTTCTAACGTAATACTAACACCTACAAACATGTATCATATCTCTCTGTACTGTAAAAATGTATTTAGTTGGGCTCATAAATAAAAATGCAGTTTTTTCTCTCTCTCTCTCTGAACCGGCCTCTATACCTCTTTGATAGTATGCAATAATTTATAGTGAGGAACAATCCCGAACATTTTATCCCCGCTTCATTTTTTGGTTGTTACTGTGAGGAAATTGTAAGCATGAGTTCCTTTAAATAAAATTAAATGCTGTTGTGAGTGTAGAATAATGCATAAGTCGTAATAATAACAATATTATTATCATTATTTATTCTGATACGATAAATTGCAATGTTTATGATAGATGCCATATGCATGAGGATACATTGTGCTTTTTAGAATTTTCGAAGGAGTGTCAACTCTGCCTCCTCTGAATAATCCAATTCATACCATCATTCATAATATTTTACAGTAGAAACAAGTATTATGCGATGCCATGCGACATGACATGCAATGTGTGCGATAATATTATGCATTGTCTTGTTCCCGGTTTTAGTGAATTTTTTTGGAGGGATTATGCATTATGGATGCTGTGTGTGTGTTTGATTGAAATTCTAATTAATGCAAATTTAGGTTGTCTACATTGTTATTGCTGTATCATCCGCAACATACCGTAACTCTAAAGAATGCAAGGGATTATAAAATATGGTAAGGCCAAGTAGGCAAGGAAACGAAAAATAATGATAATAATAAGCTGATTTAATACCTGCAAATAATACGAAAAAAATATCAGGGAAAATACCAAATATCAAAGGTGTAAAAACGCAACATAATATTATGCATTACCGTTGAACAACAAAAGTTTGTAAAGAAATACATATTTCATATGTTGCCAACGAAATCCAGGGAAGGTTGTGCTGCAATATATTTTACCAGTGACGACTATAAATTTCTTATGACAATTAGAAGCGAAAATATTTTTTTAAATAAGCGTATGTGGATACATCCTGCATAGTTGTTTATAATATGGACACCTATGCGCCACCAGAATCAATACACGCTCTTCAGATGAATGTAAATAGTCAACTGCATTAACATTTTTTCTTCTCTGTCATTATCAATACCAATGTAAATCCGTCTCCGTAGGATCTCAATTGAATTCTGCCGTGAGTGATGAACCCACGTAAACTTTCTCGATACCTACTAGCTATACGCTCGGAGACTGAGGAGGAGATAAAAAGAGACCTTGAAAAACTCATTAAAAGGAAGGGAACAACCACACACATTGAATGGGTGTTGGAGATGATAAGAAGCAGTATGACACAACAGAGTAGCACCACCACCACAACACAATTGATTTGTCAAAAGGAAAAAATCATTACAAGAACTGGCATGTGAGTTGAACTTGCAATCTTACAAACTCCTCCATATGCAACGCCTACAAATATTACATCTACACACAGCCCCAGTAAAAACGAGTTAAGTGATATAATTTTTAGAATGAATGGCAAAGAAGTGCATGAATGCATACACACGTCAAATTCGTTACTTTTCCGAAGATGCATAGTAATTTGAGTAAATACATATTATCAGTAGTACTCATTTCAAGGATACTGGATAGGTAAAAAATAAACTTATATTTGTGTTTCTGTGCACAATTCTACTTTAGTGACTTGTTTTATTAAGCACGAACAATTGTAACACTGCCACTTTGCTACATTAACGATCACGGTTGACTGTGAGGAGTGAGGATTGTGCCTTAAGTACCATGTGCAGATATGTATCTTCATCATCATCATTACGGTTTCATTCTAATAGCACCCCATACAATGAGACGCTTATTAACAGCTTTCCATTTATTATTACTGTTAAATATTTGGAAATTGCATTGATGTCTCCAAGGAGAAGGGATAACATTTTTTTACGTCATGTGGACACTATCAGCTATCAAGCAATTTGAACTTGACTGCTGTTTTATTAAACCACGCACGCTATATTTACTCAGAAACACACACCCTATCTAGGCAACTTGACAGATGCTCAAAAGGTAGTTTCTTTCAAATCCATCAGTATCTTAATGAAGTTCATTCTCATTTTTTATATATATCATTCACTTTTTTTAGCAAACATTTTTTCTTCTCTGAAAACATCGGTCTCTGCAATACCAATGCAATTTGAGCCAGTCAGGTTATTTTTGAGCTTTGGAGGCTGCATTCGACTATCTACAGTTACAGTCAGTACTACAGTTTTTTTTATACATTTTGCATTTTTATCAGGTTGGGTGACAGATCTCCATCCTCCCAAGTATTCTTTCTTTATCCATCCATACAATCTGTAACAATGAAAACTTTAAATGGAATCAACAAGGCGAACGCCAAGACGCCAAGACTGCCAAGAGCATGTAAAGTAAAATATTATTATTATGCAAAAACAGCTATTTTTGTGATAACAAGTAGTAGATACCTATAGCTGACTGAGTTGCATAGCACGTAAATATGTACTAAGATTGAGAAACCTTTGTCAACAAATTGAAATGGCAGGAGAGGAGGTAAAAAATGATGCGTATTGCTTGCTAAAAAGTTTGCCTGTTTTGCAGAGTGCCGTGCTTCACAAAGGACACACCCAACAAGCATCAGCTCAAAGCGAGACGCTTAATTTGATTCAAAGAGCTGTTTCTTAGACTGTCGTTGTCGTCGTAGAAGAACGCTAATAAAAACGCATCTCTTCTCTCTCTCAAACTTCTCCTGAGCTATCTTTGGAATGCAAACATAAACTGGCTTCCTATTTGTATGACACCGTTAAGGAGAATAAAAATGCTTAATTCTTAGATAGCCTAGCCCGATCATGATCATCAACGCTCAAGTATCTTGTGTGTCGTAAAAGTGCCATCAACAAAACTATTTAGGTATACATCATTGGATGGATTGCTGTTGCATTGTCTACATAGTTTTTTTGCAACGCTTGCAGGCAGGCAGTCCAAAACTCCAACAACAACAAGTGAAAGAAATGATCATGTTTGTCTAGAGAGACATGATCATATATTATTCACAAAATAATGCAACATGCCACTTATGCACTCCATCATAAAAATAGACTTCAATCAAGTCATCGTTTCAGCTTCCATTGTATCTCTCCTTCTTTCTATACACCTTTTTGATTCTTGGTTGGCTTGGTAAAAAATTGCTTTTGTGTTCTTCATGATGACAGAGTCACAGGGAGAGTGGTGGTGGTGTGTAGACTTAACGATCTGCATGTTTGTACTTGTACGCAATCGAAATAAAAAACAACAAAGTTACCGTGTTTGTCAACGTCACTTCCTTCAAAGCATTTGTATATTATGTGTAGTAGAGGATCCAATGTGTAAATCTGAAAAGGGAGATTCATTTGGCAACAACAATGGCAACAGGAATGCTTGCACTCGTTGCATGTTGCACGCTTATTACCTTCACACAAGACGCCACATAACATGGTTTTGCGTCCCTACTACCTACACAGATTATTAACTACCGGAAGCATGAAATGCTTATAAAGGTAGTTATTGCGATTGATCTGTTTGTCTGTCTGTGTGTCTGTGTGTCTGTGTGTCCGTTTGTCTGTAAACACTATAACTTTCCTCCACGTTGACCGATTTTATTCAAATTTTGCATGGAGGTACAAATGGTGATTCTAAAGATCGGTATTGATTTTGGGCCTCCGGGGGCCAACCCCAGGGGCACGGTGGGGGGTAAGGTCCCCCATGCATCCTTATGGCAAAAATCTTTTATTGGCTTATCTGATAGAGAATTTTATGCTGATCATTTTTTGTCACCACACCATGTGTCAATTCTGACAACTGTAGGAGCGGTGGCTCCTGGAACGTGTGCGTGGGCTATGGGTCAAAAAATGAATTGACAGATAAATTCAAGATTAGCATCATGGAGGATGAAATATGTGCTTTAGTACTCAAATTTGCTCGTATCAGACTTCCGGTAGTTTTTTATTTCGGGTTTACACCCGTCCTAGTTATTATTACATTGCAGAAAAATTCTTTCGGAGTAAATCCAACTGCACAAAGCCATGTCATGTAATACGGAGAACGTGTGCACAAGTTGTATTACAGGGAAGCTCACTCAACTTAACAAGAGAATGCGAGTCAGTTAGTGATGAATTGAGTTTTGATTTGACGAGATGAATTGCAAAGCCATAATTGTGCATAGCTATACAATTATAGCACCAACCACAACAATAGGTTATGTACTTATGTATGCTCGTTCAAGGCATGTATTGGGAATACGATTAAGAAGAAAAAAAGGTAAAAAGATGCCATGGTCTTTTTAGTAGCAGTGGTTTTTAAAAAAAGTAGTTGTAATTGAAGCAGAAAATAAAATGACAGCCAGTTGCTCCTGATAACCTTATATTGTTAAATTATTAATAACAAGTATTTACTGCATCCTTCAGTCAATAGAATAACCAGGTATTATCATCATCATTATTACTACAGCAAAACAAAGTGAGTTGGGAGCGTTGCGGAACCCCAAACAAAGGAGGAGAGTTTCTATTTTTTTGCAAAGCAAAACAATCCGCTTAAACTTGCTTGTGGCATTTTATGTGATTACCATTAAGTGAATCATGGTAAAAATTTGTAGATGCTAAATTGGCTTTTTGTCTACTAAGCCTTGGCAGCAAAACACCTAGCTACATATGCCTATAATATAGCATTTACAAAAAATATATCTATTACCAACAAATTTTTATTTTACGAGTTTCATGTAAAGTTGACATTTTCCAGTAATTGTAAAGTCGTTAGCAAAGACATTATAAAGCACTAGACGATTATTTACGATAATATTATTACTGCATTTTTGTAGTAGCCTAAAGAATTTCCCTGTGAAATCAAGCGCTTTTTTTGTCAACGAACGACAAGTATCGACAACAGTAAACAAGACGAATATAGAGAGTGAATGAAGGGTTTATCAAATATGATCAGAAATTTCTCGCAAAATTCTAAAAGTCGCTTTCTGCCCTTACTACTACTACTTGCGCTGCTAATGATAAATGAATTAATAGTTTGTAAACCTGTTTGTGAACGAGCACACTACTGAACTACACTTCTTCTAAAAGTTGCTGTTATAAGTTTAAAGTATGATGCATCGCCACCACCACCAGCGCAAAAAGTTTTGGCCTCACTTTTACAAAATGTCTAGAGTAATTTATCTTTTACGAAGAATCAACGAGGTCACTTTCATCCTCAGTGAGTGAAGATTGCTAGTAGATGACGAGTAGAAATCGTTTCTTACAATCTCCCCAACAACACCACAACAATCAACAGTGAATCCACCGGCAAAAGTAATATATTTTTGCTGATGCCATTACACTTCTCGTTTAAATAAGAATGATAATAATAATAATAATGATGCACTGCACATACATACATACATGCATATATGCCTATACCTACTTCTATGCTCTAGTATTATTTATCATCAACCACCATACCACATTAAACGACACAGGGTAAGAAACAATCAGTAAACTGCTTATTATTATTTTTTTAAGTAGAAAAAATCAGTGGCAGTGACTTTGTAAACCAGAGCGAAAACACGGTGAGCCGCAAAAGCCAAAAAAGTTGGCAAAAAACAAGAAGAAATGAACGAAAATTTCAGGGCTTCATTCATTCAAACAGTTTAAAAAATGCATTACAAGTGGAATTTTAAACGCTGTGCGAATAAATATTCTGGGGTAAATCTCAAAGATATCATTTGGCAGCAGTCGAAGTAGTAAATTTTTGATAGAATCAACGAACGCACTTGATGACTATATTATTATTATTATTAGTTAGCTATCATTAGTATTGTTGTAACCTATATAGCGAAAGTTTTCCTTTCTTTTGCATCTTAATAGTTAGAATGTTGCACTCAAAAATGGTGTAAATCTATTCTGCCCAACCGCTGAAGGCATCATAATGATATTTGTGGATTATTAGGCAGATAGAAATACAAAAAAATATTGTGTGCGTCTGACAAGCCGTTATTGACCAAAATTGCAAGACGATACCATTGTCGCACAATATTTTATTTGACCGTTACTTTGCTGAATGCCGTGCAATTTTATTTTATTGATTAAAAGCAGACGTCATTAAAATACATTTTTTCTCTAGGTATTACATGCCTAGCCTATCATTTTTCAAGTGGCCATGAATGAAACTCTGTTGGAATGCCAAATATTTGTATTTTATATTTTTGGTCAAGAAGTTTGTTTGCTAATGAAATGAAATCTTTAAAGTGCATTACTCCCGAGCAGTTTTGAATGGTACAGAGAAAAGGGCAAAATAGGTACTGGGTACACATTCGTAGAAACTGAAAGAATAAATTCGATATCGTAAAAATTTAATATGAAAGCACTTACCACATTTTAATTCGTCGGTGCATCCCAGCCTCCTTACACCTTATACCAAAAATTCTCCTTTTCTGCCTTGTTGAAACCTTCAAGAAAAAAAAAGAGAAAAAAAACATCTTTGTAGAATTGAGATTTTATTCATTGATACAAAATGAATTGAAAAATAGCTGTAAGGAATATGGGGCGGATGGGTGATCACAATGAGATCCCATTACTTTCATTGCCATATCACATCACATCGTTGATCATCCTCGCCAAATCTTCGCGTATTATGCAGCCAACTTCCCACTCCGCTTTTACAACAAATCCTTTATAATATGCATTTATATTAAACTCTATTTCTGGCCACTAACTTATGGTGCGCGTAAATGTATAGTGCACTGCTGATAAATATAATGTATATTGGTATTTTACCAAGGTGGCACAATCTAATTCCATCCATGTCCTTCTGGTAGTCAATGATACATGGACCTTATTAATGAAGTGATTTAGTATGACAGTATTTAGTTTCAATTGATTTATTTTTTTGTGGTAAGATTGTAGAGCAAAAATTGCATGCAGTCTTAATTTAGAAATCACTCATGTTTTGCATCATCGACATAACCTTTCCTGTCCTTTTGGAACATTCGGAAACAATGGGAGCTGCAATGCAACAATACTTTCAGACGTCTTCGGCGGAACAATGCATACGAGTGATTGAGACGTCAGGTCAATTTTGCTTGCAATATTATATAATTGTAACGGTAATAGAGCCAATGTTGTCATATTGATGTGACAAGGTGCATTCCCATGCACTGCTCATGTTTTTCACGTTACATATACATATATATTTACTTGTCATAATGAAAAAAAATACCAGGAAAACAGTTAAAGTTATTTTAGGAATGAAAAAATTATAGATTTTGTTCTGAAACAAAAACGCAAACATATTGGAAATTCATGACATGGTTCTCTATGGAAATATTTATTAATTGCAGCTAATTTTTTTGTGTGGATTAATTAGAATGATATGGCATAGCATCTTTTGAAGAATGCTTTGAATAATTTTCTTTCCATTATCTTCTGGCAACGTTTTGTAACAATTAAAAATGCTTATTATAAATGAATGAATGTATGGTGGATCACAAACTCGAGCTGCAAACTGAACTGCAACGTGAGTTAACTAATTCGTTCTGATACTCTGGCAAAGCATATTACGGCTGCAGTCGGTTGAGTTACCCAGATTAGTTTTAGTTCACAATATTTTTTTTTATTCCTACTCCACCACTAGGAAGTTTATTAGCATACTTTTAGTTCCAGTCTCATTTTGCTTCTTAATTGGTTTTGATACAAATTAAGCAAAATATTTGCAACAATTTGTAGCGGCGTACCCACGCTAAACCATGCATGAGCTGTATTTTTTGCAATTGTTATTTAATGAAAGTAAACAACAATACGTGCCCTCAACTAAACCCCCAATCAGTTTTGTTGCTACATAAAATGCGCAATCTGTAAACAGTAAATGCAGTTTAACTCTTAACATGCCGTGTGAACAATTGATTTTGAACGTTATACTTATAATTAACTTTTTCAAGGTTTCGTGTTTTCTGATATGAAGAACAGAAATACATAAAAATTGTTGCGTAACAAAGTATTGGTACGACTTCGACTTGAT
This sequence comes from Sinella curviseta, assembly GCA_004115045.4. NCBI lineage: Eukaryota > Metazoa > Arthropoda > Collembola > Entomobryomorpha > Entomobryidae > Sinella > Sinella curviseta. The sequence goes on from CM065489.1 coordinate 9,619,194, forward strand.
TCTGCTTCTGATTACTCATATTCATAATTCTAGGTACAACACGAGGTGAAGTATGTATTTTTAACTTTTTGTGTCGAATAGCACATTTCGTTCAAGTCGTCTGTTGTTGTTGGTTACGTGTTTTCTTGCGTAACGTAACGCTTAACGCTGCGCTTTGCTTATCATGTACTATTCCTTAACAGAAATTCTACCGTGATGAGCGCCTCCTATAACACCAAAGTATAATGTACCTGAAGATGTGCTTTACTTATAAATGTGATAATAACACAGATAAATTGTACATGAGTACAAAAAATAGGCCAAAGAGATGCTCACTTTGATTCCATATACTTCTCGACGAGTCATAAACTCATTTTAGTTTTTTTATATGCTCCTCACATTACGTTGTGAGTGCCTATGCCTACCTTATTAAAATTTAAAGTACCTATAAATGTAAATAATGTATATCAAGTTAAAACATGCGTGCGTAATAATTTGATTCATAATTCTAAAAAAGTATCTCTTTTAGCCTGTCAATGAGCTTAATAATAATTCCTAATTTTTCTAGCTCAAATCATTAAAAAAAAGAAAAAGAAAAATGCTCCAGTTGCTTATCATCCGGCGTTATATAGCCCTTAAACGAAATATTTTGCTGTTATGATTATCTTAATTAATTATTACCATAACATTATTACCGTTCATTATTACGATAAGAATGTAGCGCGTCGTAATTTGTATTATCTCACACCAAAACACATGTCTAATTTGGACTTCGTCACTAAAGCCCTTTGAGTGTACATGTGCGAGCACAATTAGAAATTTACAGAGCGTGAGACAAAGTCTTCAGAAAAATGCTTGCTCATCAGGCTTAATTGCTTTGTGAGGTTTAAGCTACTTTTTTTAGCTGACTTCTTTTTTCTCTACTCAACAACGGTGAGCACAGCTGCATAATATATTTACATACCTCTGCATTTTTTATTCATGCCAAACGTTGTAGGCGTTTTGAAAGTTTTTGAAACCTTTTCACGGGCAAATCGTTTAGCACAAGCCAAAATTTGATAAGAATTTTTTTATTACCCGCCTAACAAATTGTTTATAAACGAAGCGTTTGTGCGTATGTCATGGTTTTTAAATAAGGTTCGACCCCAGCACTACTCCTAACAGTTATGGGTAACTTTATAAAAGAATACTGAATACGAATACATTATAATGATCACTTTTATTTCAATTTTTAATGGTACATTTTCTGCATAAAAATAAGGTAGCCTTGCCTGCAGCTAATTTAGAAAGGTGTGTGGAGTACTGCAATATTTCATTCATTCTTACTTTTTATTGTTCAACCTTGATTCCTTCAGTCAGCTAGAGAGCTTTTGATGCTACTGCTACTTTATATTGTTTCATTATAAATATTATTCATCTGCACCTACATCAAAAGCTAGTCAATATTTTTCACAGTAATAATAATAATAATACGTCTTATTTGCAATCAGTAAGTTTGTATAAAGTATAACAGGTATGTTTTATTTATTTGGCTAGCTGTGTCAGTCCTTTAGGGTGGGTCGGTGGTGATAATAAACAAGATTGCAGTAGGTACGCTTTGTTTAAAAAGAAAAGTTATCAATAAAAAGGTAATAATGAGTTGCGTTGCTCCTTTTCGTTTGTAAAATTGGCGCATTCCAACATTACTGAATTGATATTATTTGGGAATAAATATTATGAATACATACGTGTGCTTATGATTACTTAACTGCTAAATTTTGTACCAAATAACATAAAATTGGGCCAGATATCAAATCATAATTGCGTGCACCATAAAACAACAAACCAACTTGTAGATTTTAGAAAGATAATTAAATGGCCATGATCAACTTGCTATTACGTACTTTACTTGGAAAGCAGTCCTTGTCGCTACTCCAAACGAATGAACTTTTTTTGTTCCATTGCAAGTAATAGTCTACTGATCCGATTAGCAAAATGCACAATTTTTTATTCCATCTTGTTTTGTCACATTTGTTATTGCATTTGAGTTTTTCTTTGCAAATTGGGCTTTGGGCATGATGTTTAAAATGCATGCTTGAAAATGTCACGTCTGCCATGTTGATGGTCAGAACTGTACTAACCTCCACTTAAATTGACAAATTTTCCAGTTTTTTTTCTCTCTAGACTGGTGTGCATATTCTTAACCACCATCATCAACATCACAAGCATTGTGTACTTTATACGAAACCAAAAATTTTCATATAATTTTAGCCCATATTCCACCAATGGTAAAAATATCTGCAGTTACGGTAAACGTCATTACTATAAGGACGTGTTAAAATGAAGGTACAGTAAAGAAGAAAGGGGTAATATCTTGTACAATTTTTGCCTTGTCATGCCAAGCCATAATATTCACCCACTTGAGATTTTAAAATGCAGTTTCTCGTAATATACATAAATAAACTTACGAAAACTGCATGCAATTTCGTATCTTAGCTCCTCAAACGATGGAAATTTTCGGCTAGCCGAGTCGCAATACAGTGAACATCACTTTTTGTTGCCAAGGTAAGTTTGTCGCTCGTTATTTCAACACAACAAATGGAAATGACATTCAAGACTTGAGCGCAACAATGTAGTTCATTATATGGTCTTTAAATAAAATAAAAACAACTGTGCGAGACAGGTAAACGTTGAACTATTTAAGAATGGTTTATTGACTACAACGCGTTTCGAATAATCTTCATCAGGTAGTCTGTAACATTTTAAATTGGAAAACACAGTTTTTTAGTAAAAAATATTTAGTAAAAATAAATAATCAGCTTGAACGATACAAAATATAACATTAAATCACATTAATAACAAATTTAGTTTACTTGAAAATGTGATTGATAAACTTACCGGAAACAATTTTTACTTCATATTTAAAAATGTTTAAAAATAATAATAAGTCAAATATTATGTGTACATAAAAATTATTTTGTTGTTGTGGATTCTACGTCCAATAATGTAATGTAATGTCAAGGACAGATTAGACCAGGACTTAGCTTGTGTATATTATTGATACTATTTCTAGGACGTGTACAAACAAAACCATACCTATCAATGTATTATTCATTCAGAAGCATTTCTTTTATATTCTTTGTTCTGGAGAAGACGACAGTTACCGCTAAATTTTCTATGTTTGGATGATACCTATCCATACAATTTTCCTTTATGTTGGAAATAATGAGCTTTACTATTTTCTGTTTGTAAGCTCTGATACAGTTATAGAATGGGAAAACCACAAAGACTTTGTTCTCATCGTTTTCTTGGAGAATAGGCTGATCATGGCATTTAATGTTAAATTTTTCCAAAATGGAGGGATTTTGTTTTCGAAGGTACGTTATCAGTAAATGTTTTTTAGGTTTTAGAGTGGATATTCTAGGCTTACTGATTAGATTTAATAGTGTGGCATATAACAAAGAGTGTGCATATCCTCTAGATAAGAATTTGCTGTATAAATTTTTCAAATGTTGAATGCGCGTTGACATTTCACTACATAATCTAATAATGCGCAGGCCTTGAGAATAAAATAATGAGTTCTTTAGGTGAATGGGGTGATTTGATTTGGCATGCAGGTACACATGTTTTGAGATTGGCTTTGTGAATAGTTCTGTGGAGATTGTATTATGATTTTTTAACCTCACGTTGACATCTAAAAAGTTTATGTTGGATTCGTTATATTCGAATGTAAAGTTCAGGTATCTATGTTTGATAGTATTTTTAAGCCAAGAATCAATATCTTCAATGTTTGTTACATCAAGAATGAGAAAAATGTCATCTAGAAACCGTTTATAGAACACAAATTTTTCGTCACTAAAAATACCTTTGAGTTCGTTGAATACTGTAATATTGGCAACTGATACGGACGCAGCATTACCCATTTCGATACCTTTATGTTGGTAGTACATTTGATTGTTATAAGCTACATAACTGTAGTCCAGGCTAAGGCTTAATAGCTCTAAAATATCTTGCTCATTAAAGTCAAAGATATTTTGGATATGCTTATTTCTCATATAGGCGTTGCTACAGTGTTTTTTACAATCACTAATATTTAAATTAGGGTATAATGCTTCCACATCAACAGAAATTAGGCTATATTTACTAGATGGATTCAGTTTTATATTTTCCAGTAGAAGAAGAAAATGTTGTGTGTCTATTAATAGGTCTTTCACCTCGAATAGGCATGGTTTCAAAACAGTCTCTAATAATCTTGAAGCGTATTTATTACTTTTTCGGAAAGTACTAGAAATTGGCCTACCTTTAGGGAAAATGTCCCACTTTTTATGTACTTTTGGTAAAATATAGAATTTAGCTGGTTGCTGAATGTCAAACGAAAGTTTTTTGATATCATAAGATTTTGGTAATTTTTTGGAGAAACGGTTTAACTTGTCTGTATATTCCATCATTGCGAAATCAAAAGCTGTAGTTGTAGATGGATGGTAGGTATTTAAATCGTTAAGCTGCCTCTTCACTTCCTCGTCATAAGCATTTTTATCAACCAAACAAATACCTGCATTTTTATCAGCTTCTATTACTAGAATATTATTATCTGAGCAAAATTTACTGAAGTCTTTTAAAATGTTAATAAATATATCTCCGTCTTGAAACTTGTCGGCTGAGAATATTTTTTGCCATTTTTTACTTAATGTAGGTACATTAAAAAGCTCATGAGTAATAGGACATTCTTTGCCTTTGTTCCCCTCTAATCGCCTAAAATCTTTTTTACATTTAATCAAAAAATCAGAGTCATTATTGCAGTTCGGATTAGTTTGGAAATATACTTTCCATGAGATCTTTCTAACTGCTTCAGCAAACGATTTTTTAAGTAGTCTAAAATTTGGATTTTGTCCAACACAGAATTTTAGTCCAAGTAACAGTAATGCCCTGAATTTTACTGGAATCTGAGATACAGACGTCAGGTTGTGTATTCTGTCATTATCACAACATCGTAATAATTTAAGTAAAAATGATTTTGTTTTGTTTGAACACGTACCTAAAATCCCAAAAATCTTCTTTACATTAAAATATTTTCTGGTCTTAGAATAAGAGGTTACATTGGCCGATTGTCAATCCAGGTCCTTAACAATGGGAGTAATATCTTCATTCCTTGGAGTCCTTGGTTGTGAAGTCTCTCGAGCATCGTTCTGGAATGAAGATGACGATTGTGGACGAGTATTCACATTTTTGATGGGGTTCCTAAACGGCTTGTTTATCGCTGACCCAATTGGTCTAGGGAAATTTGCATTTCCATTGTTATTAGGAAATCTTCCTCTGAACTTCGTTTGTTGGAAATGTTGTGGTGCCTGTGGACGTGGAAACCAAGAGCGTTGAGTATGCTGTTGACGAGGTGGTGGCCAAGAGGAAGGTGGATGAGGAGGAGGAAACGGAAAACGGGAAGATCCAATTTGCTGCTGATTAAAATTGTTTTTGTTGCGGTCCTTTATATTGTCATAAGTTTTATTTTTTGGCTGAGGTTGTGATGACTGTTGTGGTATCCATGATGAATTTGGGGTCGACGATAACTGCTTACGACGGCGTTGTGCCTTTAACTTGGCTCTTTCAACAAAGTCATTGCAGGAATTTATAAAGTTGTCATATTCATTTTTGACCACATCAGAAGAAAACGACTCTGTTGAGTTTGAAATTCGCGAACTAATTTCATTTGCCAAAATATTTTTCGTCTCTGGGTTGATTTCTGCTGTGGTTCTCCATCTTGGTTGAATGTGTTTGATCTTGTTTTGGTAGGCTTGCCAGTCAATGTTTTTAACAGGGTATTGCTTGACGAATTCCATCTTCCCTTTTAAGAACATGATGTTGAAATGTTTAATTGTTTCTGATTTTAGATGATCAGGGGATGTGCTTGTCTTTAGTTCCTCGAAAATGATATAAGCTGACCGTAGTTTAAGAAGTTCACAAACGAAATCTGTTCCCTCCGATGCGTGGTTTTGTAAATGTATCGCTAAACTTTCTTTGGCGGTGGTCATCCTTTCGAGAGAGAGTAGTGGCATATCCTTAAAGTTTGGGAAAGCAGTCCTTGTCGCTACTCCAAACGAATGAACTTTTTTTTTGTTTCATTGCAAGTAATAGTCTACTGATTCGATTAGCAAAATGCACAATTTTTTATTCCATCTTGTTTTGTCACATTTGTTATTGCATTTGAGTTTTTCTTTGCAAATTGGGCTTTGGGCATGAAGTTTAAAATGCATGCTTGAAAATGTCACGTCTGGCATGTTGATGGTCAGAACTGTACTAACCTCCACTTAAATTGACAAATTTTCCAGTTTTTTTCTCTCTTTAGACTGGTGTGCATATTCTTAACCACCATCTTTAACATCACAAGCATTGTGTACTTTATACGAAACCAAAACTTTTCATATAATTTTAGCCCATATTCACCCAATGGTAAAAATATCTGCAGTTACGGTAAACGTCATTACTATAAGGACGTGTTAAAATGAAGGTACACTCTAAAGAAGAAAGGGGTAATATCTTGTACAATTTTTGCCTTGTCATGCCAAGCCATAATATTCACCCACTTGAGATTTTAAAATGCAGTTTCTCGTAATATACATAAATAAACTTACGAAAACTGCATGCAATTTCGTATCTTAGCTCCTCAAACGATGGAAATTTTCGGCTAGCCGAGTCGCAATACAGTGAACATCACTTTTTGTTGCCAAGGTAAGTTTGTCGCTCGTTATTTCAACACAACAAATGGAAATGACATTCAAGACTTGAGCGCAACAATGTAGTTCATTATATGGTCTTTGAATAAATCCATCATTCAAGAAAGTCATTGATCTGTGACAACTGCCGATACGACCAAATCTGGGAGACACAATAGTTCTCGATTTTTTGAACTTCTTTTTAACCCGGAAATCTACGACCTCGCCATAATCACACTGTGGTGCTCTTTTTATAGTTACATACCTATAAATATTTAGCAGCCAGTATTTACAAGATAATTTGCAGTGTACACCCGATTACTTTGCTATTCTGTCACAAAAGGAGATGGAAATGTTCAATGGAAGTCTTACATGTAGGCATACCAAACGAATCCTTGATGCAGTATTATAATTATAATTACAATTGTTGCCGTCTGTCTACCACAGCCAGAAATCTGTTTCAAAAACACAGAGACGCCACCCAGAGCAGCATCAAGGTTTAAAAACATGTCGTCTTTGATCAGTTAATTCATCTAGGTGACATTGTCAATTGTGGATGTGTTGTTGAATGCTAAAAATACAACTTACAACTATTTAACAAACAATGGGATTAAATTATGTGATTTCTTGTTAGCAACAATGGAGCACTTAAAATAGAAGAACAAGAGATTATGACTATGACATTTGTTACAGCACAAGCGAATGTGGAGTTAATCCGTACTACCAAAGTGAGCGTTCATAATAGTGAGCATCATTAGACGCCAAATTTATGAATGGAGTAGAGGATTCCATGTAGCATAAAATGCTTACATAACCAGAGTGATAGCTGAACATTCCATTGCGCAACTCGCATTTAATGACTGAATTTGCAAGTATGACTTGAACGAATTTAATTTATTGATTTTCCATGAATCATCATTTTACTAAAGACAACCATACTATTACAATCAATTGACCCATTCTGCAATAAAAGTAAAAACTCAATTTACTTAGCATTCTTCATGTCTTCCAATCTAGCAACACAACACACTCATTTAAACAAACTTCACAGGCTAATAATATGAACAGCACTCTACTTGAAAGCGAAATGGAAATTAGGAGCGCTGCTATTTCGTTTTCCACTGCAAACTTTGTCTTTCGCTTTTTACTCTACTTTTGTTGCTATCGGCATGCTAATTAGTAGGCTGACTGACGATGAGCAACAAAGGATTTTTGTGAATGTTTGTCTTGTGCGCGTAGTGGTATTTTTGGCTCATCATCATCATTTATGACTCGGTCAATAGCAAAGCAAAAATAAAAATAAATTGATGCCAGCATGAATTATAAATGATGTAAACATTTTGGGTCGTTGTTGTTTATGTGAATTTCATGCGTGAAATTCTCAGTTGCACAACTCCATTTCTATTTAAAGTAACGTGCACTAATAATAGTAGTAATAATAACTGCATCATGGTTTTATTCTTATTACCAACTTCTCTCTGGATCCTCTATAGCAGCAGCAAAATAAGCAATTTGTTGATTTAGCTTTGCATTGAACATGCTAGAAAGTACACAAATTGCGAGACGAGCACATGCTAACACTTGCAAAATTACATAATATGTTTACTTTGCATCTACATTCCATTGGCTAGCACGTTTTTTCACCCATCAGTGAGCAAACTCATTTAGTCATTCATAAGAAACAAAAATCAGTATTCATGTGTGAAATATTTATTTATTTATAGCTGAAACAAAGTGCGTCTAGGATCTAAACGGCAGGGTACAAACTCAAACGTTCTCCTCACGCAGCACGCCAATTTTCACGTTGTCGCCCATTAATTAGTAGTTTCTTTATAAATACCAGGTAGATAGTTAGCAGCAGCACATCAACAATCACAATCACGTCCTACGCTGCGCGCTGCTTAAGCACAAAGTGAGTGCGAATTTCTAGCAATATAGTCGTTAACTTATCAAACGCAATTAGATGAATACAGTAATTATAGAGCAAAGCGTCAACTTATATAATTTCACAAAATTGCTCCCTTCAATAAAGTCTTGATTGGAAATGATAGTTGAGATATACCTAGAAGTTGGGTACGTATAGTTAGTCGTTAGTGCACATTGCGTTATCTTAATATCATAAACGTTGACGATACGTGTCATATTTCTAGATAGAAATTCAACTAGTAATGCAGTTCGATAACCAAACGATGGCCAGCTTAGTTGACGAATAGCACCTCAAGCATTTCAACCATTAAAAAAGATTTTCAGCATCGTATATCGAAGGGAATTTTTTACCATAAATAGAATATCATATTTTACCGTTGCACGTTTCATTACACAATCAAATGTGGTCGGATCTCCTTACATTTCGCGAAAAGCCACTGGTTGCTATTATCACAGACTGAAATGTGACAGTACCTTCTCTCCAGTACTTCTCTAGTTAAGGGCCCGCCAATTTAAATATGTTCAATCCGTGTCATTTTTAGCATTATCCTTTTCAGTATTTGCATTACTATTGCTACTAATGGTATAAGTAGAAAATTACAATAATCCATATTATCTGACATTAGTTAGTGCATAATCCATAACCATAAGATTTCATGTCACAGCCATTTCTTGTTACGACTTTCAAATCGTAATACAAATCAGTAAATTAAGAGATGAGGATGTAAAAACCTTTCAATGTTTCCACATTTGGTAATGTAAAGATTTTGAAAGTGTATCGACCGACCGCCTACTTATAATGATTTAATGAACACTTCCACTAAAGCATACCAACTTTAATTATCCATGATAAATCATAATATATTCGTAGTAAGTAGATGTGTCTGAAGGCTTTCACTGATTCTAACGCCTCAGCGAAATAATAAATGTTCGAAAATGAGATTTCTCAAAATTTACGCGTTATAATTATAAATTTCAAGTGTGAATACGTTTTTCAGCATGGCCTCTGGCGACAAGCACTATCAATAGTATCCAAATTAGACAATTTTTATTATTTTATAGAGGTAGCTCGGAAAGCTCTCAATGCAACGCATCCCATCAAAAGAAGTGGCCATTGTCAACCACTTTGAAAAGATCGTACCCACGCATTTTCTTGATTTAAATGAAGAATGAAGACTAAAAATAACAGGAGTTCTGGCTAGAAATAATGACAGCATACCTGTGCACTTCCCCTTTTCGCTTATTTGAATCTAATCCACCGCCTTCAGCAGCGTATTGAATGAAATGTATTTTTTTATAGACGCCGCGGCCAGCAGCTCCTTAAATATCCACTTATATTTATATCCCTCAATCCACCATCTTACTGCTTTCATTTTTGGTTGTCACTGTTCTCTCTCAAAGAGATTCTCATTGTCATTGGCATGGCATTCCCCGGTATCATTATAAATTTAAAGTTTTCCCTAATTTGGTTGACAGCAAGAACATGGCTAGTGGCGAATGCCTGCCAGAACAATGAAGAATAATAATCACAATAATAATAATAATGCGAAGAAGACGTGGTTCATTTCACATTAGCGATTACAAAAAAACGCATTACATGTGGATTGTCCCTCCCTTATTCATCACAGCAACAGCAAGCGCAAGCTGCTGCCGCAGCGTTATTACGTTTCTCATTTTTTCGCCATGCAAAGGACTATAAGTTCAGGTATCTTTTCATATAAAAGACAAGTCTTCATCATCATCATGATTCATTTCATGAGCGTGAAACTTGCAAACACAAAAAGGAGAAGGGCCACTGCATCCGCTGAATGTATGTAACTCTTTTTGCTACCTCTCTCTCTCTCTCACACACTCTCAGCTCAGGTTTTAATTTTCCTTCACATAATACTAAATATTCGTCGTCGTTCGTCTAAGTCCTCTCTTCTCCTCTATTCACAACAATTGTACAATTGTTGTATGCAAGTACAATGGTGATTGAGGACACTATATGGTTGCTGAAGCTCTCTGGTAAGATGGTTTTTGTTGATGATCATCATACTTATATGGGCAACGGGTATGGTTTGTGGATTGATGTACACCGATGCACACCTTATCCTACCACCACCGCTCCTGTATAAAAAAGTAGAATTCGAGCCATGTGAGATGTAATAAGATCGGCGTTAAAAATGAATTCTTATCAGTGGTGCATTTACCGTAGATGTGTGCCTTATACCAGTATCATTTATAGCATAACCGTAGTACATACTACTATTGCAAAACCTACAAATATGTATACGTGCGAATACCAACTTTACACAACGCAGTCTTGTTCTAGTTGCAAGATGAACTTTCGTCTTTCACTTCTCCTCGTTGACTTTTTTTTTGCACATACAAAACAGTTCATTTGATACGTCATGGTTGGTAAAATAGTTGGCGATATGCACACCTTTCATTGCCACGTTAACGCGCTCTCATGATCCGCCGCCACTATTATCATCTTATAAGGTAGTTGTAGTCAGTCAGATGGAGATTCTGTGTAGGCAGTAGGAAATGTAGATAGATACAAGATGCATCAGAGAGGCACGTAACGTGTGAACGTAAATATACTGTCATCTTCATCATCCCATCACTTTCTTATAAGACGGAAGAACGCAACAACAACAGCGCATCATAGAGTTCAGGGTGGACACTACTGTCGTGGTGACAGTGACAACGCTGACGCTTTGTGGATGATGATAATGATGAGATGAGAGCCCAAATAATCCAACCATTGTTGTTGTTGCTGCTGCAGTAATAGTAGTAGTTCCCCTTTCCTCTTTCATTATTTACAAGTCAGCATGCCTCTTGAAAGCAGCAGGCTAAAACTACTACACAGTGTTTTTGTTCATTTTTACTCATTTGCCAACGTGATTAAAATTGCACAAATCCTCATTTCTCTACTCACTTTACTCTCCTTCCTCGCCATTGTGTTTGTAGATAAAACCATTTCCACTCTGTCCTGCTGCTGCTAACGCTGTCGTCATCATCATTTTCATCCACTCAACTATGTATGTAGTCAACACAATAATTTCATTCAACGAAAGTTTCTAAATGATAAAGAGATGCCCTGCTGTAAACTTAATTTTTTAACATGCCTTCTGCATGCTTATCGTGTGCATGCATGCACTTTGTTACTTGTAACTTGTAAGTTATGTGGTACACGGATCTAGACTAGACTCTAGACCATGTACATCTTTTTTGGGTGCAATAATCTTGTAAGCTTTTTGCAGAGACAAGTTTCCTTAACAATTTATTTGCCATTACACGTTATGTAGGCTTGTAAGCACACATGTTTTTCTGTTTAGCAGTCAATCATTACTACCAAATGTACTCGTCACTGACATGAGCATATATGCTACTCATTGGATTTTTAAAAAATACTAAATTAGAAAGGAGGGGACATAACACAATGCAATGAGAAATATCAACGATGACCAAAAAATCTAAAAGAAATTGATGTACAATTTTTTACACCGAGTCAAACGTAACACACACATACGACGATCAGAGATTGCAGTTTGACTTTAAGAGTAAAGGTCATCCTGGCAATTATGTTTAAAGTCATATAATCTAAAAGAGAAACAATGCCAATAATCGTTATAATAATGTAACAACTAAAACACATATTTGATGGAGTTTAAATGTACCCCAAGAAATATATGTGTCAGTTGGTTTGTATGAAACTGAGAAATAGTTTTGGCTTGCTTGCCAGGTTGACCATTTACGTAACTGACTAACAACGGACTGACTATTCTGAGATGTTTGTGTGTGAGTGAGAAGGGAGAGGAGGAAAACCTTTAAAGGTTCCTGCCAGAACTGACTAACATTTGAAAATTTCAGATTCAGATCGATATCCCTACTGCATTACATTTTCATCAAGCATCTCTGATGGCTGGTGATGAATAAGAAATGCAACAAGAAAAAGTTCATTTTGTACACTCGTATTCCGTGTTGTATAGCACTCATCCTACCTACAAGATTATCATCATCATTACATTTAGTAGTTTAACCAAGAAATACCTCGTTGCACTTTTTGTGTTGTCGTTGTTGCCCAATTTGGTAGGTCGACACTTACTTGGTTAACTATCATGAAAGGTCAACGCATCATCATGCCAAATCTCGATGCAGAACTAAAGGAAGGCGCCTTTTAGTCAGTTTACTGCCGCTTGCGATTATGAAAGTTAGAAACAGCATCTCTCTCTCTCTCCATATAGGCATTAGACGTCAAGTGCGTTTTGCTTTTCTCTCACTTTGATCGCAATAATCATAAAAACAATAAAACAGCTAATAGGTAGTAATGAATGCAAAGATGAAGATGCATTTTGTTCGTCTTCAGAACCAAGAGAGGAGGAGATTGCAAAAATGTAATGCACGCCATTAGAGGGATGGATGATGGTGTTGAGTGACTCTACGAGTGGTGCTAGGAACAAAGATGAGCAAATGAGCAAGTACAAAGATGATGTAGTCAGGAGAAGAAACCGCAAACAACAAGCGGAGTAAATATGTGCAAGCACCAGAGTGACTGTCATTAAAAAGTAAATATTAGCGACTTGATGCATAACGATTCAATAGAAAATTTCGACGTGAGCGCAATAATATTTTGCAGTGCTGCTGAGTATATCTTTGGATGGAGTCATCTTATAATGTTCTATCTTATGAAGGAAAAACGTGGCCAATCCTCCCGAAGTAGATGGACCGATTTGATTAGAAATCCAAAAAGACCTTTCTCATAATGTCACGTATTTAGCCCTGTGCACGATTCAGGACTCAGGAGGTATGACGTGAACGGATCGTTTGGGTGCAAGCAAGGGCCCCAGCGCTGCTCGCATAGTAAGATTGTAATTGCAATATTTAAATAACAACCAATAATGTGGGCAGCGGATTGTACAGAGTACAGACTGGCGCTACTTGCAATTATTGATAATAGAACAATAGAACACACAGAGACAATAATTTGACTGCGGTTAAATCGACATTAAATTACACAAGTTTGGTTTGCAGATGCAATAAAAACATTAATACTGCAGCAGTAGTTGTAACGTTGTAAGTAGTAGTAACGATTGCGATGCTAAAATGTTGGAGCACCAGAAACTCTTCTCTCACAAACGCGTTATTTTACTTTTGAAAAACAGGATCAATCCACTTTTTTTGTTTGTGTAATGACAAGCTTACGGCTCAGATAAATGTCATTGTTCCTTTATGTTCGCTCGAGTTTTCATAGAGTGAGGATAATAATCATTGTTGTGTTTATGTTTTTTTACAAACTTATACCTATTGTCTTTGTAACGAAAAATCAAATGCTTGTACAGATAATTTAAATCTCAAGACAACATTAATAAGGATTATAATATTAGGATATGCGTGCATACATGTAGAATACAGGTGATGTATGTAATCAGCAGTATCAATTTATCTTAAAATTTGAATTTTAATAATCCGATTGCGTGTTAAAAGTAGAGCCATGATTCAATTGAAATTGTAGTTTCATTTTTTTGTCATAATTCATATTGTGTTACAAACCCGATTGTGCATTTAAGGATTTAAGTCATCACTTATAATTTGAAAAGCCATTAACTGAAATCCAAATTGTTAGATAGCATGAAACGGAAATGAGTCATATGAAAAAAAAATATTACAGAACCGGTCAGTTTATTTATTGAATTGTATAGTAAAAGTAATTGATAACATTCTGCATTGAAATAAACACTTTTGCGTACTGAAATTTGTGGAAAAGGAATGAAAAATAGTTACTTACAAACAAAAGCAATTTCAGTATGTGGATTGTTATTTGGTAACCCTGAATCAATCAAGAAAATTTAACACCTCTCATATTCATTTATTTGTTTTAAAAATAACTCGTCCGTGACGGTCATTTTTAGCTCCCAGACCTTCAGAATAATTATCATTTAGTCATTCATAAACGCGTAGGAAATAAATTGCGATAATTTGCATTTGTACGTTTTTTTTGTAGTATCTTGCATACGAAGATCCAACAAGATCCACCTGCATTGTTTTAACTTTCTATGCGGTTTTTTATGAACTCACCTATGCCCATTCTACAGGACGAGTTTAGAGAAGGTGAAAATAGCTTTAAAATGATGAGGGAATATTTAAGATAAATCAAGTTAATGGAGTAGTACACGCATATACAAGCAATATACACACGACAAGACATGCGTGTGTGTAAAACATGGCCTAAATCCTGATAGACTGGATTTTTAAAAGTAGGTAAGCCACTAGTTTTTCAACGTTGGCTGGTTGATAAAGGTGTATAGTGCAAGAGAATATACAAGAATCACTACACACACAAGACTCGTTTCAGGCGTCGTAGGGCAGGTATTAAAGTCGGTGAACATGATGCAGTCGATCATGGCAAATTTTGCTTTTTAGAAAATTAAGACTGAAAAAATGCCAAAGTGCAGTAACATAACGTGACTCTGTTGTTAAGTAGGCATTTCTAAGTGTGTAATGGGTACCAAAGTAAAGTTTCTTTAATTTCCCGTAGAAATAGGAACCGTCAAATCACGAATGTGGCATTCCCATCAACTTGAGCACAATGCGCACGACGCATTATCGATGATCTTAAATTACATAATTGATTAATTATGTACCTACATTTTGCATTGGCTGCTTCAATATTTATATTATTTTATTAGTTCAGCTTCAAAGTTAAAGGTAGTCAAACTACATACATACGTACATCGATAACATTCCTCTCTCATGTTACGGGTTACTCCAAGAGAGGCTCTTTTGATTGACTAAACTAATCGTACATCAGGAAATTATTTAACTTTCCTTTGCAATTTTTCATTGTAACAGAGACAATTATACCACATTATTTAGTTAATGAAGAAAGCTGTTGTTAAAAACTGCAACTTCAGGTCACTATTACAAAGGGGATTTAACTATGTTTTCAATTTTCGAAAACAATACTTAATTCCTTTTCAATGCTACCGTTGGCGTCCACTTGGCGTTACTGCTACCACTGTTCCACATGACACATGTGAGTATTTGCGGCCTCAGGGATTCTTCTTCATAGTAATGATACAATTATAAGTACTAGGCATTTGTTAGTCGTTTAAGATGTAATCTTAGTTCCGTAACTCATTTTTTATTGCACAGCTTCATGTTTTAAAACAATGTTAAATAGTTTCTACAACAACAACTACCAAGGAAAGGTGTACTTGTGTATGTGCACAATGTATGCTCCTACAATATGATTATGACTAATAATAGCAAATTAAATATGAGACGGCAGAAATGCAATATATTGACAACGCATGTATTTATGTAGCTTTTAATCTTTCACAGAAAAAAAATATTAAATTGTCTTGCCAATTGCATCTGACTGCTCAGCATTACATGCTTGCTTCACATGCAACACAGCTACGAGTTTGCAAAAAACTAAAAAAAATCGACAAGGCAATTTAAGGAGGAAACCATTATGCTCTATAGGATCGTGAAAAAAACATCTTTGTGCTCTTCAGGTCAGAAGCCTGCTGTGAGTAAACAATGCTTGCTGAACGGAAAGGATCAAACCTAGAATCTATGCATTACTTATTTATTTGTTTGCTTTTTGATTCAGGTCTAGTTTTGATAAAAACTTTGTTTATTATTATTTATTTATACTAGTTTATCAGTATTCCATATTTGTAGCGGTATTATGTTCTATTATTACTCCTATCATCGTTACATTACACAATGATTACAGGATTAGTTGTGCGAGTGGACGTAGTCACATTTATTTTCATGCGCATTCCTGCCTGTCTATCAAGATGAATTGCACAATTATGTCAGAACATCCTTCCTTCCTATGTTGCCTAATAATTACCGCGTTCTCATTGCATGAGAAGCTCAATCGTGCTGCACAAGGTGAAGGAAATAAAGTCAACGCTTATCACACATCCTGTTTTGTCCATTTTTGTGTATGCATTATTCTTAAGACTCGTCTCGTGTCCTGTATATTAAAAAACCAGCACTGTTGTACGTGTAACTTTGTTTCCACAAGATGCTCTATTTAAAGAGCTACATTGCTACTCTAAATTATCAATTAATCAATCAACTGGCACATGAAATATGCTTCTGAAGGGTTTACTAATAACTCAGGATGGCAGCGTAAGAGAAATCAGTGAGTCGTGGGGAGATTTTCATTTCATGCCGATTTTACAATCAATAGAATGTTGCGACATCCTTGCTTAATTTATAATTCAGAAAGAAGACTTTATAAATCAGGTAAACTTTTACCAGGGAAAAGTTTCAGATCATGTTACTTTGCAGTTAGTTACTTCAAAACTTACTGCGTGCACGTGATCTGGCCAGCAGCCAATCAATATTTTGCACCTAGTGTCATTTTCTTCCACTGTCATCGTTAATTAAGCAACGCAGTGCAAAGAAGAAGCCAAAATTTCATAAATAAAATGCATTTTAACAGATTGCCGATGAGTATGCAAGATGAGTGTTGTGAGTTTTTACAAAAAATTGGAAACACAAGAGGGCTAATGATAACTTATGTGACTTATGGTCACCACACCAGTCTTACATCTTAACTTAAGAGCAAAACCCAATCGTCACAATCACTTCTCTCAGCAGCGCAGCGGACAAGCAAAAATGTTACTTTCCACTTTCGAATATAGTTGTGTGTGCTGTGCACAGTAGGTTCATTTAGGCATTAGTATTTTCGATGCATAATGCATGTATGCAAACACCCTCTTCCTCTCGATTTCATTTCAAGATATAATTTAGGGTCCCTCACGATTCGCGTAAAAATGTTGTTTGCAAGTTTCCATGTCTAAATTTTTATTGCTGAAAATGAAATTCTTCTAGTCACAAATCATATAATAGCAACTATAAGATGAGGAGTAATCATTGGACGGAAAGACATGATTTTGCAAGTAATGGTTTTTACACGATGTAAAAATGACTTTATGGAGGTGCTGATGATAGTAGTGGAAGGGAAGCGTGTAAATG
The DNA here is from genome assembly GCA_004115045.4 of Sinella curviseta. Classification (NCBI taxonomy): domain Eukaryota; kingdom Metazoa; phylum Arthropoda; class Collembola; order Entomobryomorpha; family Entomobryidae; genus Sinella; species Sinella curviseta. The sequence continues at coordinate 9,636,770 of CM065489.1, forward strand.
TAATGTACAAAGACGCTCTGCTGGATGCAAAATGCTGAACATGCCTACACCACTCATGCAGGCACATGGCAGGAAATACTGTTGGCTAAGACGGAAGAAGAAGCAGAAGAATGGACGGAAGCAAGATGTGTTCCATGAAGGAGAAATGTGCGAATATCGACTACAACAGAACTCGCACCAGCACAAGGTGAATAATGATTAAAGCGAGTAAAATGTGCAACAAAGCACGCATATTTATTATTATAATCCTTAGTTTCGATTTTGACATTCTAAAAGGGAGCGTATGGTAGTCAGAGAACAGAACAGAAGTACGTACCATTTTTTATGTTCATGCTAAAAAGATGTTATATTTTTACAGTGATTAAAAGATAACTAAAAAAATGAGTATTATAGAATTGAACAGGAAAATTGCGTATGGATGTGTGATATGATGATGATGATGTAACGTAAAAATCTACAGATTAACAGCCCAACAAAACATGAATAGCAAGCTAGTAAACACTCGTTTCAATTTTAATGCAATATCCTGTATGTAAAAAAATGAATAATGTTGCTCTCTGTGTTGTAAACACTGTAGACACAGAAACTGTTAGAGATTTTTTATTGCTTTATTATACATACGTGCAATTTCAAGTACAATTCCACTATTCAGTTGTAGGATGAACAATTCAAATAATAATGTAATAGACATTTACAGAACGGTGAGCAGGAGCAGAAGAGATGTAACAATCATATTTATCTACGCCAAACATCAAATTCAGTCAGTCAAGCCAAACCATCCCATGTAATAAAAGCATATATAAGCTTTTGAAATCATGTTCAAGGTAAGATTTATAATATTGTACAATTTTGTGGTTATTTCAATTTAGCGACATGACAACCATAATATATCATCATAAGACGCTATAAAAAGATTCTAATCCTTGTGTCCTATGCGACACATAAATTCAACGGTCGCCTATGCAATAATATGCAATCCTTTTTAACGAAACCATTTCAAGTAACAGTTTAGTGCAGCCCGTTAGTGCCCGTAGGAATTGGTATATATACATATGCATGAATCCTCCTCGTCATCATAGTTACCAGAATCACATCTTGTTGGTTTAAACTAGTGTATTGGTCATTTCCTATGAGCATGAAAGGTGTTGTTTCTGGAAGCCATAATAACATGGCATTATTAACAGATTCGGAAAAATTATATAGGTTCTCTATGTACGATCATATTATCATAATGGTAATACCAGCAGTAAAAAGTACACTACAGCAAATTTGTAACTACCCATCACAAACTATTATTATCTCGTTAAGGGAGGAGGAGGAGAGCATAAACACGGACGACGAGTTCATTCATACTAGAATATAATATTGCCAAACTGCAATGTTTCTTTCCTTACATCGGATAGAGGAAGTACGCAAAAAACATTATAAAAGAAGCTATAACAACTAGCAATAAACTTTTTGCATTTTTTGTGTAACGAGCATGCATGCATGTTATATGCAGATTCAAGAAGAAGGACATTGGTCTTCCACTTTTTTTCTCTCTCTTCTTCTCTTTCCCAGTCCTCTATAAACTCCCAACTCTCAAGCTGAAGGAGTCACGTTCTGTAAACTGTTACGGAAAATACATGATGTCAACGCTACGTGCCTTTGTATATCGTGATGTGATGATGATCTTTCCTTAAATTTCAAATAGATTGTTGCTGCGGTATGCTTAGGCCAGTCACACACAACTGCATAGGTAAATACCTAGAGATATTATTGCGCTAGAGTTGTAACGAGGATGGATGCTTCAGTTTGGTTTGGTTTTTTAAAGAATCACGTCCCTTTATGGCTTAAAACCACCAACAAAAAAACTATTTGCATCAAAACACAGGAAACTTGAGTACAGGAACAAGAGAATTTGAATGGATGTAGATAATCCTGATTGAGAAGAAAAACGTCTTGCAATCCTCATTTCAACTGTTATACACACACCTCATATTATTATGTCGCCGCAGCTAGCTGAAAAGTCAGGGAATAGTTGTGGAATAGAATGCTGTATGATAAACGACGCGATCATTCAAAGCAAAAGAGATGATCAATGGCTACATGAAGAAATGTGATTGACGATAATTGCTGTAGACGCATAATTTTATGCACCAAGCCTAGTTTTCCTGCTCCTGCCCTGCCACATTAAATCGCTCCCATGACATTTCAGGAAGATGGTTTCAAAATTCTCTTTAATACTTTGCGTGCTCCTCTTTTTTTCTTACGACGACGACGGTTCGTAAAGTTCGCCTTCCAACCAACTCCTCTATAAACCCAGAGAGTAATCTTGAATGCATGTTATCAAATCACAGTACTGCTATTTAATGAACGGAAATCGTAAAAGGATTTCGTTCAGACTATAAAAAATGCAGAAGTTGCTGTTTTTTTTCTTCTTCGGAATAACAGGGCGGTTTCCCTCGTCAATGTTGAATGCTGACTTGACTAGAGTCTATTCTCCTGTTGTGGTGCTATCAATTTTTTTATATTTTTATAAATGACTTTAATTATTATGCACTGCAACTTATTAATTGTAACGGTGCTTGCTTATCTTTTTGACACGATCAATACATAGTGTGTGGTGGTTGTGAGATGATGATGACGCTTCTTTACTGGTTTGAACTAATTCATAAAAAAGCCATTGTTCTTTGCATACATTATTATTACGCTCCATAATGAGGAATGCATCGATTCCTGACAATTAGCTCGTAGCCTTACAGCACGACAATTTATCGCTTAAAGAAGATCACTTGTGTTTTACATTATGCATGTCTGCTGCAGCGATGTTGTAAGTTCTCATGTGCGCATTTGCATTTAGCACAGTTCTCTAAAATATATTCAAATAAATGTGCAAGTAGAAAATCAACCGACATGTAATCCCAAAGCGTTTATTCATGTGTGTGTGTGTGTGTGAATTTACCAGTTACTTTACACTACGACAACGCTGATATTAATGACGTCTAAAGTGATATGCGATTGGTATGTCTGTCTAGCAAACTATTAATCAGTGTTATGTACAGTTTACACAGATACTGATAAATTATGCCCATATAGTCTTTCTTCAGCACTCACAACACTAATCGTGATACATGTAGCAGGTTCCTTACTTCTACTGCATACTATTATTATTATTTAAGCTTACGACGACGACGGAGGAGTGGAGGGGCTTAAGCCAGTAGATGGTTTCTCATTCACTCACATTTTGTAAAATAATCAGTGAAATATGTTTGCATGGAAATTTTTTATACATGCATTAGTATTGTGCTTGCTCGACGCGTCTTATTTTCATGATGACGTCCTTAAGTCGGTGATGGGTGACATATATGAAAGGAATGCTGGGAGTTATTTTGTACCTACGCAGAAAAAAACTTAAGTGAAATACAGTAGCAGGGAGCGACACGGTGTAATAAAAACGAGCTTATCTGCAGCATTTGTTAAAAAAATATGGGGCATATAAAACATTAAAGTTGTTTTGTTGTACTTGAAGTTAGAGTTGATCTATGACAGTCTTCCCGGCAGGCAGCGAAGAGATACATTCTAAATACCAGAGTGCACTGAAGAAGGGGAGATAGCAAAGTTTTATCGTAAATGAATGAGGAAGTAACTGTAAAAGGAGAAGTAAGCATGTCATTTGTTTATTACGCATTAATAGATACGGTTTTCTTTGATTGTTACATCATCATCAATAATGCCGCCAGGAACGCCATATTTTCCATGTGCAAAATCTTTATACAGCTTTAAAAGGACATAATCACAGAGTTGTCATCATCTATACCGTTCCCCCTTAATCAGGGATAGCTACATAATTATGAATTATTATGGCAAACAGCAATGCATTATCTAGATGACCAGAGGATGTTTTATTTCAAAAGGCTACCCGAAGTATTGTTTTCAACAGACTTTGTTCAATGAATGAAGCGATGCAATATGTAGCTTTTCTTTACTTTGCATACCTATCTAATTTAAATGATACATAGGTATATAATTTCTTCTTGGCAACACCTGAGAAACTATTGCGAAAGATGCTATTTTTATCCTGGAATTTGAAACGAGGAAAGATTTTTGCATTCCATTTAATTTTAGTGCTTGCAATTTTTTCTTTTTTTTTGCAATTCAAAAAGGAAGATTTTTGTTTGGCTTAAAATAAACTATAACTCTAAATTACAGCTTAAAGTTCTGATATCCAACTTTAATTATCTCAAACTATTAAAAAGTTACTGGCACATCGTTGTACCAATCTTCAAAAACGACCAGTTAAGAAATTTTGTTTCTAAATATATGTGATCGCATCATAATATTATAATGATCGGTAGTTAATTATGAGGCACTATAACACTTGCTTTTGATCATTACTACCATTATTTTCATCACTGGGCTAAACATTCCTACGAAGAGGAGTTGAAATGGGAGCAATTACGGTATGGTAGGCTGGTGCGAAAAGCAGAAGAAGGAAAGGATGAGGATGGCGCTCCATTTATAGAGCTGGCAAAACAGTGGCAAACTGCAATGGTGAGAAAACAAAGAGGAGCAACTCTATCGCGTCGTTCATGTGAGTGAATGCAGGTTTTATAGACGAGCAGGATGGTTTTTTTTAATGTGAGGACTTGCTCATAAAAGTGGCCACCTTTATCAGCGCTAGTAATACTATACGCTCAAGCACCATATAATTAACTACTGCAAAGTATTAACTTCACCATTTTTTTATCTCACTTCTTCTTCAGCTCCTCTGACTACTTGCCAATGCATCAATGCGCCGTCTCCCAGACGTTACGCTTATTTTTTTTAAATGAAAAATAAAAAAATGGAAATTACACGCAAAAGAAACCATTTAAGACATGTAGCTCACAAGTCGGAAAGTCTAGGTCATTTTGGTAGGTCAACCGACAAAATACGGAAGGGTGAGTGCTGCTTGAGCTTTCAAAATTATGTAATTGATGAACGGACAGGACTGCTACTTTAATAATTGTTCACACTTCACACGTTTATTATCATAATAATAATAGTAATAGTTGTAGAGGATCTCATCATTTAAAAACATTAAATTCCTCTATAACTTATAATAAAGGTCTCCAATTTATTATTGAAATGTTCAGTCAGTTATTTTATGGCAAAACCGTTAGTTATTTTTAATGCCGTTCTCTCAACAAGTTTGGTGCTGCTGGCATAACAAATTGATGTATTTACATTGGACGTGATTAGTCATTAGGAATGGTCAAATAAGGAAATATGTAGATTTCAGGACTATTTTTATTATTGTTTTTGTCATTTAGAATTTAGGAATAAACTAGTCGCGTTAAACCGCGATGGAAAATACGTAGCTGAAATGACACTTTCAAATGGCGTTCTAACATGACGCTTTTAAATGGCGTTCTAACATGACGCTTTCAAATGGCGTTCTAACATGACGCTTTCAAATGGCGTTCTAACATGACGCTTTCAAATGGCGTTCTAACATGACGCTTTCAAATGGCGTTCTAACATGACGCTTTCAAATGGCGTTGTAATATGACGCTTTCAAATGGCGTTCTAACATGACGCTTTCAAATGGCGTTGTAATATGACGCTTTCAAATGGCGTTCTGTGACCATTGTTTGACCTCTACAGGTCAAAGTAACGCGATTTGACCCATAGTTCCTGAAGAGAAAATGATCACCGTTCATTTCTCTGCCAGAATCCACGAAGAAAGAAATTCGCCATTTAAAATGCATGTGACCTCTCTCTGACCCCTACTCCGACCCCTGTGGACCGATTCACCTGAAACTCAATACCGATCTTCCTTGTCATCTAAGGAATATGTATGCCAAGTTTCAACAAAATCCGTCAAGCCGTTTCGAAATTATGGCGCGAACGGACGGACAGACGGACAGACGGACAGACAGACAAACAAACTAAAATTATAACTACGCTTTCACTTCGTTTCAGCTACGTAATAAACTGTTTTAATTGAAGGCAACAAGAAAGACGTAAAGTGAAGCTGCAAGGTCAACGGGCTTTTATTTTCACCTTGTGCATAAAATATCAACAGCATGAATCATGATGAAAATAAGGCAAAAATCATCGATGAGTAGTTTAATAATAAAAAGGATGAGGTTGGGCGCTGCTGCTGCTGCTGGCTGTGAGATTTGTGGTGAAGACTATCACTTTTTTTGTACAATCCCTCAGGCTTTTTTCGTTGATTTATCTCCTCTTCTCAAAATGCTTCCTTAATCAATCTAGAAATCAATATTCCGTCACCACCACACATCCCAGTTCTAAACTTGCATGTTTGCGATTAAATAAGCAGCAGCAGCCTAAACTGGATCAACTTGATGAGGACGTCAAAAAAATATGTGATCTCACAATTGTGAATTGTGAATGTCGATGATATGATATAAGCAAGCCATATATACTCTTTAGTTAATAGAAGAGGTGCATATAAATATACCTTCTCGTTGTTGCCATGAGTTTAAGAGAGCACGGCTCAACAGAACAATCACAAGTGCTGCAATTGATTTAATATCAATGATATTCACTCTCTCAAGGAATAAAAATGTCTTGTTGCAGAATGAATGCAACCACGAATAAAATGAAAGGGACGATGACGACGACGGCGACGACATAAAATGACCAGTTACTTTTCATCTCTCATGGTCTTTGCTCTTTATATTGTTAATTTGCTGGCACTAAAATGTCAGTATTGCATAAATGCATACTGTTGTACTAGTATAGATTTCTAATATGTGGGTTTTTACAATGTATACTTGTTCACTACTCCACGTCGTCCGTACTCCATCACACAACAATACGAAAGCCATAAAAAACATACGGAACTGCGACCTATTCATTGCTTCGACAATGAAGTACAGTTCAGATATTTTTTTTTCTTGTAATTTATCATCGTCGTCTCAGAGATGGTAACATTCTGTGCACTTTTTTAAAAACTGATTTGCAAACAGTTAAGTTCCCTTCTCTTTTTCATTACGTTATTGGCATTTTAACAAGAAAAAAATATATGAAGTAAAGCATAAAGGCTCAACTACTGTACTCTCTCTCTCTCTCTAACGAAGAATAAAAAATGCATATTTAACTAGTACGAAATATAATGCAGAACAGGAATATTTTTTCAGTTAATAATGATTGAAAACATTTTGCTATGCTTAAGTATATGTAAATTATCAGGAATAATGCAATCCAGAACAATTAGAATGATTGTACGCTTGACCAGTGTGTCCGCATGAAACCACCGAACTACCTTATCGGTTCGTTACACACAAAAAAAGTGTCTAGAGACAATTTTCTATTCTATCGACATTCATCACCAAATATTATGAGACCATCTGCCAAATATTTCAAAATGACTGGGAGCCGGACCATTCTGAAGTTTTCAAAGTGGATTCAAATTTATTTCAATATAATTTTTTGGCAGAATAGTTTTTTGTATGACAGCAAAAATTTCCTCAATGATGGGTATGATTTGGAGAAAATGCTGACATGAAACAAGAAAAAAAATGTTTAGGGATAAAACATTCCTCCGTTTTGTTCAAGAACAATGCTGCGACAGACAGTTGGCTGGTGTGGCAACAAGACATGATGACGAGCAAAGGCGCAAGAGTGTGAAGGCACTGGTCACTTGCCTGCCTGTTTCCTTGCAATAATTTTTAGGTCAATCGTATGCAGCAACAACAGCGGGTCAACCAGCAACCAAAAACCAAACAGAGAAGTATAAAGTGCAATTTGCATAACTTATTATCATTATCATGAAAAGTGCAATGAGAGGATAATATGATGATGATGAAGATGCGTTGGCTGCGGCTGGCTGACTTGCCGTAGGTAAAAAAATCATCTAAAGAAGATACACGTACACAGTTTGTTACAACAGCTAACAAGTAAATTTTGTTTGCTGTCTATTTTCTATGTTGTTTTTTTATTGCAGACAAAATATTTTTTTTTAACTTTAGCTCTTGCTGCAATAACGCAACTTTTACAAGAAAATCTATATTATGGTCGGCCCACTAGTGATTATTATGGAATTTATAAATAATCGAAACAAAACTGTACTTTATATAGTTAGTGGTGGGTGTACCTCAATAATAATAATGCAAGTGGTGGTAAATGGCAAGATTACTATTATAACGCATTATATAAACGAGTTGGTATGATAAGAAGAAGGCTGTGCTGCCACAATAATATATTGCTGGTGACGATAATAATCATGATGATCATAATGGTAGTGTCGCTTAATGAAATTAAAAGCTAGTCTTTATAGCCCCACAATAATAATTAGGTAGATTGCATGTAAATAGTATAGAAGCAGCAGAGGTCACTGGTGATGATGATGATGATCACTAGCTAATTTATGTTGTGCCATTTACCTCGCAAACTACATACTATTCAACCACAAACAGCAACTAGCAGCAATAAACGCCACAACGGCAGGCAGACAACACCGACTTTTGAAACGTATATTATTTATTTGTAGTTATTATTAATATTATCATTGTTATTTATCCACACCGTCACATTTGAACTTTAATAAACAATTTGTCCTTTGATCCCTCCGCGCACACTGCCCAATTATAAAAAAGAGTTGCATTATCCATTTTATATGAATATTTATTTCGGTCATTCCTTTCAAAGAACGAGAAGTTGACGCGGTTCATAAAAATACTAAGCAAGTAGAAAAAAATACACATATATTATTTCTTCTTCGTCTTCAATCTGTCTAACAAGGACTTGTTTTGGAATTGGAATACATACAGCAAACATACATCTTATCATAAAATTACATACACCTGTAGATATAAAAAAATTAAGGCAAGTCAATTTATCTTCATATCGTACAAAATATAGAGAAACAGTTACTGGCTAGATAGATATACCCTGATGAGCACAAGTTCTTCTTGGGTACTGTTTTTGGACTGGATTGACTAACCAAAATAGTAAAATATATTACATGTGCCCTTTAAATTGACAATCAGTGTGAGCGATGCCTCACTCACAATTTAAGGCAAAATAATTATTCACCTATATTGTGAATAGGATTGGCACAAAAAAAAACGATAAAGTATCATCACAGGATTGCAATTGCACCAGTTGAGTTGCTGCTACGGTTGTGCAATACTCTCTGGGTCTAATAATGCAACGCAACGCGCAATAATAGCTGACGGGAACAAGTTTGCTACACAGAATGAGTAATGTTATTTATTATGATAATGTGCATTCTAAAGTTGAAAGTCTAAAAGGCACACATTTTTGAATGCAGAGTAAAATGGTTTTTTTTGGCATGACGAGTCGTTGTTGCCATCATCATCATGACATGTCATGTTATGCGTTGCGTTACCGTTGATTTGTTGCCACTTCACCACTTTGGACACAGAGTCTGCGGTAGGTATGACGACGGTAGCAGACAGCTTGAAACGAGCCGTCTACCAACCTAACAGAATAAATAGGTAACTAGTGAGCGAGCAAGCAAACGACCTTTCCAGAAAAACCTAATTGGATGCTGCATCTTCTTTTTCTGAGAAGCAATCCGAATTGGTAATTGTGTTTGTGGCAACCACGCACGCGGCAAGAATGATTCACCTGTTGCATCATAATATATTATTATTATTATGCACCTTTATCTCCCTGATATTTTTAACGAATATCGGAGGAGAGAATGTAGTTTCCCACTAAAACAACCTAAAAGTCTAAAAGTATATTAGGTACTCAATCAAGTACTCCGAATCAATGACCTTGAGCTGTCTTGATTAACATATTCACTAATGGAGTTATCATTTAAAATATTTTAAAATAATGTTTTTTATTCTTATTTTGCTTGCACAACCGTACACTTACATCTTACTTGCATTCATAAAACTTTTAGAGGAGACCTGAAAGGCAGTGCTATGTGTAATATTATTTTGCACAAGTACCCTTCTTAATGAGCCCATTGACAGTATGTTGTAATCAATCAGTTTCTGAATTAATGATTTGCATAAAGAGTCACTTCTTTCCTGGCAGTAAGATGCTTTTTATACATGGATATGTAGTACGTACAAATTGGTTAATGGCCGCGGAGGATAATTAAAGTGTTCTTGATGGTCTGAGGGCTATCCTCTTTTTAACGATTTCAGCGTGTGACATAAATACCAAATATATTATTTTGTTGAAATAATGGTGCTAAAATTGAAAAGGTATTCTCAGGGATCTCCTTAATGAGTCATTAAGTTCTTTTTATGTATCATCAAAAGCTCTTGCTTTATTGACGATTATTTTAAGTAATGATCATTTTTATGGCTTGTTGTGTACAGCAAAGGAAATTTGAAAGTTCAGTAAGCATCCATATATTTTATGCAGAGGGCTGACACTCTGTTGGCGATTTTAGTCAATAATGCATCGGGGGAAAAGTAGCTTAAGATACTCGTCAAGAGTATAGTATTCATTTCATATAATAAAACGAGATGTATGCATTCAAATGTGTTTCCTCATGCACGTACTAATTGCAATTACGCTAGGTTGCAATGAAGGATCAGCGTGTCGCTTGAGTAAGGAAATTGTTTGCTTTTTTATTCAAACGACGAAACTTCAAGGATCTGAAGATGATTGCAATCTTGATGATGACGATGATGATGGGTTGAGTAGGAGTAGCAGAAGAGCACCACAGTAGCTCCTTACAAAGTCATAAATGACTACTGCGTAAACAATCAGCAGACTCTGTGATGTACGTAAATAGACATATATTTTCGATTTCCTACTTTTGCAATTCCGATCATGTCTGCAATTAATCATATGCATTATTACAAAATAAGATATTTGTAGAGAGTAGTTGGCAGTTATTCTACTTTGCCTTTCACCAGTCTCCCTCAAAATATTCATGCGAGTGACAACATCAAATCTCAAGTGTGTGTGTAAACGAACAACACTTTTGGATGCAATATGCCGAAAAATTTATCATTGCATTGTTGGCTGTAGACAATTATATTATCCCGTATTGTCTCGGCGCACATTGTTAACCATTTCATATGACAAATGATGAAAAATTTATATAGAGAGATCTTGGCAAGAAAATATATGCATTTGATTAATATATATGAAGTACCTACATACATATAAAATAAATATATTTGAATGGCTTACCTGGAGCAATTTAATATAGTTTATCCAAATCCACTTAAAATTTCAGTGTGAAGCCCTGAGAGGAAACGGTGTACAAATTTGAAACAGATTAGCCGCACACAACCACACAACCATGAAACAAGGTGCACAATTCAAACTATTATTTAAATACACACACAAGAAGAACAGTTGGTCAAAGGATTTCCGTGCGAACAAAAACAATTTTTTACAACGTTGTTTGTTGACTTTTCTGCTTGTTTCAAATGCAGTGGTGCATGCATTCATGTACTTATGGACATAAGCATGATAAATGTGTCTTCCCAACTTGCCAGAGTTTGCCAGTAACAAGAAAAAGTAGTTTAAAAAAAAGAAAGAAGAACGGCCAAGTCGATTGCAATTCACTGCATATAGTCACAGTTTTTCATGCATCTATCCATTAAATTCTTCTCTGAAGGAAACGTCTATAAAAACCCCAGCATGTCACGTCACGTCATAGGAACTTGGGTATTACTGTAACTCGTTCTACATTGTTTTATTTTTTATTGCAATAAATTTATATAAGTCACTGCAATTTACTTTTTTGAGAGATGTGCCATAAAATAATAATACTAACTAATAATATTATTGTATGTAATTGATACAAAATCCCACATGCACAGCAGTTTCACCGTTCGAGTCGACGAGAGGAACAAAACGAGCCCTCACAAACACAAACAAACAAAAAATTCATTTATTTCGCTGATAACTTTTTTTTAACCTGAAAAGAAATAAAACACAACAAAATGTTTATCATGACAGAATTAAAGTATACAAGCAATTACAATTAAACAAAATCATGAACAACAACGGGGCGAAGGGATAAGCAACAAAAGTCGAAGACAACCAGTAACAAATGAGAAAGAAAGAACAGGAATTGTTTCTTGAGCCAATTGTTGTATGCCTTGATGAGTAAAGTTGTGTAGGTAAGTATATCATGTACATGGCAACTTGTTGATGTTCTGCTGTGCTGTAAGTGTAAAAACCTTCCCTTGGCATTGTTTATGCGAAAAATCACCACCCCTCAACTCTGCCAGTACAATCAGATCATGTTTGGTAGGCATTATAATTTTTATCGTTGAAATACATTCGCAAATAATGTTATGCTACAAAAATATTTTATTTTATATTGAATGCTGGCGTACTTAATACTGTATGTATTTTAGTGGGTGCACGTACTCATTTAAAACAGTTTTGTGTTAAATGAAATGAGTATTGTTTGGTTTTGCATTATTTTGCAGTATGCCTCCCATTGTTGTTAATTATTTTAAAGATACTTAAGCCCTATTATGAATCCATTTTACTTCATTCAAAAACTGAAGCCAAGAAAACCAAACCATACCACACACGGGTTTACCATCAAAATATACAAATCCCTTTTATAAAACACACATTGTGCCTGGTTCAAGTTTTTAAATTTAGTCTGGCAGATAACAATTATATTCTACGAGAGCTACCGTTGTTATGTGCTCTGCTAATGCTGTAATAATCGTAAACCATTATGCACACTTAACTGCTCCGATTTATTATGGTCAAGTACCCACTTCTTCTATCCATACAATTATTCATATTGCCTAACAGATTTTTTTTCCCATGCCACTAAATCTTTCGTATAAAATGTTTCTTTTAGTTTGCTGAGATGTTGCAGTATCTTTGTACGCATCAATTCAAATCAAACACGTCTTTACAAAAAAACTGTATAAATCAGTTAGAATGATGATGTATCACAAAACGATAGTAAAAAATGCTCAACAAAATATTTAGAACAATTCCTCGTAATTAACGCATTAAGTGTGTACCGTTGCATTTGCACGCTATGATTGCACGCTGACGGCCAGGAAAGAAATTGTGCACAGAAAATTCAAATTGTGACGTCACACGATAATAATGAATTTGATTTACGTACTGAAAGGCACATTTTTATAACATTTTAATTACCTAGTCAATTAAAATCTTCAGATGCTCACTCCAAGTCTCAAATAGCTAATTTAATTAGAAAGGAGCCCATATTATTCTAAATTCCACAATAATAATTTATCACACAGCCAGGAAGAAAATGTCGGCACATTGTGGCATTAAATACTTCAAATTCTTTTTCTTTTATTTTTTACTATTTTACCCGTATTTTTTTGTTCACTTTACAAGCTGCAGTTTTTAGTAGCTATGCATTTTCGCAAGGAAATGCTTCAGTGATCAGAGTGCAAGTACAGCTATGAGCCAACAACCACTTTACTTTGTTGGTTAGAGATTCTTTCCCTCAACCTCCTCCACAAGATGATGACGATGATAGAGTGCTGATGATAATTTAGCAGCTAGATTGATCCTAAAACACTTCTTTGTAACAAGTTTACTTGTTCTTACATGCACTTTGAAAAAAAATCATGTCTCTTCATTTTACTTTCACAGAATTGAGCTCAGAATGAAACATGATGATTAGAATTTAGAACTGCTTGCTTGATTGTTTAAACTCAAACAGTTCCTTTTTCTCACCTACTTAATACAGTAATGTGGACAAATTTACACTTTCAATTACTTCCAATGGACAATAGGAGAGACAAGGACAAGGATATTCCTCTAACCCCCACGCACTCGATAATTAATAGACAAGGTTTCCTGATACTAAATATAAGTTTCATTTTCTATCATTTTCATTTCGCTACTAGTCTTGTCTTCTTGCTCATTGTTGTTTCATGCCTGGGACGCAGTGAGCAAACAATGTGTATGATAAGATTGCATGGATGTATGCATACACCTACATACCTTTAGTCCATTTTCATCCATAAGCGATTTTTGAGACTGAGGTTGTCAGAGATGATATGTCCCCGGGGAGAGGTGACAAAAAGCTATTACAAGCTTAAAGGCAAAACCAACCACACACACAAACACACAAAGTTTTTAGCCGACCTTGATAAACGTTCTTCGCCAAGGTGTATATTTTCCGGATCACTCACGAACCATTCCTATTATATATATTTTTTTTCGAAACCTTCGAAAAGGATCTTGCCTTCCAGAAGGTCAAAAAAATGACCAAAGCACACGACGGCCTTAATATAAGCAGAAGGTCATGAAGACGGCACAATTGAAGCAACGCGTAAGGAAAACAACTTGAGACAGAGTTTATCACTAATAAAGCTGCATGGCTCTACGTGAGCAAAAAGGGTTAACTAACAACAATACAATACGTAAAATGAAATAGTTCACACTGCTCGCAACAAAAATATCCGTATTAAAGGACGACGCTCATCCACCAACCAAACAGCCAACAACACCGTTCTTTACGCACTGTAAGAGGTGCAAAATGATACTGACTTGATTGTTTTCATCGCATATCATTTCAAGCATGTGGGATGCAGCGCAGAGGAGCTCTCGTCCGTACCTCTAGAGCTACAAGACATTGTTACAGCGCGTTATAATAATATGGGTTGCATGAGTATGCAATGCACGCATTGCATTTCGCATTGTTATTATGAAAGGTGTACAGTGTACATGATCATTGTACTGATGACGATCATGATGATGATGCTTGCAAACGTGCTCTCAATCTACAGACAGGCATTATTATAATATTATATTAGTTTGAAGATGAGAAACACATAAAGAGAGAGAGAGAGATGTGATGCCTTTCAACAATGTGCGTAGCACAACTTTGCATTAGCGCTATACCACCTGAATAAGTACTACCTTTGCATGAAAAGTACACAGGTGCCAAGTGTAATGTGTTTTCAGGGCTTGAGGGCGAATTCTGTGCTATTCGGCTGCTATATTTCAAGTCTAATAGCATGAGTTTGTTCGTGGTGGTGCGTATTGCGTATCTTGTGATGATGATTATATATTACCGTCGTCATTGCAGGTATACTGCATTGTTAAGAGAGTCTTGTAGGAGTATTAGTAGTAATGTTCTCAAGTCGCCTCATTGTTGAACTAGAAAACACACAGGTGGGATAGAACATGCATATAAGTTTTATCAAGCTGAATCTATTTAATAGATCCCTACGGTGCCCAACCACAACACAAAATAGAACCATGTTTCGAATTGCTTTGTGTAGTTATGTTTCTCAGCAGCAGCAGCGACGACGGTGACGACGAAGGAACACGAACGCTATGCGATAATGTATGATAGTGGCACAGTCATCATCATCAGTGCGACTTACATTTCACTCATTCTCATCATCACATATATAAAGGGCTTGGTCATATATACCTTTGCAGGCTCCTCCAACAATCGTCCACATAGCCACATCCTCGTAATAATGCAATTATAATGCAGGCATACCTGTGCATCATCATCATCATCAGCGTGATAAATATATTAAGGGATAATAAACGTGGATGGATTCTTATTTATGAAAAAGAAAATTGTACCGACCGAGTACCGAACCGATTGCATACCTGCATGCTCATCTCTGATATCAGAAGAGTGTAGTCATGTCATGATTTTCGACTCGTAGAGTAATAGGTATGTGCAAGTCATTGTTGAAGGAAAATAAACTTTCTTCGTCTTCTAGGTAATCAACTTTCTGTTGTTGGCAAAGAGCTCCAAGGCACAGATTGTAAATTGTAATTGTAAGTGATGTCGTCCATCGTACATATTGGTAACCAGTAACCACACATATGCATTATGATTATCCTCTTTAAAAATGAATGTATGCATGTATGATGTGGATTCTTTTTGCGTGTATGCTTTTAGCATCAATTTTCAAAGGATTGTTGAGCCTCTCTCGCGCAAGACTAGACAATTACTGCATTGACATGGTCACAATCACAAGATTCACTTCTGGTAACAAGGATTCATTTCATTCATGCAAGTAGATGCGCGCAAAGTAATACCTTGTCGACAACAAAATTCAGTGCGCGAATGAAATAAATATGTATCAGAGTTGATATCTGTGTCATATTATGCATATAATATCTATAATGACGATAATATACTGTCGGATATCGGATACATAAATAAATACTTGCAACTTTTCGCACACACATTCACCCACTCGAGATGAACTGTTCTTTAAGGTGAATCTTGGCACATGTGCATTGTTGCAAGATGCAAGACAAACTCATCAACTTCAACAGGATTACTGCCATTATTAATGATCATCTCTGCTAATGTGTAATACGTCATTCGCTTGAATGCGCATATCTTTCCGCTCATCACAAACTCTGCACGCTGTACCGTAAGGTAGCCGATTTATCAGAGATACGATGCTTTTACAATGCGTAATTAGTGTAGAATATTACCATGATTGACAGGTAAATTAAGACTTTGAGGTAAGAGTCGCAGGCAGAAGCAAAACTGTATATTATGAAAATGCGAATGCGAACCAAAGAAATCTCTTGTTCAGTGGAAAAAAATATCTGGATCGAGTGTCATTGCAATTTTAGTCAAGTTTTAAAATATTAAACGGACATGGCTTGCTCTTATAAATTTACAAGATACGTATGCAATAGGTGAAAATGCAATAAGCAAATCATTAGACATGATGCTCATTTCATTTGCAATGACTTGTCTGATCTGATGTTTGACAAGAATTAATGAAAAATGCCAATTTATTTTCTTTTGATGATTAGAGCCAATAGTTGTAGTCTCGGCTGAATAAAAAATTCGTGCTAGCTTAAAACTCATAAATTGCTTTGCATAATTCAGCTTAAGTCGGCATATTTATAATTATAATCATGTAATGATCCATAGGTGCACAAAGATGAACTCAACGTCAGTGTGGATGGAAAGCAATTTTAATTATGTCAAACAATTCGATTGTTCTGTAATAATGCTTCATCATTTGATTTGGAATATGAAAAAAATTCCCCGTTCATTTTGCTAGGAGAAATGTCGCCCATAAGAACTAAAAGTGATACTATTTTATCATTTCTTTTCTTTATTTTATACTGCCCATGTTATATTAACAAGCAGTTTCAACATTCGTGACTTTATTAAAACTGGAAATTAAATATAGGTACATAAATACATCACATACAATTCCATTTTCTTCACAAAATTGGCTGCACTAGCTATGATCGTACAGACACAAAGAAAGTGGAAATTAAAACAACCTACATTTTTGTAGCGTATGAGAACAATTTGGCACATCGAAAAACCAACGTTGTTACGAATGGAATCGTTGAACAACACTCTTATAAAACTTAAAAGATTAAAAAATTGCGTAAATTGAGATTTAAAATATTCAGTAAGATTAAAATAGCTTCAAAAATTAAAATTATACGGTAATGTCAAGAACCTTAAATACTGTATAGACAATCAATCCATTAAGGTGAGAACACCGAGAAAGTACTCAATGCATCTTAAATTATTCATAAGTTACCATGAGAAATCCGTAACACAGTTGTTTCTCAGTATCTGCTTGAACATTGGTATTGGTCTTGTCCAGAGTTTCTGCAAGGACAGTTGGCATAGACTTGATTCCGAAAATGGGCGTTTTTGGCATTCGGCTGCGCAAATCCTTTAAAATATCCTCCAATTTGGATTTAAGTGGCACCGCGGCAAGCCAATCTTCCTCATCTTCCTCCTGCAAAACTTCACCGCATCTTCTCATATCATGAGATAAAACGAAGCAAAATCCATGGGGCGCCGACTTGGATTGCTTTTCCATCTGCAACAAGAAAATATGAAATAGTGTTAATTTAACACTATTGTAGCTAACAAGATCCTGGAAATTATGAAACATAAATAATTAAGAGTTCATACTTTTAATAATACGTTGTTGGCTGAAGTCTCTTCTTCAAAATCCACCTCATATATTGACACCGTCGCACCTGAACCAGCATAGATTGAGAATCCAACGGCCTTCATTTAAAATAAATATTCGGACGGACAATTTTTGATACTAACTTAGACCATAATAATATACTCATTCATTAAACATGTTGATTTTAATGCATGTGTCACAATGACAATTCTTACCACGGGGGAACCCAATGCAGTGATTCGATTGCAGCCAATTTCTTCAGCAAAGCCGGATAGGTGGCCAATGGTTCTACAAGAAGAAAAAGTGTCACAATAAAACTTGAACGTGATATGTGCATTGCATAAATAATAATTACTGTTCAGTTACTTGTAATGGGAACTAAAATTGTCCACAAAGCTCATCGTAGGACCATTATGTGTATAATGGACGCAGAGAACAGCCTTCAATTCCTGACCAGGTCCAACGTCTTCGGATGGAAACTCAACTTTTGCCTTTACCTTATCCGCCTAGCGGCAAAAATAACTATGCATTAAATTGCATTGCAGTTACCACATTACACCTAGCTATTTGTAAAATTACACAAGCTATAAAATTCCTTATTTCAAATTACATCCCAGGTCTGAACGGACGATTCCAACCCAAACGCTTTTAGTGACACATGCTTGGATTTTGGAATAAAAAAGCTCTGAATTGCCAAGCTGTTCAGTCCAAACATGTTGTCCACAGTTCCAGTATACGAAAAATCGGGCGTTGTGATGATCGCTTCACCGCATGTCATGTACACATAATCCTGCCGAAGTGGCAATTTGGCATCATCTAAAAATGACAAAACGAAAAAGACAATTATTTAACTTAAAATAGCAAAACAAAGTAAATCACTTCAGATTATCAAAAAGAATTACCGTGAATGAATTGTTCATATGCAGCTCTGCTTCCAATGGATATGATGCTATCAACACAGGGAAATGTGGTAAGTTGTCGCGCAGACTTTATCTGCTCCATTGGCTCATCCTCTTCCTCAAAGCCGGCGAGTAGCTGCTCGTGAAAGTGAAGGTCCCATTCCATGCTGAGGTGGTTCTTAAATGTCTAAAATATAGCAAATACGACGAAAATGGTTCCTTTGCAACTTTGAATGTGCTCCATTGGCAGCATTAGTTTTATAATATAATATGCATTTATATTTCTGACTTACCTGTGAAGTCCACAACCGCAAAAAAGGAGCGTTACCAAAACGCTTGCGCATTTCATGACATGCAGTAATATACCACATTGAAGAGCAGGGACCAACGTTCATCACTTCTTTCAAAGGAAGTCGTTCGAACACCAACTCCATCACACTGGCATTGGTACCAATAGACTGTAGGGACTTAATCTCTCGATAAACCCCACTGACCCTTCTCCCCTCCTTGCGACCTCGCCGTGTAAGTCCAGGTCCGTCTGTATCAAATGCGTCCGCTTCTTCCCCATACTCGTCGTCATCGCGTTCTAAAATTAAAAAACATAGTTAGCGATTAAACAATTTTGTTAGACTATATACGGTTAAATCGTTTTAATGATTAATAATTTACAAAAATGTATGTTTGTAGCACTCCATTGTACATACCTAATTGTCGCTTCCTGGGTTTTTCGGTCGCCATTGTTGCGTTTTTTTCTTTTTGCTTAAAAACGTATCACAAATAAAGAAAAATGCTGATAACACAGAACTAACCGTTTATGTTTTCGTTGCGGCGATGCTTCAAACAAGCTAGGAGGAAGGACTCGGTGAGGGTGTGGTGGGCGATGCGTTAACGGAGGACAGAGTGGAACTGAATGAAAGAATGAGGTTCTATGGATCCTCTCGTATTTCTTGCAAAATTGCTAACATATATAAGCCGTAAAAGTGGTATACTTTTTGTACATTAGCTTTGCTTCACTAGTGCAATGAAACCTAATCCCTGAAAATAGGTTATACTTGTGATTCACAAGCTGTGAAGTTAGTTTGCTGGTATAATGGTTAGTGGGAATCTGCTTAAAAAAATGAAAGATGAAATATGCAAAATGTCAACGAAGCGAACTTCACATTTTGCAGGATAACAATGATATTTAAGGTCCATGCTTACTAATAGTAAGACAGATAGTTTCAGATCATCAATGGCTTCAGAAATTTGCATTTCCCATTTGCATGGCGTATTGTGAGCTCGATCCGCACTCACCACCATCATCACAGAGGCATCATTATACAGTGAATTCCCACGTATAAAAAACCATTCATACCATTCATTTATGAAAATTCATTGCCTCCTGCAATTCAAAGTCATCCTTCACTCCATCAGACAGCTCAGATAAGAGGTGGTTACAATATAGATTTCAGCATCGGTTTTTCGATATGGCATTCACAAGACTAAAATAGGTGCAAGCTTCATGTGGTTTGAATAACAATGAAATGAGTAAAATGATACAATGGGTCACACAGTAAAAGTTTCCATTTGTCTGTCATTAGTATTTGTTACTAAAATCATTTTTTATTTATTGCATCGAGTTTTCAAATTCGGTGTGAGATAAACGGTTATTGTAAAATCAAATACAATCTGCATGTATTTTTGTGTTATAAACACTTACATTAGAGTAGGTTAGCTACCTCATAGTATAAGCTTTTGTATTGGCGCATAACATTATTTCTTTCGTTTTAAATCTAATACCATCTCTTATTACACAAAATCATCTTAACAGCTTTTATTAAGGATGCGTACAAAATATTCTGCGAATAGCAACAACCATATTCATATTGTCGTGTTATACCGGCAAACATATACATAATGAGATATACATTTTTACTTCACCTATCTCTCTTTAATTAATTGCGTTGCTTTAAAAAATGAAACAAGTTGAGAGCATCATACATAAATAACGTATGTAAAACAAATCCAAAAATTAATAATGCATAACGAAATATGATTAACAAAACAATTTAACCATACTCTGATAATACCGTTTACAGACTCAGCGTAATAACGACCTTTAGTAACAGTTACTCACATTTGAGAAAAGCTTACAATGCGTGAATGTTTGTTACATCAAGTCATGGAGACATTGATTACTGATGACGCACATAAGATGTACATTAAATCTATGCAGTTAATTTAATCATAAGTGTGAATCGGACGGTGATATATTATTACGGGTGAATTGCATTTATATATTTACTCTTTATAGACTAAATGTTTGATAATACGACCTGAAAATTGCTCTTTTACTTTAAATATCATCACCTCTGCATAATAACAAACACTCGGCTGTAATCTCCACTTTACTTTCGTTCATTTTCTTTGACTGTAATAGTACTGTAAATCGATGAAATATCGATTTTAATCTCTACTGGGTAGGGTCATGAGGAGGCACCTCCGTAAGTATTTCTTTGCTGCTGCAGTACATTCATACAAAATAGAGCGGTAATGACAACCCGAAAAGGATGATTCCACAGACACTTAATTCTAAAAGCAAACATCAAATAATAGTAACAAAACAAACAAAATAAGTCTTACTGAAATTGGAAATGCCTTAATCCCTGCCTGAGGTGATTGCTAATGTTCAGTATAATCGTCACGCCTTTAACTTGTACATTTTAAATATACAGAGTAGTATGTATTATGATTTCACGATCATTACAACTTTTATAGGTTTCTCAAAACTAACCCTATTTACAAGTATAAAATTGTAATTTGTATTTTTTTGCGTAATTAATTGCACATTAGAATGATTGTTAGGGTAGGTAGAGTTTTGATATATGTCTCGTTGGTCATTTAAAGAGTGAATTGCGTTTTATAGAAAGTATTAAATTAAACAGAAACAATAATTGAATTATTTTTAGGCAATTTCACAACCAAATCGACCTGATAAATATGTACTTGTATATTTCGTGTGGACTACATGAGTATATTGCATATATTTTTTTCAGTGGTACCCATAATATACTATGTATATTATTTAATATTATGCGACAAATTAAATACTTAACTGAAGTAGCTTTTAGCAAACTTAACGAAAAACATTTGGTCAAAAAACGAAGATAAAAATGCTTATAATATTATGCTAGAGATGTGTGAAAATATTCAAGGCATAATAGTAAAAAAAGAAAAATTCTAAATAATAATAATAATAATTTGAGTATGTACTTGTATAAACAGAAAAAGGTGTTAGTGTATCCAAGACTGAAAATGTTTCCAGGATAAAGATGACTTAAGGATAAAAAAGCATTTAATTATTTACGTACATTCTTATCAAATATTGTATAATACCACACACCATCTTTTATTTGGCGGTAGCCAAAACGTTAAACTTAAAGCCGAACCTGCTCATATAAACGCTTCAGTCCGATACTAAAGTTAAAAATTGGTATATTCATCTATTATGTCAAGTCGAATAAAATACGTAAAAATAATGCATTTATATGCTAAACCCCTGTAAAACCAGCAAACTCTACATCGGCTACCATTACACGTTACAACAGAACAAAGTTTCCTCGACAACTTTGCTACGCTAAATTTAAGATCGACGGATGCATTATCTATTATTAATAGCTTAGCTTCTAACTAATTAAACAGCGGCAAATGATAAAAGTCATATCCTCGTTTTCCTTTGCAGGCATAATAAATATAAATAACATGGTAAGCTCCAGGGATAAAACATATCACGCCGGCAATAAAAAAGACTGCACCCTGAAGTCCATTAATGGGTAAACTGACAATCACAACACCCGCTACGGCAAGACCTAAAAATATAAAATCGGATTTAATTAAATAATTCTATAATTGGCTCTCGTTCCACAAAATTAAATTGAGAAAATAGGAGGAGTAGCTTTACCAAGACCAATTAGAAGAAGGCAGAAAGCTGCGAGAACCATCTTCCAGTTCTCCCTCACTTTCGGATGTTGCCACCAGGGCATGGAAGGGTCATAACTATTTTCTTGCTCTTCTGTTATCAGGGAATCGCTGTCCTTTGAGACCGACTGTAATGCAATAAACTAGTTCATGGTCACCATGATTTTAATTATGAAGCTACTAGAGAACAAAACTTTGCAATACACAAAATTCGTTAAAGACTGCTTACATCATCACCGGCTCCCTTTAATTTCGAGAGACTCCTGATTATCGGTCTCACATTAAGTGGGTTAGGAGGATCATGAATGTGAACACTGACGGAATCTGTGGCAACACCGGTACCTGTGGTCCCATTCTTTTTTGGTTTCAAAGGTGACCTCTCCGTTGTGGTTGTAGCTCCGTATACACGGATTGCATCGTTGTGCTCTTCTTCAAAGGCGTCGTCGATAGAAAACATTTGATTTCGTTTCATACTCATCTTGACGGCTGTAAGTAAAATGAAATACATATTAGCATCATAATAACGGCAATTAAAGTAAATCTTTATTCCTAA
The DNA here is from genome assembly GCA_004115045.4 of Sinella curviseta. Lineage (NCBI taxonomy): Eukaryota > Metazoa > Arthropoda > Collembola > Entomobryomorpha > Entomobryidae > Sinella > Sinella curviseta. The sequence continues at coordinate 9,660,016 of CM065489.1, forward strand.
CAATACACACCCTCACAATTCAGCTCAGCCACCTTATCCTACTTTAGCAATGACAACACAGTTTTTTGTCGCACTTGCTTACAAAAACAATATTTCGTTTGTTTGTAGGAAATATACTTTTCGTGACTTTAAATGTTGGTCATGCGCCATTAAAAATAACTTATACTTCAACTTATACCAACTTACGCAATCCTTGCATGCATGTCTTTTCATTTAAGATGTTGCACGTAAGTCGACAATTTTCTGAATACCTAAAAAACGTTCCTCATTAACACTCTTCATTCCATTTGGAAGAATTTACAAAATATCAACAACGAGTTGTGTGTTGATGTAAATATGAATAGTTTATACTCATGATTTTTTAAAGAATGTTGTTTTCTTTTAAATGCATCAGAATTTAAATGTAGGTCCTGTCAGAAGAACCCATCTCATCAGTCGTGTATTGTGAAAATAACTACTACAGTATTCATAAATCACAAAAATGTACATTTAACGTCGTCCTATTTGTGAAACACCGAAAAACTGACACCTCCATTGAAATAGAAAACTGTTACAAGTTATTAACTACATATTATCTTAAACTGTGGAACTCTGCAGCATGATATTTTACTATTAGTGATAATAGAATTTCTTCACAAGCTTAGCTCTTCTGACTACATTAACTTTCAATTTTTATCTCTCATTTAATATATTCTCTTGTTGTTCCCAATGCAGTGCATCCATAGTTAAAAGCTATGACTAATATCATTGTTTGTCGTGTCATATGATGAAAAACACGAGAAAATAATAGGTACACTTAAGTAAAGAGTAGTTTGAAAGTTGAAAATGTTAAATTGTGCATTACATTTGCCAAACTTGCGTTTATAAAAACAGTCTCATAGCCAATAGTCCAATCTAGCTCTAGGATAATGGTGAATGGTAAGGAAAATCATATCGAGAGACAGATTTTTGGCTTGCCAATTGAAGACGTAAGCATACATGATTCAAATATGATGAGTTAGTAACGAGCATCTTACAAGTTGCAATTCCACACAATAAAATATTTTTTGTCAATGATATCATTATCACAATACCACAAACTACCAACATCGCCGTCCACTGTATTTATCACAACATTAAAGAATAAATTGTGGGAAAATACTCCATCAGTTTTGGTATTTCTCCACGGATGCTTATGATTGCTATCTATGTAGGTTGTAGGTACGTATGTAATTTGAGAAGAAACTTACTGACATGCATGATATTATGAAAATGCCAACGTCGTAGATTCCAGTAGTATCAAACTAAAAACTTGCAGCAGCTCCATGAAATCATCTTCACGTCATTGCGTCATTCACGTTAAATTAGCAGTCTATCTATCCACTATAGAAGTAAACTTTTGAGCCGCTTAAAAATCTCAATTTCAGGAAAAGCAGACTGAAATGATCTTCCTCTTAGGTAATGCAAGCATGTTCTTTACACGTCAAGAAAACTATTTCAGAGTGAACTTCTTCAAGTTCATTTTAGTTTTTAGTGGATTTTTTTATGGGATCACTGGTTACAACTTTACAACTACATATTGGGTCGAGGTCCTTACTTTTAGTCCTTAGTTTAATATGAGTTATCAAAAAAACTACTCTCAACAAAGTGCAACGCTACTCTGTCTGTAATACTAAACAGGTACTTTCCGGTTCCATGCACGACCACTTTACTTTACGCGAATGTATGAAAAGAAACTTGTTAATATTATTCATACAAACAAAGTAACTCCTCAATAGCAAAACAACACGCTATAAAATACAACATGAGACTCAGCAACCCAACCCGTAATACAGCATAGCATCATCATCTCCATTCAAGGTGAACTTGTTAACTAAGTGTTTTAAATTGAAAAAATAATTATGAAATTCATAGTCAAGGTAACAAAAACTAGGCTAACGAGAATATAATTGACGGTTTGCTGAAAAAGCGGAAATAATGTTATCGCCGTCAGCACTACATCCCAATCTTTTGCATGCTATGGCATGACGTGCCACCACGCCAAGCCAACATGCTTATTTATTCGGAAGCAGTTTATTAGGTACGCCAATGGAAACGCAACCGTAAGGATAAGGCTGTACACTGGAAACACTGGTCAATGGACAAAGTTACTATCAAAATTTTACGTGTTTATCATGCACAAACACGCTCTTGCTGGAGTAATTGTTTGTAGTGTAGACATTGGACTTGACTACGTTGGAGTGTGTACATTATTGAATTTTTTTGGCAGCACACCTTGCCAAAAGTAATCTCTCCAGACGTCCAAATTCACCCCCATTCGTGCAGTCAAAGTAACCACACCAGTCTAACAAGGAATGCAAGTTCAACTGATGTTGTAAGAACAGATAAGCAAATCTGCAGTTGTTATACGAATGAAACTGGAGCCCGAAACAAACAACTGTTAAAAATGAACTGATGGTTATGCATTTGTCGATATATAAAAAACAGTCAGTCGAATGAATGCAGGAATAAGCTATTCTGATTCTGATGCAAGTCAGTTGCAATGTAAACCTAAATAAATAAAACGAACTTTCAATGCTTAACAACTCAATGAAAGAAAGTTTAGATATCTATCACCGAACCCATATTGTATTTGTTGTTAGTCATGACATTTGACACCAATTACATTCCAATCACAATCTAAATCAGATTGAACACATTGTGATCCAATTCACGTATTTCTTCGTTTGGACTGAATGGGGCTTGCTTTCCACCACCAACATATTGCATACACACACACGGGGTGTGGGTGTAGCAAGTTACACAAGATCTATTGTATTTTATGAAATCAGTTAGTTCATAATCTATTCTCTTGACCAAACATATTGGAGAAAACTAGGAAACTGCAGTTCAAACTCGATGACACAATTATTTGCCTTCTTTGTTGATTCAGAAAGAATTTTACTTATACAAATTCAATGTTAGTTCTCATGCATGTATAACCGTGACAGCAGACGTATTATAACAAAATTGCATTTATTTGACCATCTTTAAGCATTTACGGTTTCTGCACAAGCAGACATGACTAATAAGCTTGATTACTCAATACTACGTATAAGATTATAACTCGCGACAAAAGATGCGCCATTCATTACTTATTGCCATTTTGCGAATCAAAACTGTGGGTTTTCCAATTTTCAAGGCCTTACATATTTCCAAAAAGAATGAAGTATACATTTCAATTCGGATTCGAATAAAAAAATCATTTCAAATGAAAAAAAATAATCCTTTCAGAAAACCTAGTTTGTTTCTTCCAAAGCCAGTTTACATAAACTTATTTTAGTGATTTGTAGAGTGTATTTTAAATGAGTCTGTCAGTCATGTGCCTGTAATCTGTAACAAAGAGAGAGCTCCAACGACAGAAAATTTTCTTGACATGCATTTCAACTAACGAGTTTTTTGGTACTCTTCTAATACCACATAATAATATGAGGTGAAAATATATACGGACACAATACTTGGAAGTCTTTGGAATGGAATGAGGTACTAGGCACTACATCGAAAAGGTAGACAATTCACCTGACTTGTCCTGTCACGCAAGGTGATATTTACATTGTACATGTATGTATTCCATTATTTTCCACCTTTCTATGCATATTCACCAGCAACTTTCCAGGTAAATATTATTATGCGAGAAGTGTAAACAACAAGACTACACGCTTTATATTCCAAATCGGAATTTGGCCTCAAATTTTGGTACAAAATCATTAGCCTCGCATTCCTTTCCGTCGTTTCATGTAAGTACATATTACACTTTCCACATCAGTAGGTCTGTAGTCTGGTCTGGAGTGTAGGAAACATAAACAGCAAGAAAACACGAATATGCCGTACCTAATTTCAAATCGAAATGTAAATTCATAAATTAGTTCCTGTTTTTTACCCAAGCATTAATAATGATTAGCAGTGACATGTAAGTTTTATCCATTCCTATAGCCTACACAAATTTCATTAAAGTCGTTCCACTTTCTTCCCCGAAAAGATGAAAAGTAATGTAATGTCTACTGCTCTAGACCAGACCATGGAAGTCCCTATCGGAAGGCATATCTCTTATCATTGGACACTCATACTCTGCAGCATGGAATGGAAATGATTCCATTTCTTTTTGGCATTCCAAAAGCAAAGGCAACGAAATCATGTCCTGAATGACACTTCTTTTGTTGCTGTATAAGTATAGTTATTCATGCAAACAATATGACAATACAATTCTACATATATGCGTATCGTGGAAAACAGGCTATTATTCAGGTTCCACGAGCAGACATATCAACAGACCGCACGTAGTAAAGTAAACTGGTTGGAACTGCTACTGCTGTATGTAAGTAACACAGAATGCGGTGCTTACTGTATGCTGCCAGTACTAAACCAACTAACTAACTAAATAAATAATCACGTATTTTAGCACCTAAGGGGCTTCGTTTCCCCAACTTTCTCCGCTACCTTTCCCTACACTTTCTTTAACACTCTCTCTAGATATATACCTCATAATATTTCATTTCCGTTCGTCCATACGTACAACCCGCTCGTACGTTCCAACATCAAGCAGAGAAGAAGAATAACTTTTGCCACTCACAGAAATTGGTGCTTTGAGCTGCTAGGTACAAAAACCGTAATAATAATCAAATGTATGGTGGTACGTTCAATGATGTTGGGCTGGGTTGGAACTTGGAACAAAAATATTTCTGATACTGACAATCGGAGGTGGTGGTGGTGGTGGGTGGCATTGATACGCCACATTTACATTTTCTCTATTGACATTGCGAGATCAATACGAATATGTTTTATTTGAGAACCGTGGGCAGCAGCAGATATTTGCTGAAGATAAGACAGAAACGCAATTTCTAAATTCCAAATTGATGTGTGAATGAATGTATGTACATAATAATATAAGAAAAAATGACATGACATTGTCAAACTACTAGCAACAATTAAATCATCGTAACACATAATCCACATTATTTATGGACGACCATCTAGTACAATATGTATGGACAAATACGTATACCTCAATTCATACACCATAAAAAATGAATGTGCAAAAGCATTTACCCGACCTATGACAGGGGCTCATGCATTTAAGTATGATTTGTATGTTTTTTAGAATTATATTATTGACATTTCACAATGTTAATGTGTACTTACCAACTTGTATGAGAAGGACTTGCAGTGTACTCAATGTTGAAATTCGAATTATACGGCCAAGTAGTTAGCACACAAAATCACTTTTTGCAAATCCTCATGTTTAATTTCCCATGAAGGGGTAAGTGATGTGTTTAATTAAATTTTAATTATTAAGTAGTCAAAAACGAAGGTTTCCTGGACAAAGAGAAACACGCCACTTTCGTTGCACTATGTACAAACGTCCTCATTGTAGTTTTGGATCGGGCTAACAAACTTTCATTTCACCAATCACTGGCACTGGCAGTTGTTGTTTAATTTATTGCTGTATTTAATTAATTAAAAAGCGTTCGTTGGGACGAAAACGTGTGAGCTAATGTGTTCAAAGTAGAAGCTTTTACAAAATCAAGCGAGGAGCGTTATTGAACTTTTTTTGCGTATTGATGATTTGATTTTTTTGCAATTACTGATGCGGTGGATGTAAAGGCACATGCAGGATTGCTGCAAAAATTGTGGTAAGCAGTATACTTGTAAACTGTTGACTCGACTGCACAAAATTGTCCGTTTTTCCTCAGGTTGACGTCCAGCATGGAAACTGACCACGTTTTGTGGAGCTATATTGGGATATGAAAAAATATTGATATTGAATAAAATGTTGAAGTATAAAATGAATGACAAACATGAGCATTTAAAATACTAAGAATACCTACATTAAGGGTAAACAATGAAAAAATGTTTGGAATTCGACTGTCTGCAAACCTAGCAGTTAGGAATACAGAAATAATAAGCCTGTTTTAAGGACGGCACAGCAACATACGAGAAAAATCTTTTAATAGACATTAATATTTAGTACCGAAATCTTGTGGTTTGTAACTACCTAGTAACTGAAACGAGAGATAACTGACTACGTGGCCTTAAAGATAAAAAAGTTAATCACCTTGTCCTTTCAACTTTTCAAAGAACACTGATGCTACTGCACGAATGCATAACAAACAGTCGTATTTAATGAAAACTCGTATGACATTCTAATATTAGGCAGCATCTAATCTACAAGTAACTTTTCATTTCATATTTGTTTACACATGGTTAGTTAATCTAATCTTAACCACCACATGTCCACACAATCCAGCCCAGTAAGTTTATATTTAACATATAACATGGTTTGTAGATATCAATGAACTTGTATTCATAATTGTCAGTTCCATCAAGCAGCGCAGCGTGCATTTCCTTTTCTGCTACATGCTCATCTTCATCTCCATACACTGCAGTGCAGTATTAAAAAGCAGTGATATAAGTGATATCATCAAATGTCAACATCGCTTTCCAACAGTTAACTTAATCCGCATGTTTGGTTTAAATATGAGTCAACAAAATAAATGATTTTGTTTTAAAAACATTTACGTTTCAAATGCACAGTTTTGTGGAAACATGATAAGCCTAGTTCCTATCTCTTTGCCCACAATGTCGCCAACATGTCATTCGTCATGTCATAGTCATCATGACTTTATCAACCAACTCATGTTTTGAACATTTCAGAGAAACCTCAGCAACAACTTACAATGCATCTAATTACAAAATGAATCCAGTTTTACCAGCTCAAATGAACCTGACTCGTTCCCGATACTAACAAACGCCACCACAAAAAAATCTCTTTGAATGTTTACTGATGACAAAACAACCAGTTATCAATACAACTACTGAATGCAATGCAATGCAAACAAACAAAGATAAGCCAATCAAAATACTTGATGCACTCATATTTAATTTATGCTTAAAGAGAAAAACAGTCAACACGGCGGACATTTACAACTTGCTTATAGAAACAGTTAATTTTTTACCTTTTTAAATTCCAAGCTTTCCAACTGACAGCCTTGTTGTTGAGTTGCACCAAAGATGAAATATATATTTTTAATGTCACACTTTAAAACAACAATTACACCCTCGAACAATGCGGTTAAAGTAAACCATAATTTTCCAAGAATTCACAGCAAGTGGAACACATCCGAGAAGAGGAAATTAAATCCCAGCGTATTTAAAACAAAAAGCTTTTCCAATTCCAAATCTAGCAGCAGCGTCGTCACTTCGTCAACCACAAAAATGACGAAACCAATTAATCAGAAAATTACAATTACAAAAATATGCAGTTTTAGAGCAGCAGCAGCAAGACAAGTGTGGCCCTTTGGAACAAGAAAATTATAAAAATAAACTAACTAACTGCACAACACTCCTCCTTTGCCAGTGGCACACACAAAACAACAAGAGCTTATTATCATAGTCCAAGAAACAAGAGGCGAGCGATAGTAAAAAAACCACAAAAAGAAGCAGTGTTTTTGTATGTGTGGTAGTGTTGGTGTTGGATGATGGAAGTACTAAATTAGCTTGAATTACTTCTCCTCCTCCGCTTGGTTCGTAGTAGTTTGCAAGAAGAGAGAGACGAGTAGTAGTGCAATAACAATAATAGTTTCTCTTGGATTCCCTTTTTTCAAATAAAGCCCCACACTTCACACAACAAAAAAAACAGCAGCAGCAGCGTTTGCGAGCGTATCAGCAGTTGTTTTAGACCTTCTTATCGTTAGTCATGGTCATTCGTATCCAATCCACACACAATAATCCCATGTCCTCCTCTTCTCTACTTTTTTGCGTTAGAGAGCTCGTGTTCTTGAAATAGAAAACAGAGAGTGTCGAACGAAAAGGCAAACAATGTTGTCTGACTGCTATGCCGTCGTGCCATGCAAGCGTATATAATAATACGTGCGGACTACTACTACGCCGTCTTCTTATAATACGTGCATTGCATATTATTATTTTGCTCTCTGTGCTGCTCTTCCCTTCTATCCAATTTTATTTAATCCCTTCTCCAAATGGCTTATAGTTTAGAACAGCAGCAGTAGTAGGAGCAGTACTGCATTATCATTGCATTGTTGTTATTGTAAAAAAAAATGTGTGAGGACTGAGGTGTGAGGAACAAAAAGCAATAGGAATTGGATGCATGGTGGCGAAGAAGAAGCGAAGAAGTAAATACATGACTATTAGCACTAGCTACGCTGCTGCTTGCGTTTGTTTGTGGTAAAACGAATTGTAGAACAAGTGCACCTTGTGCTGGTTTGTTGTTGTTTTGGGGAATGCGCCCCACGGCTGGTAGAAATGGTACCCTCAACCCGGAAGGAAACTCTCGACGATGCAAATATTGCAAATTAAATTATGCAAGTTGAAATAATGTTTGCGTTTTTATTTTGTAGTACTAAGGTTTATTTGGTAATTAATAAATTAAATGCCGTCATGATATGCAACGCAAATAGTTTTATAGGCTTCATTTGGTTAAAGTCATCCATGGCAAGTCTGATTGAAAATAGTACGAATTAATTGGAATCCCATAGTGTCAATAGTGTCATTTAAAAAACAGTATCGATTAAAAAATATCCTTTTCAGATAAATAATGGAAATATGCACAATAATTGATAATATCTTCTATTATGATGGAAATACGCATCCAGCAGATCGGATGTCAAGTGGCAAATTACTAACTACAATGTATAAGTGCAATCGTAAATAGAAGCGGCGTCGTGTGACGTAATGTAATATAGGATAGTGTGAAATGTCAAGCATTAAACTTTTAGATTTCTTGCAATTCTACTTCTACGTCCACGAAACAACAGTCTGATCGTGCTTTGACAAACGTAAGAATTTCTTACTACTTGTACATACTTAAGTATTGAACTTGAAAACTTGGGGCAATATTCTATAGGTTACGGGTGGAATGCCAAGCTGCTAATCCGTAATCGGTATCATCATTATAGCTTTTTGTCGTCATTGGTAGTCATCATCATGATGAGTCATAGTCATCAGAAGAAAAAAGAAACGAAACGAATACAGTTAAAGTAAAGACCACGTAATTATCTCATTCGCGTAGAGATTCGTTGGTACTATAGTTTGTAGTTACAAAAATTATTCACCATCCTCTTCTATTTCTGTTCTGGTCAGCTTCGTTCACGTTCACGTCACTCATTTTCCATGAATATTTACTAGCTTCCAATTTGTCGCTCATATACCAGCTTTTCGTCATGTTGAGATCCACGTAGTATCTTATTTCTATGCACTCATATTCTCTTACATTGTCCATTATTAATGTTGTTTCGAAATTCCAAATTGGTGTACTTTTAACTTTATTAAAATCAATTTGGCCAAAAAGCGAAACGTATTTTTATCGGATTTCAGTCTGCATAAGGTTGTCATTTCTTAAATCTTATCTGCTGAATGAGTCACAAGGAACCAGAGAGCATGATAGCAGGAGTAGGAAGAAGGATAGAGTGAGAAAGATGGTAAGACAGCGCATTCTGCCTACCACGCGGTGGAGGCAGCAGTTCTTTGTTGTATTTGCATACGTATGCACGGTGATGAGTCGATATGAAAATGAGTCATCATCATCATGAAGCGCAATAGGATGACATTGGACTATCGAGCATTTGACAATTGCTACTGCTGTCAAGTCAAGCAGCACTTGGGTAAACATGGGTGTGATTTTAAAACAAAAGGTCAATACATTATAACTACGCACAGGAGAACCCTAAATAAATGATAGTTTTATTTTTCGAAATAATATAACGGCTATTAATATATATGTATTGGCTAACCTAATATGAAATATTGTTTAAGTGATGAAATGCCATAAATGCCATTCCTTATAGCCAACGACCAACTAATAGACATTGCTTGGTCGTTGCCTCCAATGTAAGTACGAAAAGCAAATCCGAAAAAAAGTACGGTTGACTGTCATGTCAATCCTCTTTTACCGTTCAGCAAACAGTGACAAAGCATACGTTAACGTTTGGGTTTTTTATGCCTGACGGACATGTTTTTTATTCATGAGTATAATTTTTGGCATCACCGAAGCTGATATAGGTGAGGTGAACCGTTTTCAAATGATTAAGCGTTAATTCCTTTGGTTAACTACACCGTACATGCGAACAAGGGCTTTGAACTTTGGCGTGGTCTTGCATTTATTTATCATGTAGAGATGTGGCAACTAAGGTTTCATTGGCTACACAAAGATGTCTTTTTATTACTAACGTCTTAATATAATGTCTGATTCTATTTGGTCTCAGCGTTATTTCAATGTCCCAAAATTGTGCTTCATAACTTTTGACAGATGAGCAAAATATTGTTGCCATAATTAGCAAATTGATTATTACCTTTTAAACACCATCTTCAATGTCATTTGAATTCATCGATGAAGTCAGAGAAAGACTATATCAGTCATACTTTATACTGTGCCACTTAGGGGTTCAACCTATCCCCATCATCAAATGAGAAAGCACGAGGTTATGGAAAGCTATCCATTGATCCTTGACTACAAAAGTTACTATGCCAACAATTGAACGAACGAAGATAAGCAAACCCCATTTTTATATCAAATTGTGTATGTAGGTATGTATTATTGTATAAATAAATAAATACAGTATGAATAGCATTTGCATATTGAGTTTGTATCAGAAGTGTTTAAAGGAATGCATTTATTGCAATCATGTTTTTTGTGAAGACTTTGACGTTAATAAATATAACTCTCGGTTTAAACCTTAATCAATGAAATTTGTCGAGTTTCTTGCTCTAAACTATCTTCGGTAACAATAACAACATACAACCCTTTTAAAAGGATATTATACTACGCTTCACATGCTAACTTATTAAAGTAATCAAAAGTTTTATCAGTATAATATGGAATCTGATGTTACGTACAATTGCGATTTGCGAAATTATGATTAAACTTATTATGCACTGTTGACCGTGAATAATAACGTGCTTTGTATACATAGGTACATTTAAATTAGAAAATAGACAAAGGATATGCCCTAAAGTAATTTTACATCGGCCTGCAAAACCTTGCATAAAACATTCTGGAACAGATTTGTCAGAGGTAATAAAACGTGTGCTAAAAAGGACTTCCTTTTGGCTGATATTGTTGTTTGGTTCAGTTGAGAAATAATAGATACTCCAAGGTTTTACACTTCCGATTAAAACACATACATATATTAAGTATGTCTGGTGGTGCTAGCTCTAATCCGGCGAATGAGGTGGTTCAGTACTAAAATACGGAGCAGAATCATGGGCTAAAAGTGTATGGCAAAAGCCACAGACATTATAATCTCGGTTCCCCCTGCGAACAGTCCGACTAGTACAATCACTGCAAAATATTCGGCCGCAATGTCGACAGTGGTGCTGTAAGATACCAAAAAGATATTTCCCGTGAAAATGACGACCTGGATTTTTTACCAGACTGTCCGTAAGCTGTGTTTATTTAAAGGTACAAGGATTAGCTTTTCCTTACCTTATCTCTCGAATCATGTAACACCTTCTTGCAAGTTTTACACTGGCCAATATCATCCGGATGCTGCCATCGCACCTCTGTTTCTGGACGCCTGATTTCTTCTAATTCAATTTGGAGAGATTTGCTTAGAGATATTAAATCTTTTTGAAGTTCTTCACTGTTAGTTAGCTCCTTCCGCAGTGTGGATATTTTGGCCTTCAGTTCTTTGTTTTCCTGTACAACTGTCTCTTGTTGATGTTCCTGAAATATTTCCATATGAATATTTCGATATAATGTAATGTAATACTTATTATTGACATAATTTTCGTTTTAAAATACCACATATACAAGCGTCTTATTTGGCCGGTCTTATTAACTGAATACAAATATTTGCCAACTCACCTTTTCTTTAACTTGCTCGTCCGATTGTCTTTTTGACTGATAAATTTTACTACTCTGAGCTTCTGAAGCCATCAGTTTTGTTTTAACTTCTTGTATCGATTTCTCCAACTTCCTTTTCTCTTCATCCAATACATCACTCCTGTGCTTGCTTTCCGTTAATAGATCTCTGCGAATACATGTATGCAAACAGCCTTGTTACCTTTGTCTGTTTTACTTGTACAACCAGAAACCAAGACATATATATATCGTTTTCATATTACCTTAAATTACAAATTTCTGCATTCAGTCCTTCTTCCACATTCTGCTTCTCCTCTTCGATCATTTTCATTTGATCTTTCAAGAACTGAAGTTCCCCTTCTACCATTTCTTTTCCAACTTGGACACTAATAAGATCTTCTCGTAGCTTAAGAACCAATTCTTGAAGTTCCTATATTAATTCCAGTCATGAAAGCATTAATACAATGAATATTTCCGCTTCCGAATTCCTTTTAAGCTGACCAAAATGGCAATTAGAATGACTAACTAATATTCGTAACGTAACCATCACAACTTACCATCACATCATTAGGCAGAGAGATCGTTTCATTTTGCATTGCCAACGAATTCTTCACATGCTTTCCCTTCAAGTTATCATTTTCCAACTCTATCCTGTAAATCAAAGCAACATAGTATCGTGTTTAGACATAGGTGTGAGAACACAATGGGGTGGACTTAAGGGCACACTGAATTATGGAAAGCGTGCGCAGTGAAAGGCCTCACTTTTCAATCTTGCTCTGCACCGAGTCTCGCTCATATTGTAGTCGTTTAAGTTGATTTTCCATGTTGTCCATGGCTTGTTGGGAGGTTGTGTTAACTTCGTGAAGCAGCAGCTCGTATGTCCCCAATTGTGCTTCCAAAGCGTTGAGTTGAGTCTACATTCATTTAAATTACATAGCATATTATACTACTATAATTAGTTAATGTGCTTTAAAGGAACCAACGGTATTTTGGCAGCAGATAAATTATTGTTGCCACGAAGAAGTAATTATAATTAAGTACTATTTCCGTAAAATAAGAAATCGTACCTGCAGAGTCTGTGCCTTGGTGTTACTCTCTTCCTCAATTTCTTTTCTAAACTGAGACGATTTATGGAGTTCATCTTTCAAGCGGTCAATCACAGACTGCCGGCTCTCACAATCTTTACAAACAGCTACGAGTGCGGCGTAAGCGCCCTGCGATGACAAAATAATTACAGAAATTAGAGTTGGGTAAAGTTTACACGGCTAATATACACACTTCAGGTAGCAATGTTTATGAGTGCATACAGCAATTGATGAGGGATCAGATCTACAAATATCTTGCAATTCCGCAAGCGTTTTAACAGCGTCCTCAGGTGTAACATCTTTACTTTGAGCTATCGTTTCCGTCAATTTGCCAAGCCTTGCCTGTAGCACTTCCTCGGGCAATTTTGAAATCGCGTCGAAACGTTTGGTTGTTTCTTCACGGAGCTTTTGCTGTTGATCCAACCTGAAACGTTCCAAAGTAAATCAAGCAATAACATAATGTGGCATGCGTTATTACAAATATAATGTTGGAGGACATAACTATGAATTTAGCAAGTATAAAATTTTTAGTCTCCTACTGTTCCTTTAGGTCCCGCATTTCCCCTTTTAACTTGTCCAATTCATCCTGCAACAATGTTTTTTGCGCATTGGCGAATGCTACGTACATTTCTAGGTCTGCTCGAGATGATTTTTCAGCCTCCAATCCATTTTGCGCTGTCCTTAACTGTATCACCAAATAATTATTTCGGCCCATAAAACATAATCTACAATTCTAATAATTACTTGTAGAGATATGAATATTTTATAGAAAGTTTGTATGACTTTACATTTAGAAGCTTTACCTTATCATCGAGTTGGGTTAAAACGTCTTGCACATCTTTGCCTTGCAGGAACAACGTCAATGCATCATTCCCTTTGACTAGTGATTCTTGAGCATTCTGCAAAGCTGCTAGTTGTTCATCGGAATTTCTCACTTTTTCCTTTAGGGCGACTAATTCTTCCTCCAACTGTACCACGAGTGATCTAAGCATCTCAGCATCTTCATGAGCCTATTAAATTTTCAAACGTAACAGTAATTTTTAATAAAATAACTGAAATTGTGTGGTCATTGTAGTAAATAATGGGCAAACATTGAAAGCTTACATATTTGGAAGTGCTCGACGTTCTAACTTTTGTTGGCTCATCTATTTCATGAAGACTATCATTGCTAGCAGTCATAGTAGAATTAATTTTCCTAGCTAAACTCTTTTTAAAATGCTGTCCAACTGTAGAAAAGACTGCACCAGCACCATCAAACCCGGAGGAAGGCGACAGTGTTTCTCTAACTTCAGTAATGTTGGCTTCTAACTTACTGTTTGCGTGCTTTAGTCTATGGATCTCGCTGTCGTATTTGGACGTTATTTCTCTGATGGATTCTGTTGATATCCAAAATTACAGAAACCCAGTTAGTTAATGAATAATTCGTAAAATATGAAAGTCGATCTAGTTTCAACATTCGCCTAATACAATCCCAGCAATACATATTGAAAAAATAATGAATTTACCGTCACATTTCCTGCGAAGATTTTTCAACTCCCCCTGGTATCTTTGACGTTCTACCTCAATATCATTTTTCTGAAGTTCCGCAATAGTGACCTGACTCTTGGTTTCATTTAACTCGTCCTGAAGTTGTTTTATTTCTTCCTCTAATTTCTGTTTCGAGTCCCTTTCCTTTGCTAATTCATCTAAAATAAAAATAAAATCCATTTATTTGGTTCTGCAAGCTGTAACAGAGCTTTAACTTGCTTATTAACAAAAGTGTTCTATTATTGCTAACCTTCTTTTTGCATAAACAGCTCTTTAAATTTCGCTCGTTTAGCTCCAAAGTCGGCGTCCAATTCCAAAAGTTTTTTGTTCAGCTCCACAACTTGACTTTGTAGCGATACGTCGCCATCTTGGCTTACTGCAATCGACATTGACAAAATTAAAAATTATTAAACAAACTGCAGTTAACCAGCCATTAAAAATGAGCTTTATAACGTATACATATATCCAACTGGAAATATTTTTAATTAATCATACAGAGATTGTCTACGGAAGCTACTGGAGAGGCGATTTCCTCCACAACCAAGCCGGCATCCCCTCCCGCTGTAGACTCATCTTCCGGGTTGCCCTTGTTCCCATTCTCAGAAGTTGGCACTGACACCTCTTCAGTAGACATATTGACTGCGTGTAACTGTTGAAACTATTTTTTCCTTTCCAAGTGTAAACTTTTAAATATTACATGTGTGCTTGCTATTCACTCCTGTTCCCATACCATTAAAGTAGCCGACTAAAGCCACTAATCAAATCCATAATTAAAATATCTGACTGAAAGGCAATCTTGTTAACACAACCCCGTCGTAAACACACACTCAATTCTGAAAAGAGATCTGATGAGCCAAAGTAACTAACCATTTTGATATACTGATCACCACCACGAGATAACGAGTGTTCTCTCGAGACACAAAAATTTAACGTGAAAGTTGCCTCACACCACCACGAATCAATGAATAATTAATGAACAAGCAACCTTGGAAAAAGTAAATGCGCAAACACAAAGAACCATTTTAAAATCACATCCACCATTCAAGTACATCACAACCATTAAAACAATTGGCAGTAAATATTTCACCTTCGGACTTTCACAAGTACAACAACTTTAGTATAAAAAGAAAACTACATTTTTTTATAATCCATTTTGGATTTTTGCATATAAATCATTAGAAATTCTAAGTAGCACACTTCCAAAAGTCCAGGTGGTGGTGGTGCGTAGACAATGACATTAATTTAATTACTCACAAAACGGCGGCTTTTTAGCCAATCCTCTATAATTATGACAATAATTCATCAATATAATAATATATTACACTTATTATAAAAAGTAAATAGCAATAATAATTGTTGCTGTTTCATGTTGAGAGAGAGAGAGTAGTAGAGTAAGTGGAAAGGCTGCAGCAGCAGATGACAGAGCTCACAATAATAATATCCCATTTGTATCCCACGCAAACACCTCACTCTACTCAACTCCTCTGCAGACTGCAACACAAGCTGCTTGTTCATCCGACTCAACTTGAGCGTACGAATCACTTTTACACGAACAACGGCACACCATCATCAGCATCTATTTTTTATCTGCCACACAACAGGCAACTTACTATAAGCTTTTGTTCGAGTCTGTGAAGTCTCTGGCGATAAACCCTGATTTAAGCCTATATCTAATCTAATCAGTCATGTCATGAATTATTTATGAATCATGATTCGATCAATCAAAATTTCCTGGAGAAAGTTTGGAAAGCTGCAACAAAGGCAGAAAAACGCGACAAAGGGACATGGACAGTGAAAGTCGTGATGAGTCGGGGGAGCACATTATGCATGTTCAAAATTTTTAATCAATGATTTAATGCTGAAGTTAAGTTGTTGATGGATTAAAATGTGGCAATGCTGCTGCAGATTAGCAATATGACATGGTACGGGAGACATGCGTATGAAATGAAGGAAGGATGCGTGGTTGAATGGATTTTGATTTGCTTTTTCTAATGAGGCAGTCAAATTTAATGGATGGACGAAAAAAAGATGTTGGTTGCATTTGTCTTTTATGTGTTAGATAATTTCTATGGAATGGCATAATTAGATATAGTATTCCATGTGCCATTAGCATTTGCATTCCATTATGGAATTTCCGTATCCCATCGTAAAACATTGTGTTATATGGACATAGTGGATCAACTGGTAGAATTTTTTTAAGCTGCTTTGTCTATATCTCTACTGAACAGTATATTATACTGAAATAATTAGTGCTTATCAGCTTTTGTCTCTGTAGCCAAAAACCTCGTTCATGAATTAAATACCCAGAAAACCTTAATCTGAAAAGGTAAAAAATGTACCAGTATGAGCTTTTCTAGAGTTGAGAATGATAGAGTGAAACTGCTTTTGTTACTCTTTTCGTTTCCCATGCGGAGACATAAGGCTTCGAATTATCGTTTCGATACAGTTATTGATTTAAGTTTTTGACTATGAACTTTGATTGCTTTGAACTACAATTATGAATCATGATCAATGATCAAAATCAGAATGATCGATGTAACACCAACTAGTCGCGTTAAACCGCGATGGAAAATACGTAGCTGAAATGACACTTTCAAATGGCGTTCTAACATGACGCTTTTAAATGGCGTTCTAACATGACGCTTTTAAATGGCGTTCTAACATGACGCTTTTAAATGGCGTTCTAACATGACGCTTTTAAATGGCGTTCTAACATGACGTTTTTAAATGGCGTTCTAACATGACGCTTTTAAATGGCGTTCTAACATGACGCTTTTAAATGGCGTTCTAACATGACGCTTTTAAATGGCGTTCTAACATGACGCTTTTAAATGGCGTTCTAACATGACGCTTTCAAATGGCGTTCTAACATGACGCTTTTAAATGGCGTTCTAACATGACGCTTTTAAATGGCGTTCTAACATGACGCTTTCAAATGGCGTTCTAACATGACGCTTTCAAATGGCGTTCTAACATGACGCTTTCAAATGGCGTTCTAATATGACGCTTTCAATTGGCGTTCTGTGACCATTGTTTGACCTCTACATGTCAAAGTAACTCGATTTGACCCATAGTTCCTGAAGAGAAAATGATCACCGTTCATTTCTCTGCCAGAATCCACGAAGAAAGAAATTCGCCATTTAAAATGCATGTGACCTCTCCCTGACCCCTACTCCGACCCCTGTGGACCGATGGACCTGAAACTCAATACCGATCTTCCTTGTCATCTAAGGAATATGTATGCCAAGTTTCAACAAAATCCGTCAAGCCGTTTCGAAGTTATGGCGCGAACGGACGGACGGACAGACAGACAAACAAACTAAAATTATAACTACGCTTTCACTTCGTTTCAGCTACGTAATAATCTAATACCTGACTTCATACGACATGCTACTTAGCTACATATTATGCTTACAACGTCCAAGTTCAGCGCGTAAGCTTTCATTTACGGCGGTTTAGTAGATGGTGACTTCAAAGTTGGTGACATAAATATGACATTTCATCAATTTATTTTATTCCAGTAATAATTATATACGCATGTAAAGTGGCATCAATTTTTCCTGTAAAATAATACACATCGAAAAGAAAAAATACATAGGTACTCAACAAAACTCATTCCAGCACTGCTACAAAAATACCAAATGATTAGCCACAACGACCGTACATTCATTATTTAAAATTGAAAATTATTTTTTTTACAATTTAGCCTTTTACATTATCGTTCTCGAAACTTTCTACTTTACAATCATTTCTCGTGGTAAGTAATGTAATGGTACAAACAATCATATGCAACACCTACCCTTATTCCGAATTTCCAACACTCACACTTCATTTGACAGAACTCGACTTTCATTTCAATTTCAACAGTCACTTTTAAACACTTTTAAACAGTGTCCCTTCTAAGGGATTTTTTGGGTTTTGGCTATGTGGGGGAAGCAATGGCGCATTACCCATAACAACGACTTCGTCTTCTCGTGGAATGCGTATGTGCTCTCTTGTAGTGTTATATACTAACCGTCCGTCTTTTCGATAATATTTATCAGGTGCGGGTGCCTCGATAATGTTGGGGCTCCTGTGCTCCGGCTTTTTCAAGTCATCGAAGAGCTTTATCATTAGGTCGTACCTCCTATAGACATTAGTTTCGTACGCAAGTTCACAAATCTTCCTTGCTAATTTTTTGTTGCTCGTTTGTGATTCATGAGCACGTGCGTCGCTAATAAGGCCCAAGTGCATTTCTTGATACCTTGTATCTGGAAATGGACAAATTAAATTTAGAACTTTAGCTTATACATACATGTGCCATGTTGTAGAAAGAAGTAGATGAACTCATAATGCAAGCTGAGAAAATACAAACGTTAGACGAATGAGTCATAAAAATGTGGGTGGAGGTGGACACACCATTGTCTTGAATTGAACATTCTTAAAAGTAAATTAATTGGTGAACTCTTACTTCAATTTCAGCTACGTATTTTGAATCCTGGTTTACCATGATTATTAACGTAGTTGATTTAAAATACAAATGTTACAAAAATTATTACCATATTTTGAGGATGAATTTGGAGAACGATAATGGCGGTCATGAGTGAATGAAACGACATTACGGTTTTCAATGATGTTGAATTGACTTCCGTATCCCACCACTCTGTTGTGGTCCTCTTGGGGGGTATCTTCCATTTTGATGACATCGCCCATTTTACGGGGTTATCAAAACAGAAATCTGCAAAAAATAAGACAATTATTGTCTGACAATATTATACATGGGGATATCATACTATCTTGTATCAATTTTAAGTTGATGCAGCAGTTGTGTGTGTTCCGTCCATCCACATCTTTCGAATGGAAACGATTTTTTTAAATTCTTTTTTGCAATGGATTTCTAAGCTCATATAAGGACGGGCTCCATTGATTTCCAGACCTAAAGGTGAACGGCAACCGTTAGAAACCATTACGAGGTCAATTTTTTTAATGACAATATATGACAGGTGGCATATCATTGTACTTCTTTATCAACATAACAGTAACATAAATCAGGTCATTTTGGGGGTCAAAGTTTACAGTTTAACGGTAACGGTGATTTCAATTAATGTTAGGCTTTATGGTATTCTTGTTTAAATGGTTATGAATTTGTGACCTCGACGAATTCGAAGATGTGATATAGGTCATAGGGCAAGTAGCATAGTATCATTTCACTCGAATTCTCTAAGCGAGAACTTGATTATTACATGTTCCATGTTCCTTATACATATCACTCACACACACGCTCTCTCTCTCAACTTAAAAACTCTCCATGATAAAATCATCACATCTCAATAAAGCATCAGCTTTTGTATTTACCTATGTAGGTATAAATTTGTCATGTCATGGAGACGGGCAAAGTTGTCTTCAAGTTTATATGAAGCGCATATACATAACTCGTAGTAATAATTATATGACAAGTCGTATGAATAATTCTTAGAGAATCAGTCTGATTTTTCATACCTTAAAATAACTAGGTATATTTTTTTTCGGGTAAAATTTTGTTCTTTGTTTCAAATGCTCCTCTACTTGCTACAAACAGCGCTCTGTGTTCTCTCTTTTGCTCCTTGTATCTTGATTAGCAAAATGTAGCATTATAGAAATGGGAGTAACAATAATATTAGTCGTAATTAGAGTTATAGTAATAGAAATATATTAATTAGCTTTGATCACGTGGTACCACCACCACTACTTTATCATTCTATCCGGATTCGTTGGCTACTGCATGGAAACTGACAGGAGCTGCCTAGAGCGTGCATGTCAACACAACATACATCCATATAGAAACGCTCTTTTCATCGTCGATATGACATTCCTCTCCGGATATTACGGTGGCTTCATTGCTGGTCTTCTAGTTTTTGTACGTGAGCTATTGCTGTGATAATAGGTGATGGCCTATCACTGATAGGAGAGCATAGCGACACACGCGCAACAATGGCAGCTCTTGTTTGTCTGTCCTACAAGAATAGCGTAACATCACTAACTGAGAATTAGGTCATGACTTAAAAAATTTCACTTCTGTCGCTGTAGACAACTGGCAATTCTCAACGTGTATATTTTGTTAAATGAAATGATTCCAACTAAAATGTCGGTTTATGTAAAACTTGATGAGTTCCTTCAAAATGTATACTGCGATGTAAGATGGACCATAAAAACTGAAAGCATGCACGTACAATTCAACCGTCCAAAGCAAGCCCTTCAGAAATAACAATGAAAAATGGAATACATGTACCGATTTAGCCACACTACTTTTTCTTAGTAAAAATGGACTGTTTTGAAGGCTACACAGTATAACCTTGCATATGCGTATGTTGCATACATACATATGTATCATTAAGCTTGGCACTTCTCAAGATTCCGTCCGGAGGAAGGGTATGTTAACGGAGTACAACAAAGCGGTTGGAGATGATGATGGTGATGATGGTGGTGGGGGCTGGTGGGCGGTGCTTGCGTTGGAAGGTACAGAAGGGTTATGATTTGCTCCACAGCAGAGTATTTAAAATTTGTGAACCGAGTGTGGTTTTTTCATCGCTCTATACAAGATGGGCTGTTTACGGAAACTTTCACTCACTCTTAAATGGGACCTCATCAATGCTTCTACTATTTTTCGTCAGTGATTAAAGGGACTGTCCATTGCACGACAGGATTTCCCATTCAAGTTGGTAACTTAAAAACTGGGAATGAACTGTTCATTTAATGAAAAGGTAAACCTTTGAACCCATGTAACAAATAATTCTAAAAAACAAAAAAACGTCCCTTAACCGTTAGGAATTTTCAAAATCTGAAATCAGATTCGGTGGTTTGGTGAAAAAATAACTTATGAATCATAGGCTATTATCGTGTGTCACATATGTATGGTCCTATGTTAAAATTTTAAAGTTGTAACGGTTTTTAACGGTAAAAGCTATCCATTGATACTGTTATTCAGTATTCGTAGTCCTATAGTAATATGCAGTTGTTTGTCGAAATCGGATATTGAAAATTCTTATTTGTTTAGTAGCAATCTAAAAAATATAAAAACCGCCGTTAACCGTTAGAAATTTTCACAATTTGACATCAGATTCAGTAGTTTGGTGAAAAAAGACACCATAATCATGTATCACACATATATGCTACTATGTTATTTTTTTAGTTTGTAACGGTTTTTAACGGTAACGTTGATCGATTTGGCCCAATTTCAATAGGTAACACATTTTTCATATTCATATCTGTCCTTTAAAAGTGAATGCAAACATGAAGCTAACCCTCACCTTGTGACAACAGAACTTGTTCAAGGAAATTTGTGCTTGTCCTGAAAACGAAAAATATTAAAGAATAAATTCAAATTGAAATTCAAAGGAGTCTTGATAACGCCTTTTTTGAACAAAAATTAGAAAAAAAAAATCATGACCAGTTTTATTAAGCTACTCAAAACATGCATATCAGGTGGTCGAATTAACAAAATTGGACCACCTTGTCCAGAGCTATGGCGGATCAAAGTTTGCTTGCACCCGACAGGGTTTAAAAATCAAAATGGGCAGTACCTGACTGTGACTTCATATGACATGTTAATAGCTATCACGCAACATCCCAGTTCAGTATGTCAACTTTCACTTACGGCGGTTTAGTAGATTGCAAATGGCAATAGTTACTCAACTCATATGCCGTATATTATGTCATTCACACTTAACCCCGACTAAGTAATTTTATTATCTTCTTCATCAAGATCAGTTTTCAAAGTTGGTGACATAAATATGACATTTCATCAATTTATTTTATTCCAGTAATAATTATATACGCATGTAAAGTGGCATCAATTTTTCCTGTAAAATAATACACATCGAAAAGAAAAAATACATAGGTACTCAACAAAACTCATTCCAGCACTGCTACAAAAATACCAAATGATTAGCCGGTGCTTAAAACAACATGAATCATACAAAAATCGTCTACACAGTATATCTTAGTCAGTTGTCAATAAAACTTGAAGTGCGTTAATTATTATACACAACGACCTTACATTCATTATTTAAAATTGAAAATTATTTTCTTATAATTTAGCCATTAAATTATCGTTATCGAAACTTTCTACTTTACAATCATTTCTCGTGGTAAGTAATGTAATGGTACAAACGATCATACGTAACAGCTAACCATATAATATATTAGAACAGCATGATTACCTTCAAAATTTGATTCAATGAGTTTCGGAATGATTGGTTAAGGAAACTGAAATAGAATTATCGCTGTACAGAAACTAGAAACAAAACAAAAATTTACGTAAATAAACAAGCTAGCTATCTCCAATCAAAACTGAAGCTTAAGCATAAGTCTTTTCAGCGGTTTATACAGTCTTTTTTGCAAATTAATATGGAAATACGTGTGATGCCATTAGCAGTATTATGTAGTGACAAAATTAAATAATTGTGCAAAATAGCTTCCATGTTATTAAATAGTTAAGGAGTGAAAGTTTTTTTCTTCTTTCGTCAAAAAGCCTGAAATATGATATTACAAGTAGCAAAAATTGCTTCTGATGGGACGACACTAACCATTAGAATTCGTAGATTATATGCCCTAGCCAATAGTACATGAAACTATTCGAGGTTGATGATATTTGCCATATTACGTTAAGCAGCTCTTACACTTTTTTACACACAATAACATAATAACATTTGAATACCGTGCAGAAGGTGTTTCTTTTAAATTTAGATTATATTTATGATTTAAGTCAAAAATTACAAAAATTCTCATCTACGGAAACATCCATAACAAACGTTTTAGCAGATCAGAGAATATGCAACTATATGCTTTCACATTGTTTGGTTAAAATAAAGGAGTACATTGCCCATCTTTATAACAAATAACAGCACAAACTAAACCCTATTATTCTTGGTATGTTTATAACTCATCATCATCATCCTTTATTTTTAGTACCTGCTAATAAAATACGTAAAATTTTTATATGCATTCAATAATACACATGCGGAAGCTAAGCAGGTTTTCTCAAATACCCGTGGTACTCATATGTGACTAATACATTACATAGACGAGGTTAGTGGAGCCCGGATGGAACTCTGACTTGACTCGAACAAACAAAAATGCGTCAAAAAAACTGCTAAGAATATGAATAAAAAACTCGTCAAAACATTACTACTCAACTGCAATTAAATATACACTGAGTTTTCCTTATACCACACTATGTTACCATCTCCATAGTTATATATGTACACCTCATTGTGCACTTAAACTATTTAATATGTTTAATTAATAATGTGTAGATCATTTCAACAGTAATTACTCAAGACGTTACTACAACATACCATTCAGTCAACTAAACCAGCCATTCAGCTGTGACTCCAGTGCAGCATTACAATAAATAAATGTAGAACTCATTCGAGTACAACAGCGACTAATCTTTATACATACCAATAAAACTAATTTCAAATAACACTGACAGTTCATATATCATCATATTCACCGAAAAAAGAACGGAAGGATTTTTTTATTCATGCTTTCGACTCAAATTATGCAAGAGGAATTAATAATAGTGCTTTCAGTAGTTATTTGTACGCCAACACTGAGTATCAAAGCAACAATTGCCCTTCTTTGTTCGTTTCAACTTCATCCTAGCGTAATAAGCAGTTAGTCACCAACCTATTTAGGTATAATCTGTTCATCAATCCCATCCACAAATATCTATTTACGGTAGCCAGTGCTTAGTTTTATAGTAGACTCTAGTCTTATTATGGTACGTTTATCCACACCTTTTTGAAAGTTCAACAAAATTTTTCACAATAAATACTCTTAAAAGTTTACTCCTGCATTTTTCTGATGGTCCATCTTAAAGGTTGACCCAGTCAAGTCCTTAACTGACAATGAGAAAGGACTTGTAGCATAATTATTATTATTAAGTATTAGTTTCACATATAGACTTAAGGAAAACTTATTTTTAAGTAATAATAATAATAATAATAATTAATAATATGTACGAACATCTATTTCTCACGACAATTTTTATTGTTAACATTACTTGATTATTAAATACTTACACACCTGGAATCAAAGCTTCAGGATTTCTACATACTTCAAGAATTTCTTTCTAAATCTAAACCATCAAGCGATCATTGTTTAATTAATCATCCTTCGATTTTGGGTGAATGTATTACTAGTGGAGTTATACAAAAAAATTTAGCTACAAAGACTGAATAATAGAAATTTTGGGAATTGGTTCCCACGATGAAATAATGAGAGGAATCAATTTGCACGTGCTGAGATGATGAAAAATTACAATGCACTGAGTTATGACACTTCCTGGTCATCAACATCTTGAAGTGGTTCCTTAGCTTCGCTATTATCTCCTCCTACAACAATCATGAAAAAATCGAGTGAGCTAGTTGTCTACTCATGCTTTCTATATAGATAAACGAGTTCACGAACCTTGTGTCTCCGTACCTTCAGTTCCTTCACCCTGCATATCCGACGTCCATAATGTGAGATTGTCGCGGAGCAGCTGCATAATGAGAGTTGAATCTTTGTAGCTCTCCTCAGACAAAGTGTCCAACTCCGCAATGGCATCATCGAAGGCCGCCTTGGCAAGACGACATGCTCGCTCAGCTGAGTTCAAGATCTCATAGTAGAACACGGAGAAGTTGAGAGCCAGACCTAGACGGATAGGATGAGTTGGTGCCAGCTCATTCATAGCAATATCGCTTGCTGACTTGTACGCCACCAAGGAGTTTTCAGCAGCCTCTTTCCGGTCTGTAGCAGTAGCAAATTCAGCAAGATAACGATGGTAATCTCCTTTCCTGAAATTCGCACACAAACAAAAAGCAAGGTCACCTCAAATTCATCATGAAAGTGGATCCCCCAAAAGTCCAAAATTTAAGATCGGCTAATCACTTACATTTTGTAATAGAACACTCGTGATTCGCCAGTGCTAGCACATGGGATTAAGTGCTTATCGAGGACAGTTAGTATGTCCGAACATATTTCTTTCAGTTCTTTCTCGACCTACGATACATACAAATTATGAACAGATTAAAGCAACTGGAAACAAACGATCCCTAATGTAATGTCGAAATAATTAAACGAAAATAAACACGAACGAAATAGTAAAATCGAAATACCTGAGCGCGGTACTGACGAATCATTTCAAGCTTGTCCTCTCCGCCCTTGCTTTCTTCCTTCTGTTCAATAGATGAAATGATTCTCCATGAAGCCCTACGTGCTCCGATGACGTTCTTGTACGCCACGGAGAGCAAGTTGCGTTCTTCAACAGTTAGCTCCACATCCAGACTAGCAACCTTTTTCATTGCTTCGACCATTTCTAAATAATAAAAAATAGAACATCATTAAATTAATACAGGTTTATAAATAGGAATTTCGGATGCCACACAACTATGTTATTGAGTATGTTGACACATTTAATAACTCAAACGTTAATAATTAAAGTTTTCAATGACAATCCCACTTTCTGCTAAATTACTGAACTATAGATTAAAGTATAAACGGGCCAAACAATCCAATTAACCTATAACTTCAAATGGTAGCCGTAAATATAACATTCAGTCTTTTGAAAAGCGTTGCGTAATATTGAATGAATGTTTCGGTATTCACTACTGATAATTTGTCATGAGAGTCGCACAGTGGTTGAAGCCTAGAATATGACAAGTGCATTACACATGTTCATAATGTCAAAGTAAATCCTCACAAACCTAACTAAAATGATATATTATCGTGCGTCAACTGTGGCCAAAACCTCTTATAAATCCTAAGGATAACTTTAGTTTAACCGATACAATGCTTCTAGTTATTCTAAATACTAGTCGAAGAATTCCACCACAAAATTTCAAAATATACAACCATCAGAAAAATCTTGGAAATATTGAATTAATTCTGCCTACGGCATTGATTACTTGTCTAACTAGTCTTAATAGTGTTCTCCTGGGATCCTCAACCACCACGCGGTGGGTGACATTACTTATCTGTCTAATATGCTAATTCTGATTATGTCCAATTAACACCAGCATAAATAAATAATAATAACAAACGAGCAGAAATCTAAATAAACTCCAAGACGCCGATCATACTCCTCCAATGACAACTAGATCCTCTCTACTCCTTATCAAAAGGTAACTGCACCTCATTCCCGCGTATCAATCTGACCGGTTCCATTGTCAACAAGATTACCTCACTTTTCATCATTCCCAATCCTTTAAAATTAAAATAAACTAACCCACTCCAATACCCCAAAAAAAAATCTTTCACAAAAACCGGTCGTTACAACAGTAGTTAACATTATTAACCTAACAACTACCACTTCCCACAAAACTTAAAAACCTCCCATCATCACCCATTAACCGACATACATAAGTTATGTAACATAACTTGCACCACTAACTGACGCTCCATCAAAAAATAAAAATTCCCCACCACTTCTCCTGTGACAAGAACGGCTCCCACGCTAAGTTATTACTGCCAGCCTTTCCACCACCACCACAACTACAAAATAATTAATTATTAACAAACTGTTTTTAATACTTGAACCGCTACTTACCATCGTATCGCTCGGCCTGCTCCGCCAACTTGGCTTTGTAGACATTATCCTCACGGTCCGACATTTTTAATGACTACTTTTCTTAAAACTTTTTTTTTCTTTTTACTATTTAGTAAGGTACAAAAAAAATACGAACCACAAAAGAATTAGCACAAAAAATTAAGTGAGGTAGGAGGATTCCCTCCAATCAAATCCAACAACAATAATTATAATAATATAAATAGTATTATTAATAATTTATTATATTACTACTACCACCACAATATTATTTTTCTGAGGAATAACCCTGACACTCGTCGACAACAACAGTGCAATCAATGCTCTCTCACTCTCCCTGTCTGTCTCTCTCTCTCTCGCTCGCACTCTCTCTCAAACTCCCCGTTTTTTTCTGTCTTTTTCGGCCCCTTCCCCTTTTCTCTAGATTGCGGATACAAAAACCCGAACAAAATGTTATACAACAATCCAGACTACTGATATAACCACTCGAAACAAACAAATTACAATAATAATTATTTTTCACACTTTTTATTTATTTTTTTACGAAACAATTTTTTTTTGTTTGATATTTTTCTTTCGACAGTTTAAAAAATATAGCTCGTCACCACACACAAAAAAAACTAGAATATATTTTTCTTCTCTTCGTCTCTTCTCTCTCTCGTCTCTCTACACAGCACAGCGGAATAAAGTTTTTTGTAGTAAGCAAAGCAAGTAGTAGTAGTAAAGTAAGTAGTAGTAGTAGTTGTAGTAAAAAACGCTGCTGCTGCAAACTGCAATTTTAGTCGCGGCCGTCGTCGTCGTAGTCGTCGTTCCGTTCAGAGCAGAGGAGGCGAAGAAAAAAAAAGAGTGGAGGAGAGTATCTTGTGAGACGAAAACACAGAGTGGAACTAGTCGCTATGCCAGCTATGCTCGAGTCAAATTGGTGGAAAAGCCGTTGTTCCGTCCGTGTCGTCCTCGTCTCTCTTCTTGTACGTTTTTTTTGTGGTGGTGGTGGTAGATATATTATTTGTGTGTGAGATGATGATGAGTAGCCCAAAAAAGCAAGCTCTCGCCTTCCAACAACCAGCATAGCAGCAAAAGCGTAATACTCTCTCTGATTATTTTGTAGCAGCGGCAGCAGAGCATAGGCAAGGCAGGAGAAACAGGAGCAGAAGAAGGAAAATATATAATTGTAATGGGAAGAGTGGTTTACTACACAACAAGCAGTAGTAGAGCTGCTAGTAGTAGTAGCAACCGACGTTGCTAATAATAGGAAAGTCAGTAGAAGTAGTAGTAGTAGAAGCGGAGTTTGTTTCCCTTGTATGCTATTATAATATGCCTGTGTGTGGAAAAAGGAAAGATGAGGATGACGGCACGGCGGCGGTGGTGGTGGTGAGGTGATATGAGTGCGTAGTAAAACAAGTTAGTAGTAGAATGCATGCATGTCGTAGATGTGTGGCGGTGGTGGTGGTGAAGTCGGTGACTCTGGCTGGTATGCCGTGTGTATTAGGCTCGCTCAGCTCTCTGTGCTGTCACTGTTCTGTTCTTCTGCTGCTGCTGATGATATCTATCCGATAATCCGATACGTATTCTCCAGAGAAGGCACGTAAAGAATGACGATGAGGAGAAGAGCGGCGGCGGCGACGGAGCGGTTCTCTGTTTTGTAGTAAGGCTTGCAATGTATGGAGCAAAAGAAGCGGTGGTTGGTGTGTTGGTAGGTAACTTTGACTTGACACTTAAAAGGTAAAGGCACACAGGCAGGCAGGCGGTTTGTGTAGTAAAAGTATGTATGATGATGATCGACAATGGATGGACATATTGGTTGGTTGTGAACTACTGTGTGTATGCATATTATAGAAATGTAGGTAGGTATTTAGTTGGCAGGCAGCGGCGGCGGCAGTAGCAGCATCGGGTATTTTATTTTGTGTGGAGCGGAATACCGGACCGAATGGTATGTTGGATGGATACCTAAGTAACGTAACAATGTTGGAGAGTAAAAGAGACGGAATCGGCATTACATCACAATGAAAGGGAGAAAAAAATGTAATGCTGGGAAAGGGAAAAGTGGAGAGAGGAGTGCAGAATGTTGAGGGCTTCCTATATGGCCGATCAGTTAATGACCGTGGCACGCAAGGTGAATGGGAAATTGTGGCTGTTGTTGGGGGCATTGTGTAGTATATTCATTGGGGTAATGTGAAACTGGCAGAATTAGTTGTCTTTGTTTTTGCATTATGGATAATTAACAATATTCATACGCATCACACATCCGTTCGAGATTTCATTTGAATAATAGTCTCATTTATATTCCATGTAATGAGCGTAAAATTGCGTCATCACGTAAAATTCGGTCATTCTGATTGTTGTCACAAGGAAGTTTAAGATATTTCATATAATCAACATGCTGCCAACAAGATGGTTTGCCATTTGTTCCTCGGTTCATCCATTCAATATTCCCAAGGTTTAGCATGCAGAATTTGGAAAATATGAATGCTTGGACGAAGCAACCATGCGATATATGAATGATGACTTTTTCTATTATGAATTATAACCCACATAGTTTTGAATGATACATTTTAATTGTTCAATTAAGTTCAAGCTATTCAATTAATTTGTGCTACAAAATATTTTCGATCGGCTAGGGGCAAGATGAGAATAATGATCGAGTCTGTTATGGTTCTGCCTTGGATTTACAATTTAGTAATTGAATTCGTTATTTTGATGACGTCTAAAAAATTCCAGTACAAAAATTGCACTGGGCACTATCGCTTGCATCCTATTGTCTGTTTATAAACAGAGATGACAGGAAGAGGAAACTATATGGTAGTAAGTAGAAGTCCGGGTATTGTGCTATTTATGAAATGAAATGTGTATGTATGGCCATAATATTTGCACGAACACGGAAAGAATATTATATTCTGATCCTCCTGGATTTTGAACAGGGTCCTGGAGTTTGTATTTAGTATCATTTTGTATATAATAATATGTATCATGTATACCATCACCGACACAAGTAAAAGTAATAGGTGAGCTAAGAAAAGAAAGTATATTCCTTCCTTATAGTCCATTGCATTGCGCTGACGGTCCCAAGTCCCATCGTACCGATTTTCCTACATGCATAAATGCAGTACATTACAAAGATGTAGATACATACCCATGGTATTTGACCCATGATGGCAATAATAACAGTACCAGAAATGTAGAGAGGAGTATTTCTGGAAAGAGGAAGCTTTTTACCGGTTTCATAACGACATACTACACGAAAAGTCAAATAGTACCTATATGAAAAGTATATCAGTCATTGTTATTATGTAATGAGTTTTCACAACTCTCACAGTAATGCTGCTGGAACATACACACAAGAGTTGTGGACTTTATGAAGATAAGTGTGATGTTTTATCATGACGATCATCTTACTCGCAATAATTTACTATTACTACTGATTGAGCCGGCTTCTGCGACTAATTTGATTCATTCATTCATTCAATTCCTGAGGAAAAACACACACACACATCCTGATGAGCCAAACCACCACATCTTTTTCATAGTTTTTTTTTTGCTCAAAACATGTGGGGCACGCCTTTGACTTTTGACACCCTCCTCGGCCTTTCCAACATCATCATCAATTCAGCGTAGCATGGCATACAAATTTTCTGTGCAATTTGCAATCGCTCCTTTACTATAGCCGGTAAACAAGTAGTACGTGTTGTTTCATTTCAATAGTCTATTTTCCCTTTTACGTTCGATGATGACTAATAGAATTTGCCTGAGAGAGAGTCGCTTTTATACGCTTCGGAATACAAAGACTATATTTTCTACTGCGGGTGTTGCAAACACCGCCGCCGCCGCCACGATACTGTCATTGCCAGGCCAGTGAAAAGCCTCTCTCTCTCTTCTTCGCAGTAAGTAAAGTAGCAGTCAAACAAATAGACAGCAAGCAAGAAGGGCCGAGGAGAGCAAACTCATCAAAAGAGACAAAAAAAAGTAAAGTTGTCCATGCTATCATGCCATAATATCATCATTGATCCTACCTCTACTACACAAAACTTACAACAAAGCAGTCTTCATTGCATCTCATTTTTCCACACTGGCTTTATCTAGTTTCTCCGTGTGCGGCGTTCCTAATGTCTTTTGTGGAAATGGTGTGCAATGCAACTTGTACCATGCAACACAATCAACGGCCTCATAAGCATATAATATACACATAATAATAAATATCATTCCTTTTTCTTGATCACGCTGATGACTTTATACACTGGTACATATTTTATCTCTGAGAATTGAAAATTGTTGTAGAGTAGTAGCATTGCATTATTATTGCTTGCCATATTCCTCCTCCTATTTTCTTGCACTCTCTCGTATTGTTATAATATAAAGGAAGGATGCTTTTCGTGTATACATCATCATGGGACCAAGTTCCGTCTCTCCGTCCATTATTTGGGAATTGCACAGAGGGAAATACATTATGTCATGTCCCTCTTCTCATAGCCTGTCCAAAAAAAACGAAGAGCCTACTAAAACCTCCGCGTACAAACAAAAATCCAAAAAGGCACACAGCACTACAGCAGCATCATCATCATCGTATCATCTAGTCAACGTTGTTGTTTTGCTAGTACTATTAGTAGCAACACAACTACGCTCTCACTTTTTTATCACGATAAATGATACAAGTGCATTATAGCAGAGAGGAGCAGGAGAAGCAATAGAAAGAGCACCTCTCTTCTGCCAGCTAATGTCACGCCAAAGTAGTCAGTGGAGAGTCAAGTTGAGGCAGAAAAAGAGAGCTCTAGTATAGCACAATGTTGCACAAAAAAATATATAAGAGTTTTGATGGTGTGGTGGGATATATGCAAAGGAGAGAGGAGGAGGACGACGAGACGGCGAAACAAGAGGGCAAAAGCATTTTGTAATGGTGTGAGTGAGTATATTCTCCTCTCGCAGAGCAGAAAAGAGAGGAGAGTGATGCGGTAAAGCATTGCATGCTCCTATTGATATTGATAGAGCTGGAGAGAGAGAGGCAAGCACCACCACACGACGCAACAGAAATCTTGCCTTTTTTCCCTTTTTGCTTCGTCGCCGTTGCTCTTGTTCCGTTTTTGCTCGCTCTTAATTCTTTTTGTTGGATGGAATTGGAAGTTAGAGCGGAATATATACAGAAAGAGAGACGAGTAGTGTACAAGAATGAAAAAAGGATGATGATGATGATCATGATGATGATGACGCTATATATGGTTGCTTGTTGTAATAATGCAATAGTTTCAAACAAAATTTTGTGAGTAAGCTGTGTGTGTGTGTGGAGTGGTGGAGTAAGTAGTTGTGGAGAGACTTGCTACTACTACTACCGCCGCCACCGCTGCTGAACTGACTGGAGGAGACAAAGTATGAGCGAAAAACGTAAAAAGGTGGCTTGCTATATTGCTTCTGCTGCTGCTGCTGTTTGGCCGTGTGTTGTTGCAAGAGGAGAAAATGGATGTTGATGATGACGATGATGATGAGAGTATGAATTTGAGGCAACATAATATTATTACAGGAATGGGAACTTTTTTTTTGGAAGAAGGAACTACAAGTTAAAGTGGCAATGCAATGCTGCTGGTGTGCTGCCAGAGAGTTGTTTGTAAAGTCAAACGAGAGAAAAATTGTGTATGTAGTAGGTAAAGTAGTAGCAGTTCTTTGCTCTTTCCTGTACATTTTTTTGCGTTTTATGCATACACGCCTTTAAACAACTCTCATCACATCATCACCATCACCACCAGCAACCACACAGACAGATAGAGAGAAGAGGAGACGGAGGAGGCTTACTGTTACGGCGGCGGTGGCGATCAACCAATGTTAATAATGTTCAATTTCATATTGGATGGAATTTTTGGTAAAAATAGGGAAAAAATGTGTGTGTGTCTGTGTGATGGGAGATGAGATGAGAGGAAAAAAAAGGACAAGACAAGAAGGAAGCTGAAAACATGCCCTTTTTTGCATTCACATATTGCTACCTAGCTAGATGCTCATGCAATAGTAAGTAGAGAAAGAGAGACTGACAGACAGAGAGCATAGGGGATGATGATGACGATGCAGCATGTTGTTGGTTTTTGTTGGAGATGTACACGTAATAATAATAAGTAATGAATGAGCAATCTGTGAATTCATGTAATCTTCCGACCGTAGTTCCTAGTAGTTATTGTAATATGCAATGTCCGAGCGTAAGACGATTTTTTTTCTAATTCCGTCCGTTTCGTTTCATGTGAAACTCCCAAAAAATGTATATATGTAATTTTTATAAAGAAGGTTGTAATTGATGTTGTTATTAGTTTATACGCTGTTTGCTTCTGCTGCTGCTGCTCCTGTTGTTGTGGATATATTATTGTTGTTGTATTATTGATTACACGTACATTATGGGATGGTAGGTGGTGGTGGTGGTTTGGGGAGAGTCATGCAAAAAAAAAGTAAAAAAATGACTCAGTGACCACAACAACGTAGAATGTAGTAGGGTTGTTGTATGTAATTTGTATCGTTTTTCTACACCATCCGCTATGGTTAAATTTGTTGGGTGAGGGAGGGAGGAGGAGAAGGATGGATAATGCAATGACATGTTTTCGTCATGTGAGAAGTATGTGAATCTGGGAATGTACTCGTCGTCGTCGTCATGTAATAATAATAATAGGTACATAACATGTTTCAGAAGAGTTGCGTTGTGTGGTCGGAAATTGTAAGAACTTTGTCAACTGCCTGCTTGTGTCCTGTCTCTCTCTGGTGCTCATATTTTTTTAGGGAATGAGTAATATCATGATCATATATTATGCCAATATAGCATGCCAAAGCTTGTTTCCTTACTACGCATCGCATCACCTTGAGTAAAAGATTATGATGGAATGCTAGTCAAAACAAATTGATTTTAAAAAGGACTTCGCACTTTATAATATTACGACGAGTGTGGCGGCGGAAGGATGGAGCGTTGTCGGGAAGAGTCGCCTGTTGACTTACGGGGAGGTGGAATATCATTTCTGCTGATTGATTGGCTAATACAATGCTTGGCACTAAAGGTTAATGAATGACAAATTAGAGTGTCTCAACTCTCCCCAACACTTTGCAATTATGACAATATAATATATTGTAATAATTATTTATCTGGAATTGTAACAATGACATGTCAATCATGTAAAAGTTGAAATCTGTTTTCATACAGTCATGTCTGTTTGTCGCGCATTGTTTTTTCATAAATTATGAATCATACTAATGAATCATTATATAAGCAGATTGTCTAATATGGTGTTAGAATGAGAATGATACACTCTAATCTTAAAAGTAAAGATTTTGAAAGGAAGTGAAGATCACAACTATTTTTGCTGTCACATTGTTGAGTAGTTCTACTTAAATGAAATTAGTAGAGAGGCGTTATCTTTTCAGCAAGAACGGAGTGATGGCCGAACAGACAAGCTGGGATTCTTATTAATGACCTAAAAGCATAAGCTGATGATAAAAGTGTTTTGTTGAGTAAACGTTGGAATGGAAAATCAACTTTGCTATCTCGCAGTATTCATTATCTGAGCTATTTATCAACTGTAACTAAATAATGCTTTCATTTATTTAAGGAAGTTGAACCACATAGCAGACAATCCTGCATGCTTCCAAAAGTTCCAAAACATATTAATGTCTGTCACATCCGTGGTCCTCCATTCATTATTCCTTTTTCTGTACACGCAGTAAGCAATAACTGATAAGACTGTTGCGAAGTTTTTAAATTATTACTTTTAGATGTTGTGTGTGAGTGTCAAGTTTAATTGTCAGTGTGTTTACACAATTTTGTGTTGGATGACTGCTTTTGCGTTGCTTTCCATTTCTTCTGATTTCGCACATATAGCCATCTTTACACTTGACCTTCAAGAAACAGCTATGATATGATATGAGTAAGCATTGAAAAATGTGTATTAACTATGCACGACCCAAGTGTTTGCTTACGTATCAATTTTTGATACTATGTCTCGTCTATATTTGCTTATGTACTTACAATAAAAAGTGATTCTAAAACTTTCATAATTGTCTCAGTTGGATTGGACAGAGGGTTACATAAATAATTTTGCATATAAATACAAACCCACTCCTTACTGGAGAATGAGGGTCGAAGATGAGTCCCGTTGAAAATTTGCACGTTAAAATGCGAAGCTTTTGCAAAAACTATGAAAATGGAAACTATGCGATGATGTCATACATTTGTACAGACACGAAAGAAATAAACACCATTATACTCACTTGGAATTTTGTTTTCATTTGTCAAGTCTTCAATTTAGAGTATACATAGACTAAACTCTTCACTCGTGTCATACACAAACCATGAT
The DNA here is from genome assembly GCA_004115045.4 of Sinella curviseta. NCBI lineage: Eukaryota > Metazoa > Arthropoda > Collembola > Entomobryomorpha > Entomobryidae > Sinella > Sinella curviseta. Next base: position 9,695,311 of record CM065489.1, read on the forward strand.
ATTATGCGTTTTTAATGCAGCATTTTTGTATTTTCCTACTAAACTCTGAGAACTATCTACTGGATATTTTAATTATAAGATTTCGTACGTAATATACCTTGTGACAAAGTAGTACCCTTTCAATTTTCGTCATTGTCAATTATCATGGTTCTCATAAATGCAACAACAATTACGACCATTATTTACGTGAAAGGAAAAGATAACTCTTTCAGATAAAAGAACAACAAGTAGATTGCATCATGATTTAATAAATTGTTGTGTCATCAAGCAGCACATTTTTTATGAATGAAGAGTAGTGCACTAATTCCACACATTTCCCAAAGTAAACACAAAACTTTTGTTACAAAACGTCTCTTATAATTTTGCTGTTCCACTTGTAACTCCCATCAAATTGTAAATCATTCAATGGCCAATTTCTTTAAATTGTAGCGTAGCTCATGAAATGATATCGTCATGTATGTTTTAGTTACTGCGTTACATACACAATAGATAAAGAGAAATGGTCATATGTAAATACGTGTGCATACAATTTTTTCGTTATCTAAGCGGAACTGTTTGTAGTTTGTACTAAGGTTCACGTACCAAAGTATACTTATACTGTGTACATAAATATGTACAGTCAAGATAAGTAAACCTATGAATATTGATCATGTTTGGAACTCTCTCGTGGTCTCTATGAATTATGATGGGATGGGATAGATGAAGATTGTTTTTAGCGTTATCAATCCAAGTCATAAGTATTTTCATCTATAATGAATAATTGAACCAACGTAAGATCATATTATTATTATGGAATGCTAGCAGGTGTATAGATATATCAGGCGTAAATCATTTCTCAATCGTTGCGAAAGCAAAAAGACTGAAGTTTATTATTCACAAATGGAAAAAATATAGAATTGGCACACAAAATAAACATAAAATCCTTCAATCCATCATGCAATTTCTCGGAAAGTTCTGACAAAAATGAATTTCGTTAATCCCGTGTTACGGAAAACATTAAAGGGTTTCTGCTATGTTGTTGGTACTAAAAATATTACACGAAAGATGTACTTTTTTGTTCCCTTTAAGAAAGTAGGACGATGAAAATGTGAATTTTTATTGAGAGCTGAATAAACACAAGTACATGCATGCATACATATGCCTCCTCTAATATTTAGACTGCTATTTTTAATTACAAGTTAGGAAAAGTTCCTGGTAGTGACATTACACTGGAAAGGATTTCCTTGAAGATTCCAAGAAAGAAATAAGCAAATGGATATGCTTTTGATTGTTCTCCTCTGAAGAGTGCTTCACGAATAGTAACCCTTTTAGTAAAATACCCTAGTTTTCATTGCTTTAATCATTTCAGAGCACAGCATTTTCCACATTTTAGAGCAGAGTTTTAAGCTGGATGGGATGGGGAAAGATGCGGAAATGCCATGGTAAAAAGATTTTCATAGTGCGGACTTGGGTTAGCCAAAAGGCATGAAACGTGGTGCGCGTCCTTTCCTGTAGAGGCCAACAAGTAGGATTTTCGTTGAAGGAGACTGTCATCTTGACATTTTGTCCTATATTTACTCAGTATATATCATTCTCTGAAAAATGTAATATCAGGTTTTCTAATGCGATGCCGATCATGCCTCACGGCAACACACTGGCTGGAACTTTGTTTCTCTTCATGTCCATGTCTCTAGCATGCATTTTTTTACCATGGCGGCGGATCGGCACAAGTACACGTTGGTTGGAAGTTGAGTTGTATGAATGAGCGTAATAATATTATTATATGCCTCGTTGTACCTCCTTCGGTATCGGTGTACATATGGGTACAATGACTAAATAAATACAAAGAAAAATTGAAATTCTATGTAATGTATTGGCAAAAGGAAGCCACCATTTTCATCTTGTCATTTTACGGATAACGAATTAGTTTAACCTACTCCAGTCTGGACGTCAAGGGACCACTACCGATGATATATACTCTTCGCTTCCCATTCCCATAAATTTTGCTTAATACTGTAAAGTCAATACATCCCGTCACAATTGCGCCGATTTTTCAATTCTATGAAATCAATACTTTTTTGTTCATGTATTAAGATTATGAACCAAAGTAGCTAAACCGGTCTTTTTCTACCTCAAGATCCTAAGCATACACATACTCAAGGAATACTCAAACTAGTTGATTGGACATTGGAAACCCTTAAATAAAATGCTCGGCTGTAATATTTAGGCATATTTCTTTTATGAAGCCCCATTCACAAATTTGCTGAAAGATATTAAGTAGGTGTATTATGATAACCATAATACATATTATTAGTGTCAGCATGTAGTTAGCAGTGTGCTCTATCACGTCACAACATGTGCTTTGTGTACTTTGTATGAGCCACATCACACACGTTCGTTCATGTGTCATATTTTTTCATTCTGTGGTCTGCCACTATTGTGATTCTGATCCAATTCCCATACCAGCTTACTTACTTTCCTTAAGATGTGAGCATGCATTAAATTCACACTTGCAGTTGGTTAGGCTTCTTCAAACAAAAGGGAAAGACGGAGAAAAAAATCATACAAGCCATTACATATAATATTGAGGGGTACGTGAATAAAAGAGGTGAAGGCATTCCATTCTAGTCTACTCTTTCCCATGTTCCGCACACTCTACTCCACTACAACTCCTCAGCACAAGATACCGCTGTGGCTGTTGTTGCTATGTGGGTTGGAAACTTGGAATGGGCAACTTTCAAGTTGAATGGAATTGGATGGTCGGTCGGTTGGTGTTTGTTGCACGAAAAGCACGCAGTCGCCTGCTGGTGCAATTTCAGCATTCTCTGATGTTCCCCACGTCTTATCAGAAACCATATAGCAGAGAATTCAAAGTAGCCAGGTCATACCGCCATACCGGACTAGAAGCATGGGGAGTGTTTTCGCCGAATTTTTTAGCCAAATGTAGCAAAATTATACTGGCAAAAAGAGTAATAACTTGTCTAGCTTTAGGGACGCTACATCGCATAAAAATATATATTAAGCAGCTTCATTCACCTGCTATCATGACAATGGTGACTGTTCTTACGTTGTGGTCTCGGACTCGTTCACTGCAACCGGCTAGTATAATGGAGGCAAAACGCACCTGGTTGGGGTACATGTACATGCAGGCATCAGTTTTGGGTAAAAAATGGATGGCACAATATGTGCATTGCAATTTTGATCCGAAAATTGGATTAGGACCAAATGTCCAAGTGGGCATAGATAACTGTGAGAGATTATGACAGTGGTCCAAGGTAGATTTTTTTTCGGAGAAGACAGCAGCATCAATTCTTCTCGAATTGGCACGTGCAACATGCAACTCTGTATCCAAAAAAATACTATTCTACAATGTTTTTGTTGCTCTGTTTATCTTTCTAGCCATAAATGGTTTGGGAGTTCAAAGTGAAGTCGCGTTGTTGCCCTCAGAATATTATGTAAAACAATGTTTCGCTTGAATCCGTGAGAAAATGAGTTGGAAAGAGAGAAAGGAAAAGAAAGAAGCCCGAGAAAGTATTTGCCATGCAGGACGGAAGACTGGTGCCGCACCCTAGTTCTTCCTGGTCTTTCTCCAGTGCTCGCCACTTGTGCTGCTCCTCTCATACGTACGTTTAGTCACTCTTACTGTCTCCTTATCTAGAAAGAGCAGAGGAAAATAAGAAACGGTAGCATGTGCAAGTCAGTCTCGATTGGCCAAAAGTAAGATCTCTCTCTCGCCAACTCTCTCTTTCCCTTTACACTCCATACTACTTCCATAACTCTACTTTCTTGAAACTGTCACTCTTTCTTACTACCTAGTCTCCCACTAGGTTAGCCAGCAATTACTTTGCAGCATGCAACGCAACAACACCGGCAACATCATCACCACCACCACCACCCCGTATAATAGTAACCAGCCAGAGAACTCTAGTCAGCGTACTTTTTTCCTCGCTCTTCCGTCCTGAATTCTCTCTGAAGAAAGAAAGAGAAAGAAAAAAGAAAGCCCGGCTTTTCCATTTCTACGTACGTATGAGAGTACAACTTGCACTCGGTATTATGATATCGCCACCACTGACAATAAGAACATTGAATGCGTTCTTACTTTTCTTACGAGTTGGTTGAGTTGTTCGTCTCGCTGCGTACAACTACTACTTACCACTCCTTTTTTACTCAAGTTTAATGCTGCTTCTCTCCTCAGCTCCTTCGTTGCCGTTTGCTTGTTCTGCTGTTTTACTCACATTACAGGTACATTTAACATGCTTGCTGAAGCACATTGACTGCGACTATGATAGCATGCAAGTCCATGCTTTTACTACGTTCTTCAGTGCAATTGTAAAAGTGAAATTGTAACAACAGCGTTGCCTACAAACGGAGTTGGTGATGGTGGTGCGCTGCTGCCAGTGCCAGCCGGCTTTTCCTTGTTACCACCACTTACACACAAGCATAATAATAATGTATGTATAAGAGCTACATAGCGTGGCAGCATGGAATTGCATTATGACCGGCTGGTCTTTCACCCTGGTAATCAAGTTGCATTATTAAAGATTTTTCCATGAATTCGTGCTATGTATGTGCTAGGCCTAGTTGTAAATATGAAAGGGAGAGATATATATATGCTGACTTTCTTTGTATTCTATTCCAATTCTAATTTTCCCTGTGCTACTTATTATGTGCACTGTACACGCCACGCCACACGCCAACAGCAGCAGCAGCCTTTCTCTTTCTATAGATCATGGGAGATTTTTGCAACATAATAACTTGGTTACCTGACCTTTTCAGCAGATGAATCTGCAAGAGAGAGAGAGCCCTCCTTTCCATTCTGTAATGAGTTTTAGGCTCCCATTGATAACGTCGTCATCGTATTTGCAATTGGCTTAAGAATGATTTCTTTTTTCGTTAATTACCAACTTTGACGTATGTACGATTAATCAATACACTATTTACATCAACGTGTATAGCCTGGGATGTCTTGTGACAAATTCGAAACTCTTAGTTGTACAATTTTGTCGGCTTCATTCTTTTTAAGTTTATTATTTTCTACAGCCGGCTGAAGGTAATCAACTTTAATGAAATTGTCTTGTTCATCGTCAAGTAGGGAATTGGATAATAATCATATATATTATCAAAAGCAGCAGAGAGGAAGAAACTCTCAACAAACAACAAATCATCATATGTACTAAGTATGCCTACCTTCGTTCTCACGCTTAAAACAATTACTTAATTAGTACTGTTTACTTGACAGCTCTATCGTAATGAAATCACAAATAGTGATAAACACAACTTGCGTACCTTACGTCCCAATCTTCGTGATGAATACGTATTGCCTCGCATTGTTTTGTGTGGCTTGTCAACTTCAAACTGTGCGTTGATTGATCGCATTGATTGTTAACAAGCTCATTGAAATAGTATTGATTCTTTAAGCAAGGTCAACAGAACACATCATTAGTGACCTAATTGTCAACGAACGTACGCTTGCCAACGTTGTTTCATCGATGCATGACCAGATTCATAAGCCCAAATGCGATGAATGGCTGATAGCTGGATAGTGTGAGGGGTAAGTTGAGATACACACGAACGAACCAAGACCCACGCTCACCGAAAACCGAAAAACCAACGGTTGTTCATAGCTGTACTTCTGAGAAATGTAGATGGAAGCGTTAATGAGACCAAGATATGCATTATTATTGTTATTCCTAGAAATTTTTTTTTTTAAATGATTTCAATTTCAGGCTCATGTAAAGGCGAAGGTTTGGTAACATTATTATGATTATAGGTAAAAGTACATGTTGCAAAAATTACATTGCGTTTTTTGCTGTATGTATTATGCCCATCCGCATTTCCATAAAATGTTTCGAGAAGCGCTTCTGGGAAGGGTTAATGTCATCAGATCCTTGATTTATATGTATGCTTAAAAATTATGAAATTGGTTCTTGACTCTTTTGACAGTAAGCCGAGAAAAGAGCAATTTATTTCAAAATATTATGTTTGGAAGCAGTTGAGCATCAATCCGCTTCCTTGTGTCTTACCAGCAGTTAATTACATTACAAGGTATAGTTTCAATATTGAATTGATCTCCGACTTATTACACAGCTTCCCTGGAAATATGTTTGCCCTGTACCCATGCATTTGATGATGATGGCTGGAAACAACAAGGAGCACAACAGGATGCCAAGTACAAAGGAAAGCTAATAATGTATGGGGCAATAGCAGCATATTACACCAAATCATCAAAGAACTGTAATGAGCTCTTGATGATCCAACCGGGATCATGCCATTACTCGTTAATGGCTCTCCGTTGCCACAACTGACACTGAACCGAAGGTAAACTATTTACACATGGAGGAGAGAGGGAGCTCAGCTATCACTAATGCATGTCTTCAGCGTGCGTATTTACATAATACGCTCTTGCCGTTTGATATTACATTTTACCTGCCATTTACATTGGATCTGAGCTGTGGCGTTGGTGGTTGAGTAATGGCCAGCAAAGGAACGATTATATTATCGCTGGAGATGAATTCATGTATGTATTCCATATCGGGGAGCTGTAGCTCATTTTTCTTGAGTATGATCATCATCATATTATGTATTTCGATCCTGTGATTATCATCCTTCCTAGTGTTGTCGGTTGGACTGTTTGTTGGAACTTTATGAATATTATCGTCGAATTCATTTCTACAGACAGTTGTAGATTATGCTTGTCTCTCAGAAAATGAGTTACTAATGTCATGCGCATTCATTAAAAACAACTCCACAATTCCCATTTCACAGATATTGGGTCAATTACGTGAAATTAGAATATAATCCTTGCAATGCGCAGTCATCACAAATCACAGTTTTTATCTGTTCGCTTGTTGATGCCAAGCCAATTGGAAGCTCATTAGATTTTACTCAACTTTTGTACAGCTCGAAAAGGATACAACCACTTCATTTAAACTCTCTCCTACCGAGAATTTGGAAATGAAGGGGGCATTTAAATACTGCAGGTACATTTTGTAGGTTAATTGAAAATCAAAGCCAGCAGTATACGTTAACTTGCCTATAGTACTTTTTAGCTAGTGTCAGGTAATTTAGGCAAACATGAATCGACCGGTTAGGAAGTTGCGGCATTTGAAATTGAATGCATTGACTATAACCATTGTAATTTGTGTATATGAAAATAAATAGGCATTAACCTACATGGGTAACTCAAAGCCTTTAGAAATGTGGAACTGTCTGTGTAGAAATTGCTAAAATGAGGCCTATTATGATGCGGTGTTCGATGGCACAGTTTAAACAATAGTTTAGCTTCAAGGCACGTATGTACCTCCGCTGGCCAAAGCAAGGCGAAAAGGCCTATGTAGGTATGTATTTATATGCTTGCATTTATGAAGTTGCCTGAGAATGCGTGTGGCATGCATATTGAATTTTCTATTAGCTGTATTCACTTCCGCTACTTTTTGCACAAAAATCAATTAAGTTTCTTACATTGTGTGTCAATTCTGTTGGGATACTTTTCATGTACGAATCGTTATTTACATTCCTTGCCACAACCTTGTGATCCGTCACAAGTAGCAGTCAATAAAATACAGCAAGCGAGCCTGACATTACTGTCACAACATCAGTAAACCATCAGTTAAACATGCAAGCTCATTGTCAACAAAATAATTCAAGTTATTCCCAAAAGTATTTATACGTCTCAAGAATTTTGCAGAATTTTGCAATCATAACTTCTTTGAAAAAGATGACTTCCTATAAAGTAGCCGAAATATTATGACTAATTTCTATAACTGGGGCATATTTATGAAACCTTAAATATTGGATTAAAGTGTGATAATTTTTAGGCAAGTTGGCTAATTAGCTTTACTACACCCAACTATATGTTGCATGGTAAATGAGTCGTTATTTAAAAAGTGCATAGACTCAAGAAAATGACAGGAATCATAATATATTCATTGTTACACTTTCGACTTTTCGAGGTTGCTTTTCTTGAAACTGGAAGATATAGAGCATTGTATATTGAGGTTAGGAAAAAGGAAACCACAGACAGGGCAAAACAACTTGAATAGCTGTACCGAAATTTTTAGAATCGTACCAAATCGTCGTAATTTTAATATTGACTCACATACAACATAAACTTGTTTCGTATATTTATAAAATTCCCCGAAGTTGTTATTTATTGAATGTGTACCATGCTAAAGCTACTCCTACATGCACCAAAGTAACGCACACACTTGAATTGAACTGTTTCACAGCACATTTTTTTCTCTATCTCTCGGGAATGCAGCATTCCAATAATCAATTCATGCAAGTTTTCCTTTCATTTTCAGCAGCATCCATGTATAAGCAAATTACCATCTAAATCTGTTTTATTCGTGAAAAAAGTTGGCAAACATCTAAGTTTCTTCGTAAAATGAGTTGTTTACATAACTTTCCTCGCTCAATTTTATGAGCCTTTTATACGAAATAATGCATAAATATCTATCATTGTGTGAATATATAGATTGTAGTTCACTTTTCATTATTAAGTTGATGACATAAAATCCATCATCACTGACGCGTCAAGTGATGTTCGTGCAAGCCTACATGCACACACTTGCTTCTCCATTAGAAACCAGGAAGTTGATGATGATGACACAGTAATGACTTTCAGTTTATTCATTGCCCCAGCTCCCATGAGCAGCCAAAGGAAAACTTTCTGGGGAACAAACTTAAAACGAAACTTGGAAGTGTGCTTTATAATTACATTTACTTCATTATCATTAGCAAACTCTTGGAATTATCTACCATTTACTATCATGCAAGCTATCCTACTTCAATACACACTTTGATAACGTTGCTGAGCAAAAGTACAAAATCGTTACTATAAAATAATATGTTTAAGCTAGTTTTTTTTATTTACCGTAAAGCGTTACAGTTGTTTAGCTTGTCAGGACTTTATTCTATATGGCCATAATCCCTAGCCGGCGGTTCTACTTTCCCCATTCTCTCGCCCACAAAAAAACTAGGTTGTCTTTCTGTAAGCCTGTTCGGTATAATTACTGGCGTCAGCATTTAAAAACAAATTAATGGTTAAACCGGTATGAATTAAAACAAAGTGTTAAATCATAAAATATTCTGATTTTGTACACAATCGTAAAATATGCAACATCTATTCACAACTTACAGAACTAATAGAACTAGGCATTTGGTAAGCATGTTAGTAACGAGATGAAATATTCGCAAAAGAAATTGGAAAATGGGGCATAAATAAATGTATTATAAGAGAAAGAGACGTTGTAAATTGGGTATTTAACTTTGTTAGTCCACTTGAAAACAGTAATTGAATTACATTGGACAAAAGCAAAGAATATATCTACCTACATTTGATAAATACTTAACTGCATCATAGATTAAGAATATAGTACCAGAGGCCGAGCACATTAAGAAATACATATTTTATACTTACCTACGTTTTCCAAAGCGCTTCAAATGTAGCATAAAAGTGGTTATTAAACATAGCTGGAGAGACGAAAATTAGATAATTGATATAAATTGCAAATATTTCATTTATTTGGAATGGACGATGCTGATGTTATCAAGCTTCCACTGTTGAATGCTATTGATTTTCAGGACATTTTCTTTAGGACTAGTCGTTGCATGCTATGAACAACGCTCCCACATCTCAAACAGATCAATTGAAATGAAAAAAGTTACCGGACTTTCGGACAAATACTCCAAAGTCAAAATACAATGCTTTGCTTTCACCTACAAATATTGAAGTAGGTTAACAGGTAATTACAAACCTTGTCGGTTTTTTTTTGCACAGAATTCAACCAAGTAGTGGTAATTTTCCAGTACGTATTGGCAATCAGCACAGCGTGTGTCTGTGAAAAGCTCGGAACAGCTCACCTCTCATAAACAACTGTTATGCTCCTTGCAAAAGTAATCATAATAGAATTTCCCATGTCGTGTATGTACATATGTATTTTTGGTGATGTGATTTACTAACCAAGTAAACATTTCTAAGAAAAGCTAAAGAAAAGGTATTACTGCTTTCTCCATACCATGTCGAATGAAAAGGAAGCCAATCTCCGCGCTCTTCCTTATTTGTATTATTGGCTCCTAGCTTTTTCTCGTTGAATCAAAAATACTTTTGTTCATTACAGATGGAAATATTAAGGGCCGCCATAATGTCTCAGTGATGCGTGTTCCCAGAAGAGGAAATCGGTTCAATATAAGCATACGTAGTTCCTGCTGCTGTATATACACATTTTATCTTGTGACGTTTAGTATTTCAAGAGACGATTGGATAGTCCTCTACCTCTCTCTCATCCATACAATTGCAATGTCGTGTGTATACGTAGCATCTTAACTTGCACAACATCATTCTGTGACTTTTGCTCTTCCTCCCAAAATCCGAAATGTTCCATCTATTTTAGCTCCCATAAAAACATACGCATCATACATACATACCCCTCTCCATATTGGCTGTATAATAGATAGAGTTTTAAATAATCTGAATCCAAACTGCCTACGCTACGTTTTGAGTGTACATACATTGTACGGGTTTTTACACTACTATGTCGCCATTTCGATTTCAATCCTTCTCTTATTTCTTATACCTAATATCCAAGTGAAAAGAGAAAGGGAGAGAGAGAGAGAGGAAGTTGAGATACTAGAAGGATGTTACTTGACTCCTACTGACATACTCTTCAGGTTCCCTTGCACTAGCAGCAGTAGCAACAGCACATCACTAACATTATGAAGAAATAGAAAGCAAGTCAAATATCAAGCGTATACGTATGGCCATGGTAGAGAAGAGCTATAAGAGCCTCAGGTTTGTTAGTTGTAATATGTAGTTATAGTAGTCATGAAGAATCGAGTTTTGACCACTTTTCCTGAAGGCTAAAAAGACACAATGAACGTGGGAAAAGATGTCCTCACTTTTTTCCTTACTTTATTTCCTGCTTCCCAAGTCGCAAACATCCTTCATTCTCTTTATACACACTTCAGAGCTTGGTTTGGAAACCATAAATTAGGTAGGTATGTTGACTTGAGATTGTTTTACCATGTACACGCTTCCATGCATGACATTTGTGTAATTTAAATTCAATGACAGTATCATGACAAATCAATTTTCCTCAATATTGTAGTGACATTTGTTCTTATATTTGATTATCCCTGTGTCGAGCTGCAGAGAAAGCAAGTTGACATCATGGTAGCTAGTAAAATAGCTTAAATAAAGCGGAGCAAATAAAATGATAAAAAAGCTTATACTTTTATGACATTGTATGCAAGACCGCCATTTTCTGATAGATATCTCGCATTTCATACAAACCGCATGTCTACATGCAAATCCAGATCAAATCGAAATAAAAATAAATCCTAACCAAAATGCAATTGTGTTTGCCCTCGTTCACATTTTTAAACATTTTTATTCCTCAATTATCATTTAATAGGATCTGAAATTTCAAACAGGTTGCACTTCTTTACTGCTACTCAACTTGCCAGTCGACATTAATATCTTGTGTGAAAGAGAGAAAAGAGAAAGATGCAATTAGAATTCAAACGGAAAATTCGGTGTAACAATTTTAATTGGAAGTCATTACCCACACCCGAACGACATTATAATCCTAAAAGATTATGCCGCAGCCTTGAGGGGCAGCTTTACTGAGCCCATATACTTTGTTTATTGTCGTCGTACAAAACTCAACAGTTTTTGCCAGGCACGATGCTATTGTTATTGCAGCAGCATGCCGTTTTGTCAACGTATCCGCATATTACAGTGTTTATTGAACGATCATTACGGAAATTTACATCAACTCAGGTAATACTGCTACTGTTTGCACGTGTGCTACATATCTAATGTTTGTTTACCCACAAAACGTTGTATATGTCAACACATATACACACTCTTAACTTTCTGTTTTCTTTCCCCCTTTCTCTCTCTCGCAATATGCTACTTTCTTCAATGTTTCTACATGTGTAAAATGCCAATAAGAATTGAAGAAGGGACGGAAATTAGTGGTTAATACGTTTTCTTCTAGGAGAAAAGAGTTGCCAGCGAGAGATTGACGTCAGAGGAAAAGTACTTTTACTCGCGAGCGATGAAGTAGTTCCTATCACATTTTTTCCTCCTTTTTTCTGTTTCCTTCTGCTTCCTGTAGCCTTTTCTCTCGCGTTGTGGTGGTGGCGGTGGTGATACCGGCGCGTCGTTGCTTTATAAGTTTTTACCCCGCCCTAATAGTTTCACAAAAAAAATGTTTTAACATTTTACGAAACTGAAACTATGTATGCTATTCACATCTATAGCGAATGCGAACATGGTTTTTCATACACACAAGTTTGCATCCTTGCATTATTTTATTATCATTATATTCAAGATAAATACATCTTTTATGGATGATATGCCTTCGTAATGCAAGTATTTGCGTGTGTGTGTGTGGATGTGTGTGTTCTATAGAGTAAGTACCTTCTGTAGTCATATATGCGTATATATTGTTGTAGCTATTTTTATGCGTTTAGGCAGAGGGAAGATTTTCTTTAAATCCGCTTTTAGATAAGCTACGGCAGCGGTTTCTCCATGTGTATACATGCATGAATAATGTACTCGTTGTCATTCTCCTTGTAAAATTTTCATACATAATATGTGTTACATTCACTAGGAAAGAGCCAAAACCAACTATGTACTTTCACATAAAAATCTGCTTTGTTCACTTTTTTCTTCTCTCAAAAATATGTAAATAATCTAGTTATTGGATTGATATTTCCTTGGAAAGTTTCTTATGAAAGTATGTTGACTGGAATAAAGTTTTTCGCTGTTTCGTCCATACTGAATTCCACCACTGCTTGCTACTGGAGCTACTTTCCAGTGTGCACAAAGGGAAAGGATTAAAATAGCATGGAGAGTCGTTGTACTCTCCGCATCTTAAAAATATACATGCATACATAAATACATTTCCCTTCGTTTACATTTCTAGGGCTAAAAATAAAGAAAACTTTAATTTATCTTCTTACACTTGTTCCTACTGGGAATTGTAATTAGAAAGGGTAAAAGTATGAGGAAATGATGAGCAGATGAGAGGAATCATGTATTTAAGTCCTCTTTCGTCAAGACTTTTCACCTCCCAGCGTTACCATCATCAACATCATCATATCCCCAAATTGCTTTTCTGTTGTGCTGCAAAAAGTTTTTTAAGCTGGTGTGCTTCTTTCACTGTGTACCACGGCTTGTCTCTTCATATTTTACCTGTTTGATTCGCTTTTGAAAGGCCGAGATGACCCGAGCTACATCCTTGTTTGGTGTTTCTCACAATCACACGTACGTCGAAAAGAATCCCTGTTCCCTTCACTAATATGTCTACTCCAATCATGTCATTGCCTTTTGGATGATGGCATCATTACAAAAGCATGAGTAAAATATTCCCTTTGGAACAAGTTTCTCTCTCTCTCTCTCACTTTCTCTTCCTACGTTTATATTATACCTCTGTTCATGTATGGTTTTATGACTTGAGCGTCACGGATTTGGAAAATGTCGACACTTACGTGAGTGCGTGTGTCAACCATGTACACGACTTCATGTCAACATTTTAAAACTTGTAGAATCCAAACAAATATCAACACACACACACACACCGTTGGTCCTCGTCGTCCTCCTTCATATTTATGCATGTTTCATCTACTGTACAGAGCTGTTTCTTTTTTCTTCTCTGTCCTTTCTCATTCACTTTCTTTCTCTACTTTCTCTTTAAGAAGAGGCTCAGCAAATCTGAGAGAAGGCTCCAAAGAATACAGAATAAGAAGATTACCAAGCACCTCGAAGGAAAAAGTGAAAAAAATGTACACGGCATCATGATATGATGGAAAAGCTACTTGAAGCGTACATCATCATTATCACCATCGTCATCAACGTCGTCGTCGTCGTCGTGTCCTCAACAAACTGATAGTGAGCAATTGTAGTAGCAGTGCCTAATGCACGTATCATCATCATGTATCTATGCATATTGCATATAAAAATATTATTATGTATGTGCTCTCTCCCTCTCTCTCTGCTATTCCCTATGCATGGACATATTATGCCCGTTTACATATTGCGCCGTCTGGGAAAAGGGAAAGGAATGTAGGTGAAAGTCCGTGTGGAGTGTGCCTCCATGAAAACTTCTACCCACTCACCCGCTACTAGTTCCTCCACCAGGGCACTACTACTCACTCACTTCACTCCTTCGTTTTTATACTTGTTCTTGTGTCGTGTGTATAGGATGTGGAGTGAATGCAGATTGCATTGAACCTATTACTTCGGCTTAGTTGCCTCGTTGATTACTTCAGAGTGATGTGAAGCTGAACTTAACTGTGGATAGGCATAATATGTTGTGCATATTATGTATCTATGTATTTTGACTTGGCTTGTTGCTTTGCTTGTTGTGAGGAGGAGGATGATGATGATGATGAGATGAGGATTGTTTACCCGTGCCATGGTGCTCTCACTCAGCTTCTTTCTCCAGAGAGAAAGCCCAAGAAGTAAAGCAGCTCTCTAAAATTCTAGTATCATCATCACTGCCGCTTGGTTGCTGTCTCCTCTGGTTTATGTCCTTTCCAGTCCTCACCAGAAAAGTTTGCATAGGCACTTCATTATTATTTTATTATCAGTTGGAGTAAAAGAGACGGTTGATGGTTTCCAAAGGCGACTTCAACAAAGAGACTACCGTAACAAAAAAATAAAATAAACTGGAAAGAGTGAGCAGGGTGACCTCTCCCTTCGCTGTCTGATTATAACATATTATTATTTCGCTTCTACGACATAGTATGCAGTACTAATAGGTTTATTTGCCTAATAATAAATTCTTATATTATTCATGTACATCAGGAGGACGTGTAGCAAGCAAGATTGTACGAAATGGAGTCTCTGTCTGTCTGTTGAGAAATAAATAGCTGGCAGCTACATCTCCTGCTGCCGTTGGAATGGGAAAATACCCTAATAATATGCTAAAATTATGAATGAGAATTGACAATGATGATGCGTACTTGTCATAGTCGGGCATATTTTCTCTCGGTAGTGTACCTTATGCAATATGCACATCATCAGAATCTAGTATTTTCCTTGTTTTCGTGAAAAATTAGCCAGGGATCTAGAGAGGGTCTAGTAGATGTGCTTTAGCGTCTCGTCGAGAGACTATCAACGTCGTTGTTCCAGCGTAATCTTTTCTCAATCCAATAAATACGTAATGCTTACAACCCACACGCCACACAGACTCAAATAAACTGCAATATGAGATGAGATGGATTTTTTTGCTGCTTCTGTGACTGTGACATAAAATGACACGGAACACTTACAGCATTCATGGAATATGGGTAAATACAGTGCCTACAACTAGCCCTAAGCGGACATTATCAAACGCTTCTTTGCCATGCATAATGCGAGACTCAGGTAATTTGTGGAGGCATTTGTCATCATATAGACCATAAAAGAGATAAAATGGATGGAACTATCATTTCTACTGCGTTATTCATCAAACCAGAACTGTGGTGTACAAGACAGCTTTATTAATTATTAATGACCAATTATTAATGATATTGGGCACTGCGTTTTAGATACACGTTATCTAACAATTAAAATTATATAGGCATTTATTTATATACAGTCTCTCAATATAGGTATATATAAATTATTAACTCTGTTAAACATATGTAGGTATTTTTATATCGATAAAATGTCGATTTCAACAAAACTCAAAATTTTCATCTTGCTCAAACAGTAAACATATATAATGTAAAATATATAAAAAAGAACTCATATCATCCACACCAGAAATACTCCATTATTTTCAACAACACCAACAACAACCAGTGTAACATTAGCATTCCTTGAATTACATGCATAGGAATTATTATGTATACAAAATCAGACGATCGCATCAATGATGAATAAAAACTAATTTTTATTTACTACAAAATTACTATTTGCACTACTTGAAATGATATTAACAATCTACTCACTAGTATCTTTAATAGAGCATCGAAACTAACATAGCAGCATGACATGCCATAACAAACAGAATCTTCTTTACTCGACTACACAATAGATGCCACAAAGAAAATTACTGAACTGAACACTGATTGAATATTGTAATATTGCGACTAAATAATAGTATTGCAAAAATTTGTAGATCATGACGTAACGTAAAAAATGGAGTACATCGATCGATCAAACTAGGCATCAACTAAAACTGCATAGGTGATTCTACGCAAGCTAACATGATCACGCATCTGCGATGAAGCTTTACAAATAGTAAAGCAAATTGCTAAGACGTTCGTGGCTCGGACCACCTAAGGCGAGCCCGGTTAGGTAAGCTAGTTTATGAGCATACTGACAAGGTGCTGGTACGGTGACTGTGCCACTCCAGTTGAAATACATATGGCACAGCTTAAACGTTAGACGCTGCATCTTATCAGCGTCAAGTCCTTGGCGATCATAAAGGACGTTGTAGGAAACTGGAGACACCGTACCCTGGCGAGAGTACTGAGAAATCAGATAGAAATCGTACCTGAAAATCATAAAAATACATGCTAAGTACACTGACCTCCCATAATTCACATATGTATTTTGCCTTTATAAGTATTGTTAATAAACAAGACATTTGATTACCGTTCAGGCAGTGTTATCACGTCATCGGCTACTGTTCCTGGACCAGGGTTAACGTGCCTATGACCATCCATAGCAAATATTCTCGTATTGATTCTTTTTGTAACCACGATGAAGGTAAATTTAGGTTCTGAACGTCCCGCTGCCTGGTACACCGTTGCCAATGAATCCTACAAATCAAATTATTTACAAATATTACGGAAATCACCTTAAAAATCCTGCTACTTATTATTAGTATTTAAAGATTATTCCATGAATTTTACCAGGATTTTCTTAAGTTCCGTTTCATAAACGTATTTGAGCTGACCATCACCTACACCATCTCTGTACATTATAATTCGGTCTGGGAGATCCTGATTGACTTTCTGGAAGGCGTGTAAGCATTCTGAAAGCAATTGCGCATTTGGATATTATAAATAAATGCATCGTTGTATTTCCTTAATGATGATTGTTAAGTAAAATGACCAAACTTACTGGTGAAGTCAGCACCCATCTTCTCTGACAAGTCGTCTCTGCTAGTGTGATAGCTGACTGTGCTGAAATATCTAGCTTGGGAGGGGGATGTGGTAGCAACCATTGCTCCGACACTGGATCCACGACGCTTTCCACAATGGTAAACATCAAATCCAACAATCATCAGTTTCTAGGAAATAAAAATTCCAATTGACTTAGCAGGATCATTTTAAAAGATTACAACGTTTATTTTCATGTAAAGGTGCACATATTTAATTTACCTTTAATGGGATTTGCACTGACCAAGGCTCTCCTCCGAGCTTTGCGCACATTTGTACCACAATTTTCGTACAAATACTCATGATACCCTTCTCATTGTGAGCATTTTTTGCCACGAAACATTGAGAAGGAACTAGATTAATTATCAAAATTAACAATTGTTAGTATTTGCTTCAAACACTGCAAGAACTTATAATTAGACAGGTATGGAAATCTCACTTCCGAATTCCATGCAAGCTCGTTTCTTCACTGCGGCGTAAATGTCATTTACTTGTCTGGGAAGAATTACAAATATCATTTGAATTCTGTCCCTAAATTCGTTCATGATGGTATCCACAGCTTTGGCATAGTCGTTGGGGCGAGTGTCACCCATTCGTCGTCTAAAGGCATACAATACAAACAATCAGATTAATTTCCAGCTTTATAAACATGAAAATTTGAAGAAGGTAATAGAGGAAGGAAATTGTAATTTGAGCTTACACGTCTGTTGGATTTGCAATATTGAAGCGGAGGGGTCGAGCAACACGTTGCATGGTGCTAACGAGTCGATCAACGGCGTGAGCGTCTCGACTAGGAACGATAACAACCCAAGTTCTCAGAGGAATTGCCGACAACATTGGTTTAGCTGTAATTTTTAAGAATTGTGTAAATGTCACGTAATCGTAGAAACGTCTTATATTGGTAGGCAGTAAAAATTTAATGAAGCGGGCTTACTTCGAAAGGCTTGACCCCAATCGTATCTGTCATTGGGTACTTCATGCTGCTGATCCCCGAAGAGAATATTCTCCTTGGGAATTGTATGGCCTTCAAAGCTCACGAGGCGTTCATTAAATCGCAAACCCCAGCGGGTTAACTCTTCTTGAATCTAAAGTGACAAAAAAACAGGTTAAAAATGTCGCTTTTCACACCATAACTGCACATTTTAAAACTATAGATGAAAATAATATTGTACGTATAATAACTAACCGATTCAATTCCACGGAGCCGCCTCATAAAGTCTCGTAATTTCTCCACACGCCGAGTCGGATCCGTGTGTAAGTGCGTAGCCAATGCTCGCATGAGATTGTTGTTCGCTCTCATTTCATCAGTGAGGCCAGTCATTTGACATAATTCTGGAATCAGTAGGATTGGTCCTGTCATCCCTCGATGAAAGTCGCGTTTTTTGGGACGAGAAACCAGCATAGGCTGACGGGGATCCCGAATTTCAATGCGGTACTTATCCCTGAAGTAATCCATGAAGGAGACCTGCTTTCCCCGCATGTCAAAAGTGCTCGATGGAGTTGTTTCCCAGTCGATATCATCGATACGGTAAGTCTTTCTGTTGTAAATGGTCATTACAATAGTGCCCACAAGTTCATCTCGGATGCGTCTCTAAAAAATAGATTTCATAAGGACCAAAATAAGTCTTCCATGCGACACCTCGTTTTCATTTTGATTGTAATATTTACTCCCATGTGTGCAAAATAAATTCATACCGGGTCATCCACTCGACCTCTCATGTTGCTCATCACTTGGAGACAATTGTCCAGACGGAGAACCTTATGAGTGATTTCAACCCCCAGGAGAATGTCATGTTCATGGTTTCTCATGCTGGTCTTGTAGCCAGGCCATAGTTCAAGGTGATGGGCCTCAATTCGCACGGCTTGATGACGATCGTAAAAATGACGCCCCATTTCCTCCAGCTCCATGCTCTCCAAGCATTTCCGGACAATGATGTTGAAAAACTGCAGATACATGACGTCCGTGGGCGCAAGCTCAGCTACGAGTCTCACGGTCAGTTCAATCTTTTCTTGATCAGTCTCGCGAAGAGAGTACAATTGCATAGGCTATAAAAAGCAAAAGTCATCATCATCATAATTTTATTAAATATTTAAATGTCATTAGTAGTGATAAATTATAATTTGTTGTGAAAAATGAAATTGAATGTCTTACGTCCGGATGCAGTCGATGGGAGACGTACAATGATGAGCCATCAAAAATGTATGCACCCAAGCTAGTTCCATGAACTTTGAGCAGCTTCTTCTTGGCTCGAGTGTCAGTTTCATCTGGCTTAAAATCCACTCTGTAGTGATAGATGGCCCAGTCGGTACGATGTTCAACGCGGAAAAAGTTGCCTTCTAGTCGCGCGGGCCTGTTTCCATTAACAAGTTGTGCTTTTTTACTCATCCTCACACCTTCAGGATTTTGGGGTCGAGTTATAACCAAGTCGTAGTCCTCCTCTCGACGGCCCCTCCGAGCTCCTCGTCCTTCTCCCCGACCGCCACCGCGACCTCGACCTCCCCCGCGTCCGCCACGTGGTCCTCCATCTCCACGGCCAACTCCTCTACCAGCACCACCGGAAGGTCCTGCTCCTTCACTTCCCGCATCACTGCTACCACGTTCTCGTTCACGTTCTCGCTCTGACCGGTGGCGTTTGGAGCTGTCACCTGTATCGCATAAAGTATCACATAACGACAATCCTATTAAATTTTACTTCTTTTACCGGAAATATTTTGAACAAATTCCTTTACATTCTCACAAAAACAGATTTTATGTACGAGTTAGCACAATGACTGAGCAGAATTTTTTAAACTCCTTCGCGTTTGTGTTTTATTCAATATTTTGGCTCTGTCGACATAAAAAGCATGTAGTCATTCAGAAATAAATTATATTACTTATCAAACATATACATATTCAAGCTATTCTTATAAAATGGGTCCCCTCCACTATGCCTAGAAAAATTAAGTGCAAGCACATGAACGAGTACCAATATGCATATGGCCTTCAACTTCAGATAAGGAATGCTGCGCGTTTCTCAGTGTCAACTAATCCGCACGCATGCATCTTACCATTTTTACCAATGTTTTTTTCCCTTGAACACTATCGCTTGTCATCAACGTGAAATAATAACATCGTTTACCTACTTTCATTCGTTATCATCTTCATCAGAGGTGGGTAATCATTGGTAGTTGGTAATCATGATTAATGATTAATTTTATTTTTTTCCATTTTCATTAATCAGATTAATGATTAATTCATATCTCCTCTACCCCAGATTAATGATTAATGATTAAATGCATACCGAAAATTGAAAAGTTTAGATTAAAGATTATGATTAATGATTAAATAAAAACAGCCCGATTTTTTAAACTAAAAATTAAAAACCCAAAAATTCACACCTTGGAGGTGAACATCGTTTCTGAACTTGAGTTATAACCACTATTGCCATTAAAATTGAATAAGAATTAATTAGTTAGCTTCAAAGTGTCATTAAAGATATTTTCAAATAGATTGAATGATTATTCAGTTTAATCTAATCGTAAGTTCCGACATGTCACATGTATGCATAATATCATTGTGACGTACGTAAACAACACAAAAACGGTCCTGTTTGACAATTAAAAATGAAATTGCAAACGACGAAACGAATTGCAACTTGCAACTAATATCGTCAAACGTGTAGGGATCACAAACTTTGGTCAGTTCAGCTATAATATGCCCATTTAGAATTTTATTCCGTTCGTGATTTACATCACTTGACTTTATTTTCCATGATTTTGGGGCAGATATCAAAATGAATATTGAAAATCGGACTTGGGTTATGATTAAGTGACATTATTATTCAGATTAATGATTAGTTCAATTTTGATTTTCTTGCTGTGATTAATGATTAATGATTAATCTGCATTTATTTTGGACAGCTAGATTAATGATTAATAGATTAAATTAATCATTAATCTGATTAATGAGATTAGATTATTTAATCAATGATTACCCACCTCTGATCTTCATGTATTTACATCGTTATAGGCTTCTTCGTAGTAACTTTTAAATTGTGGGATCCAGTGTAAAAATATTGAAGTAATGATGAATGAATGGACCAATTTTTTTTTCTGAGACCTGAGACCCAGACTAGGAGTTTGAACCACGATGCTCATTTGCGTAATTGATTCAGAGACGAAGTTAACATTTATGTCATTCTAATATACCCAAGTTTCCCCTTCCAAAGGTGACTGAATTTTCAGAGTTGGTTAAATAATCACATCCTTTCTTTTGATTTTTTATGAAAACGTTTGTCATCGAAATCCTAGCATGTAGTATAAACAGTGGCAAAATTGGTCTTTTAAATACCTCCAATGTAATCATTGTTAATACCTGGAGAATTTATAGCCCTTCCAATGCATTGGGAAGTTTACTCGCAAAGCTATATAATATATTCAATTTCGACCATATATAACTCCCCAGTTCCCAAACATCATGTACATGCCAGAGGAAATACAAGTGGCCAATAGGTAGAACATGTCTTGTTTCATTAAGGGCAATTTTTTTAAATTGACACATACAGCTTGTCAGGGCGACTGGCGACTTTACTATAATTATAATGCATATAAGCGCTTGCTTTCACCAGAAGTTAGTATTAGCAATTATTGCACCAACTTATCAGACTGCTGTCATGAAGCGTTCATGTAATGCGATTTTTACAATTACCTATGTAGGTAGGTTGGTATATAGACCATTTCAGTACATTACATCAACAGTAGAAACAGAAAGTCAAAACGCCTCGTCTGTGACCAACAGGGCTTTGTGACAAAAATGATAGAACATAATTCAAGGTATGAATTAAAAATTACTTGTTTATATTAAAGTTTAAATAGTCCAATTGCAATATATGTATAAGATTTTATCGTCTGTAGTTCAATGCAGTACAGTATCTACAACAATTTGTTCTCTCGATGTATAGTGGTGGTATTTCAACGAAAGCAAACGCCGATTATATGTATTTAACTGATGTCGCTGTCACTAGGAAAATGACACTATTAACTATACGTTTGACAAAACTAAAGAAATGGAATGTATGAATAGGTAACTGGTGTTTTAATATTTTCATATGAAAGGCGCATCGCTATCAGAGCTTTTACGTGTGTCCTGAATGATCATTATACAAGACAAACTTTTTAAATACTTATGGCAACTTCAAAAATAGTTTTTGAACAGATAGAAACTACAGCTATGCCTGTTTTATCAATCATTCAATATAACATGCCAAATACACGGAAGCAACGCTACAGGT
Source organism: Sinella curviseta (assembly GCA_004115045.4). NCBI lineage: Eukaryota > Metazoa > Arthropoda > Collembola > Entomobryomorpha > Entomobryidae > Sinella > Sinella curviseta. The sequence goes on from CM065489.1 coordinate 9,717,666, forward strand.
CTGAATGATTACATTATGGATTACAACGAAGAATGAAAAAGTAGTGCTACAACATAACTTGCATCAAAAAAGACAATGCAAAATACTTAATAGGTAATAGAACACATTAATTCCTTAAATTCCAATCATTTTCTGATTCGGAGAAATGCGGCTTTGAACTTTACAGCAAAGAGATTTTCACTTGGTTAATGATGCATAGCAAATTGCGATATACCTAATGGCTTAGGTATTTATGTATGTATATTATATAGGTATTGTCAGGTTATATTATCTTTCTTACTCGAGGTAGATCCCCTCCGGTCCGGTTCCGACCGTTTCATTTCTCCAGTGGTAAACCTTTTAGTTGTATGTCTCAAATTATCCTGACGTGTTGCTTATCTTACATTAACAGCTTCCACAAACAATTGCAACAATGCCCTGCTTTCATGCAAGTTATGTTTCTAAACAATGTCTGTATTTTGACAACTTTTACACATCCAAATCACACCATGTGCCAATGTCAATATAAATTGCACTGCTTCGGATTTTATTTCCGCTCATGATCATTACTTCCACTCGGTAACAATAATATTCACACTATGAACATTCCTTCAACAACGTATCATCAACAGTGTGTCCTCAACAATGTTGCCAATCTGATTGTACATTGTTCCGAACAATAATAGAAAACATCAGCGAGTCAAATTCAAACACAGGTTGAGTCAATTTAGAGCAACTAATTACAGATAGGTACGACTATGAGCATCTATTCCATTGTTGCTCTGCTGATTGTAATAATATGTAAGCAAGCATGTATGCTGAGGGAACTTTTTGCCGAAAGTCACTGGATTTAGCATGCATCCGTTAAGACAGATTTACTTTGATATCCGTTCACGTTCACACTATTCTTGAGAAAATATACGCAAGATGCACAATGTACAAACGATATTAGTGCAAATGCAGCATCGCAATACCGTCCACTATACGCTAAGCACGTTACCTCCACAACAAACATGGATAATCCTGGCATGCCAAACGATGCGATAAGATGATGATACAATGCATGTTACGCAATTGAGTCAGTCCAGAGATGAATACCTACACACACATCCGACACCTCCACACCAGGCTTATCTTAATCAGGCAGACGCTATGCCACCAGAGAGAAGAAGGTGTTTAAGAATAAAAGCCAAGAAAACAATTCGTGCCACGTTTCCACTTGCTCAGATCCAATACTCAAATGAATTGTGATTTCTTGGGGCTCGAGCTCCTTACAAGACAATCATGTGCTAGTCAATACGCTTCCTGAGCAGCGTTACTTTCGCTGTTAACTTTTTTTTACTTCTTACAATACAAGTTGTAACTGGGAGCTTATAACATGCAGATTGGAATTGTCATATGAATTATTATAAAGCAGCCAACAACGAAAGGATAGAAGTTTTTGTATGAATCAAGCTGAGAGCCGGATGGTTGCAAAGGGGAGATATTCACACAATGCAGCATGTATGTACCACATACATTAGCCAGCACGATATTGATATTATTATACAGTGCATGAAATGAAACACAGAACAGAGCGAGTGAGGTTTTTTACCGAACGAACATCCTTTCTCCATGCATTCAGTGCATATATCCATCAACATGAATGTATTTGCAGAGCCGCTGATGCCATGCTTGTGTTTAATAGATGTTTCAGTTCACTCTTTAAGATCACAATGTTTGGAAGCCAGAGAATAAACTGGTTTTTGTTCAAGCGTTTCTTTTTTGTCATGGTTCAGATCTTCATGCTCATGCTTCTGATTACCCCTTCTTTATTCCAAGTTGGAATTCTGGACCGTGGAATAGTGAACAAATCAAGCCAATTGCTTGCCTTACCGCCTGCGGTATGCGTTTGTATTTGCAATGTGATTGTTTGAGTTGCGCTGGGAAATGATAACATTTCAGATTATATACCGACTAAAGCATGCCACATACAGAGTATGAGCATGTTTAAGCGTTTGCATTACAGATAAATATAACGATATTTAACGCTTCTTTACGATAAAATGCGTTCATTTAGATGTTTGATGTTTTGCAAAATGTACTTAATGGTTGCTGATGAGATCATGGTACATACTTCCTGTCATTCTTATGATCGCTTCTTCAAAACATTATTCCAGATCTGTTGAAATCTTCCTGCATTAAAAATTCATGTAGCCATGAGCACTTTGCTTAGATGAAATCTCTTGAATAAATAAATATATGGAATGCAGACTACCTTTTTAAGCATTACAAAATCTAATACTGCGAAAATTGCGTTTGGATGTACGATGTTTTGTTGATATGATACGATTTTACAAAAAAACGTTTCTTTCGTTTGAATTAGGTTGCAACACCAATTTTTAATAATTTGTTTCAATTTCAAACTGCATTGCGATAAGTCGAGACGAGATAACCTTTCTTCTGCGATTTGGATCAGGTAAAAGGACCTTACTCATTTTTAAAACAATGTTTCACAGAATAATAGGTATGAACTGAGCTGACTGCAGACGATATGATATTAAATTTTAGTTCACGTTAAAATCCTTACTAAACATTTACTTTGTCTCACAGCAGACTGCTACCAAACTGAAAACCATGTCTGCCTGTCTGTGCCTTTGCATTGTGCTTTTAAGAAGATTGGAGATCCATATAAGACGAGTAAATTGGGGCATATTTACATCTCTGTCATTTCTTCAATTTATCCACTCTACTGTCACACATCTTTTTTTTGCAAAGCAGCATGGTTTTTCTATGCAATCTACCAACAGACCATCGTTCTTTTTCCTTCTTTGTTTGGGCATAATAATACAAGATGAATAATTGTCATATGCAAAATGATGCAAATATTTTTTAGTATGCAGTATAACCATTTCCACAGGCTCCTCGAGGGACAAAATTTCACTATGCCCCAAAAATGAAATGTGTGAGATTTTTAGTACAAATGGCTTTAATGAATGAACAAAGGAGACCCATGAAACTGCAATGGACAACTAGACGAAGTTGCTGTAGCATTTGAAACAAAGAAGTTAGAAGCAGAAACGAAAGCGAGACAGATAATATTAAGTCGTTTCAAGGTTTATAGTAATTATAAGCATACCAGAAATTGTAAGTATCTAGCAAAACACTTTTCTGCTTTTGGCAAAGCTGAAGAAACATGACCTCCCAAATTACACGGTACTCGTTAATTTGAGCGGAAATTTATGCTACCTTACTGCTGGATCACAAATAAATCGAAATCCAATCTACTCTATTTATATATAATTAAATTAAGAATATTAAAAATATTCAGTATTTAAAAAATGCATGAGCATTGCTGCATGCTTTTCATTTTGATTCTACAAATACATACTACGCTTAGGCATTAAAACTGGCAAAGCGAAGAAAAAAGGGGAAATTACCAAAATGCCAGAATGTAGCACTTTCTTTAGGATTACGAACGTCCCATTATCATGATCTCCATTATTATAATGGCCCAAAAATAAGCTGCTCAAATTGTCACTGATGACAAATATTTGCACATTCAACATTTTAGACCCTCGAACATTGATCATAACAAAAAATTTCTTGAAATAGAGTGTCTTTATCTAACTAACCAAGAAAATGCAGACGCCAGTTCCCTCGCCACAATATTTGAACATGCAACGACAGCAACATTTCCATTACTTTTTATCATTTTTCTTAGCTCATTATCAGGTTCTACTTCAACTGCTGACACATTCATCTTTACAAAACGATCATAAAAATGTGCAGACCTAGTCCATGAGATGAGAATTGTATTACAAACAACGAAATGAAAGAGAGAAATGAAGTCATGGCGGTTGTGGAGAGTTTTGTTTTATGAAATGAAGCAGTATTGAAACAGAACCAGAGCTACGCAGGACGAAGCCATGCTTACTTGATTTTATGACGTTTTATGCTTGCACCTGCACTGGATACTGGACATATATAAATTTGTAAATTATAAAAGTACCTAAAATACTGTTTATATAAATCCTCAACCAAGGTTCATTCGTGCATCTTTACAGTAAACATGTTTGGACAAGAAAAGTTATGGCTCGCTCCAGCAATTGTTTATATTCGAGCGACAAAATGAGTCATGATGCCAAATCAAGAACAAAGGCATGATTCTTTTCGAATTCGTACTCTTGTGTGTGAGTGTCGTTACAACATAAACTTGTTTTGTCATGAAAATATTCTTTGCTGTGAAGTAAGCCAGTAAGCAGCAAAACAATAATGCTGTATGTCTTCATAGTGTGCTAGATATGCACGTATCAAAAACCTTGCATGCAAAATAATTAAAAAATATAACTTACCGCTATGCTGACTGGAAGAGTCCTCGTCCTCAGCAGTACTCCTTCGGGAACTGAAGTCAGCAGCCCCAACTGGCATTGGTGGATAGTCCCTTGTTGGTGGGGGCACAGCTCGTGCACGTCCCGCTGGTGGTGGTCCACCTGCAGACCGTGACCGTGGACCTCCTCTATCCCCGCCATAAGATTGTCCCCTTCCATCCCCACCGTACTCATGTCCCCTTCCATTCCCATCATACGACCGTCCTCTTCCTTCCCCACCATAAGACTGACCCCTACCTTCCCCACCATAAGACTGACCCCTACCTTCCCCACCATAAGACTGACCCCTTCCTTCCCCACCATGAGACTGTCCCCTTCCGTCTCCACCGTAACGCTGACCACCTCCATTGCTATGATAGCCATTTCCACCCTGATGCCGACTGTCATGACTCCTTTCACGATCTCGCCCCTCACCCCCGCCTCCACGATCACGACGATCATCCCTGGAACGACTATGATCTCTGCTCCTTTCCCGATCCCGGTCTCTGTCCCGATCACCGTCACCATGCCCGTTCCTCCCTCCTCCTCCGTTGCTACTACTCATTCTCCTGCTGGACGAGTGTCCCTACAAATCGAAGAAGTTTTACTATATTTATCACAAATTCACCGGAGAATTACAAGAACGTTTGTAAATATCGTCGAGTAAAACGAATAAGAACAAACTGACTCAAAAGTAGGAAAATTATTTCCTGAGCTACTGTTCCTGCCACTGACAAAATGTGACTGGCAGAGACAAAGATGCAAGAAATGGAAAAGTAGATCTGCGAGGACCACTAATATTATGTAAGACAGTCAACGTGAAGAAAGAAAGGTTTTTTACTGAAAATGCATGCATCTATGTCACCCACCAGCCGGCCAATGCTGAGCTAAAGCACTGAATAGCACAAGAGTAAAATCCTATTTTGTATGCTGACTAGAGATTCTCGAGTCGAAAAACTTTTTTTACATCTTGTATTAAATCTGTATAAAAGCATTAGTTAAATGGCATGTCGATTTCTTTAGACGCCTCGTATTCTCTCTTTCCGTCTACTCGGACAAGAATTCGTTTCTCTTCGTCTACGTCTTCTACCATTGCAATTCTTTATGTTAAAAAGTGTGTAATGCGCCCTTTTGGCGATCATTATATCATGAGTCACACTTGTGTTATGATACGAATTCTGCCTTGTATGGTGGCATTTTACTGCAAATATTATGTTCATTCAACGTTCGAGTATGGAGTATGAAGTTTTGTATTTTTAAAACAAAAGATAAAGTGGAGTGGTATAGGCAGACAAAAACTGATCATGTAAAAAGGAAAAGGCATAGAATAATCCATGAACATTGCGTTGAATGTTATGTCTGCCATGTTGTCCAAGCATTGTATTCCACAACACTATATAATACATGGATTTATTTGTTAATGTGAGAAAACAAAGTGCATTCAAGTCAAATGAAGCAAGAATGATGCACCTAATTTCAATGCATTTTTGCAGATTTAGGGATGATGATGGGAAAATGCAGTTTTTGTATGAGAAACCACCCCAGGTAATCAATGAATTTTTTGCATGGACTTATGACTACAATTGGCAACGAAGCAAAAAACTGAGACGGGAAGACATACCTTTTTTAAGTAGTTCAATATTTCAATAAATTCCTTAAAATTTAGGGCAATGAAGGTTAGCTAGTCTTGAGACAATATCCACTTGCATGTAAATACTTTACTGCCTACTCAAAGATATTTTAGCTGAGAAATTATATTTTCAGATTCTCTTTTTTAAAGTAAATACGTTTAACGATTTCTTTAACGAGACAAGAGGACGGAATGGAAGACGCTGCAAATGAAAAACTGAAAAAGTATGAGAGTTGATAAAAAATTACAGGACTAAAAATGAATATTTAAGAATCGATAATTAAGTTTAGTTGTCATTTGATAAATATGCAGGCAAAATTTGCATACCTCACTATCATTGATTTCTTTTCCTCATTCAAGGTGACTTTAATTATTTATACTAATTGTGCATTGTTTTATTGACTTCGAACAATGCCTAAAAAATAATTTATTCATAACTTTTATGGATGCATGCATACATTTTTTAAAGAGTCACTGCTTCTCATGCAAGGTGATGTTCTTGGCTAACTATATCAATGAAATATGAAGTTTCACCATCCCAGCCCAACATAATTATAAAGTGTAATAATAATAAAGTAATACACATGGCTTTAACAACTTACATAATGACGATCACGATCATCGTGTGGCCTGCCCATCGTTGACGCACTAACGACTTATAAAAGTAATGGTAATATGTATTTCAAATGACATCAATTGGCACCACTATAACTACCTAAATTAAGTAACTAGTAACGGTAACAAAAGTCACACAAATGCAGATTACAATTTTGTACATAATATAAAATGTCTAGTTATATTTCTTTAAAAAATAGCGTAACACCGCCACAATCAGGTCATGTCTGTAAAATTTCCAATTCTCTCGCTGCAGACAACTGTCAGTAACTATTAGTAAACTAAATAAAATGATTTCAACTAAAATTTCGTCGGTTAAAATGTTAAAACTTGACGAGTTCCTTCAAAAAGTAAACCGCGAGGTAAGATGGATCATAAAAAACTGAAAGCATGCACCTACAATTCAACAATCCCAACCTTTCAGGGCACAACAATCGAATGCATACATATACACAACGATACCTTTTTTCCCTTAAAGTAGTTTGTTTTGATGGGTTTCATGTGTAAGTACATACATACATATTATATCAGTTAGTGTGCTTAGGACTTTTTCAAGATGTCTTTCTCACAGGAAGGGTACCGACTGCCGACCAATCCAGTCTGTTAGTTATATCTGTCCCTTAAAATGAAGGCAAATGTTTGAACAACATTTCATTTATCATATTCGTGCGTGTACATAAAACTCGTATATCCGCACAAAGTCTTATCTGCACAAAGATCGAGGGCAACAATAACAATTAATACCACCATATGAACCTAAACACTTCCCAGGAAAACGAGTACATGTGCTGGGAAAAACTAACAATAAGTGTTTGCTGGATTTCACGACGATACCCTTGTCTCGTCTCCCAAATACACCGTTCCCTAGCAGTTCAATGAGACTATAAATGTGGACATAAAATGTAAATTGCATGCGACTCTTAAATGACCAGAGTTTATAATACTTGCACAATCGTCACAACATTATAACCAATATTCAATATTGGAAACACAACAAAGGAAAAGAGATTTAATAATTTAATACAACAATGTACAAGTATGCATGTACCTTAATATGGTATAAGTCATTCAATATACCTGCCGAAATTTTAAGGCATCCGCATACATACAAGGACAACGTTTTACTTGTGTTAAAATAATGTATTTAGTCCACTTAACATTTGCATCTCTGAATCTCTACTACCAACAAGTAAATCCCATTTCTTCGAGACATTTCTGTAAGGTTTTAAGGATGCGGTGCGGCGGTGCGGTGGTAGTAAATAACCAAGAGAGAACCGAGAGAGATTGTAAAAACATGCATGCATTGAATTTGGGTCTGTAATAATTTCAACTGCAAAATGCACTTTAAAATTAATGTTGACCAGACTCGAGGATTCGATTCCTTTCGAGGGATATTATGTGGAGTTGTAAATAAGTAAATACACATACATAATAGGTACGAACTGTGCTCTTAGAATGGATTGCTAGGAAGAAAGAACTGACGACAGTCAACAGCAGCAGCAATAAAACACCAAAGGTCAAGAAAGGTTTACTTCTCTATTTTCTGCTATCTGAGAAACCGCAGTCTTTCTTTGTGGGCGTAAGTTACTATTCTCGCACCAGTGGGGTACTGTAAGACAATCCTCTCCAAAATTTACAGCACTCCTACCACTTACACTGGTAATTCCTTCACACGAATAAAATACTGAAAAACGTCGAGTAAAGTTATTAAAGAGTAAAAAGAACAAGAGTTCTTATTCATGCCAACACTCTCTTTGTAACACTCTTTGAGTGTATTCTTTTCAAGTTAAAAAAAAAACACGTGCATGTATATTGGACGTAAAGGCTGTTTTATGAAGTATGTAACCAAGATATTAGTAGACTAGACTACAGGAGCTATAAGTACCACCATTTGGTCAAACTCAAACTTGCCAACTATTATTTTTTTTAAAGATTTTAGTAGATTTCTACCGAAAAAGTCAACAGCTAACTGGAAGTCGATGAAACGAAACAATAATATCGCAGCCCGAAATAGTATGCATGGACTATTTTTGGTATATCTAAGTGGATGCTGCTACGTTGCTGTGACACTTCTTCTCGAACAGATCTATGGGAATGGGGCACTACGAAACTAAGCAACCACAGTATAATAATGTACGTCAATTATTAACGCCAGGCACTTTTAATCATGGCCCATGATTCATGGGAAACGGATTCGAATTCTTTTCATTATTCCCTATACGAAATCTATATTTGATGTATTGATAGGGATTAGGGATGATGCTATTCTTGTGATTTTCCCGTGTTTAATATTAAGGGTTGCCCTTTGTACACGTTTGAATGCTTGCACATTAAATATTCTTTTTTTGCTGTTAAATATACTAGGCTAAAGACTTCGCTCAAACTTAGGGTTGCGCTAATTATACATAAGATTGCGAAAAGGGCGATGTAATTAAAACAATTAATCATATAAGTAATCGGTATATGAATCATAAGGCCTTTCCAGAATCGCTCCATACTTTTCATGCAAAAATTATTTGAGCAGACTTTTAGAACGGGTATTACGGATCTAAATTCAAGTAGGTATACTTAAGCCAATAATCGAATACCAACTACTGCCTGTCTTTAAGTTTACGTGCGCTTCTGAAACAGCAATGATTTGACGATGCATTTTTATCAAGTGCACCGTGCAAAACTATAATTTTGAATGAATGATTATTTCATATAACACTTACGATGAATATTATCTGATAAAGCATAAAACCCCTTCTATTTCTACGTACATAACATTTATTAAGTCGATTAAGGTTGACTGTATGTAAAATTGTGCGTTTTGGATGAATTACTTTTTTGATTTTGTTTACACCGCAAACTGTTTGGATTAAAAGGTTACAAAAGTGTAAAACAGTTAAACGAGAATGCAATTTATGTATAACTTGATTGCGCAGATGTATTTTAAATATTCAACGATAATTTATTTTTTTATAAATGTGGGATTGTGAAAGAAAGGAATACTACATAACTAAATAAAAGCTATAAATTATTTAAAATCTACAAAATTATGTGTAAATTCAATAGTTGTCTTTATTAAATTAGTTGTCACACTTACAGAACTTTGTTCTTCCGCTGCAAAAGAATTTTTGGCATAGCCATAGAATATTTCAAATAAAACACCAATGACTTTATTATCAACGACTCATCATGACATTAAGTTAAGCAGTACAATTGTTTGGTCATTTTATGAGATTAATAATTACAAGTACTTTCGCACACACTCTAATTTAAGGAATTCGATTCTGAACTTGATGGTTACTTAGTAATAATAATAATATAATTCAGTAGCATCTGTAAAACGTAACTCAGTACTTTAAGATATACATAACATTAAATTCAAATTAACGGGATACATTCATTGGAAGTGAAAGAATTTAACTGATCTTGCTAGTTCACATTCTGCTGAGATAAAAAACTGAATACTGTACATTTAATTTACCTCAAACGACGCGTCGGACCTCGAAGAAGCGTTTCAAATAGTAAACTTGCCCAACAGTCATGGCAACCAAAACAACAGCTTCAAAAAAGGACCACATGACAACACGTGAATTGGTAGACTCATTAATTTTACGATGTATCTTATCACGAACTTCCATGTATTCTTGTTCATGCTTAACTCCCACGAGAGCAGTCGATAGTTCCTTAATCATTTCTCCAAGTTTGTTGGGATGAGCTGCAAAACCAAAGAAAATTGACAATTAGTATGGTACAGCAAGTCAACTCAAATGACAAAATGTATTAACACAATCCATCAAACTGCTAAGAATAAAAGTAGGTAAGCACCTTCACCATCAGCACCAGCAGCAGCCTGAGGTTCTCCGACGTCCATGGAAAACATTACTCCTTTAGGGGTCATAGTTGACATTTTGTTGCTGAAGCAATACGTGTACGCTCCGGTTTTGGCTGCTGCAAAGGTAATTTTACCATTGCTTTCTCGCTCCCTGGAAATCACTTCCTCGCCATCAGGTCCAGTTACCCTTACGTCTATATCCAGAAATCCTCCTTCAATCACCTCAAACGTCAGACCTATACACACAAGACAAACAATATGGCATTCAGATTTTCATGGATGCAAATCCCCATTTGGCAACTACACCCATCCAAATGGATCACACCTCAGCATACTCCTCCATTCCAACCAACTCTCTCTCTCTCTCATTAGCTTAATTAACCTTATCAACACAAACACTCATCAATTTCCCTCAAAAAATATCTTACCCAATTTGGTTCCATTCTGCACCCGGTCAAAAAAGCATTCCTCCGCATGAGCGTCCACATTGATGAAATAAGGAAGACTGTAGTGGAACACGGAGAATAGAAAAACGAGGACCAAGCCCACACTCCTGAAGCTTATCATTATGCTGACCACCCAACAAACACAAGGCAACACACAAGCAGCAAACCAAACAACTCTTCCACCTCCTCAAAAAAAATAATCTTTATTAATTAACCTACTCTAAAACTTTAACCTCTTTGGCTTCTAAAAAATGCACCATATGATGATGATGTTCACCACCACCACACAGACAGCAGCAGTTCAATTAAATCAGCCTGCCTGTCTCACTTTTGTCACCTGTATCAAAAAACCAAGAGCACCACCAGCAGACCACTTTCTCTCACCCACCCACCGCATTAAACTCCCAGCTAACCTATTCTCAAACAATCTTTTAAAAAATAAATTACTCCGTCCACTAAATTAACCAAACTTTAATTAATATTTTTGTCCAGTTGGTGACACACAGACAGATAGACACAGAGAGTGATGAGGAGGTGAGAATAGAGTCAGAGCTGAAGGGAAAATGGGTTCCTGTTTATTTTGGAAAAGTTGACAATCAAGTCATTAGCAAGAAGAGAGGCACACATCAACTCAAGCAGCTCAAAACACGCAGAGAGATGGATGAACAGCAGGTAGCTTTTTGATTCGCCGATCAGTGAGTTGAGAAAAGAGATTCAAATTTCCCTCCAACCTCGGCTCTACGTCAAATTGCTGCTCTCGTCCACATCACACCTCTGCACTCTTGCACTACGTCAGTGTAGTCAAAACTCTCTCAGCAGAATCGCTTGGATGAATGGATTCTCCTTCGCCTCCTCATCTTTGTCTCGCCGCTTGTTATATACGCTGAATCCTCTCTGCTTGGCTTTCTGTTCTGTTCAGTTCACAGGCAGAAGCGTCTTCATTAAAAGGCAAGTCATTCAATTTTCAGTCAGAGTTTTAAGATGATTCATGATTATGTAAATGACTGCGCTATGATATGATGAAAGGGTTGAAGAGAGGAGAGTAATTAATGGAGTGTGGAAAAGTGTCAAGTTGGCAAAAGATGGAAATTTAAGTAGGCAAGTGAGATCTTATTTCCAAGCAGAATGGCAAGTGGAAAAAGTGCATAAGAATCGAGACAGCTTTTGACAAATTGCCAGAGGTTTTTCGGATTAGCGCGGTGGTGTTTCCTGGAATAAGTTTGCAAGCCATGTAATATGATTGCGAATTTGGAATTTATGCTTGCAGTGTTCATGTATGTATTGCTGCTTTGCTGGAGGTAATTAAAATGTGAAGGTAGTTCAAACAAGCCAAAGTTTGCTTGTGTGTGGAGAAGTGATTGATATGTTGTAATATTTACAATATTAAATATTTAAAGTAAATCTGTTGTATTTGCTCAAGGTTTATGGCTTGTGTAAAAGTGCATGGAAAAGTGAAGCATGGATGCAGAGGTTGTTGATGACGTTGTATTTTAAACTAAATGTAGTTTTATGACAGTCGTTTTTTAATAATTTGTGGCACATATTGCATTGCTGCTGCTGCTATCTGTCTGTCTTTGTGTTCAAAATTTTTTTAAAACTTTTAATCAATTTTGCAGGTATTCAACAAAACACTTTACAATACTACCTGATATTTTACTATACGCATTGATATTATTTTTATATTGCCTATAATTGCATTTTAAAAACCTATAAAATCAAATGAAATGATTTGAGCCTAAAACAGTGTGAAGTTATGCTAAACTATTGGAACCTTTTTAATCCAGGCTCCAGGTAAGCTTTAATTGTACCCAAATAATCAATGTATGAAACAAACTGTCATTTATAACATACCTATTTGGCTACAATGTAATTACATGCAATTTTTCAAAGCTACATCAACCAGAATCTTTCCTCCTCCTCCACCTACGTCATATAATCAATTTATAATTGCAAATTCTACCCTTTTAATTTTTTTGGAATAGCATATATTATTGCAAATTGCAATACTTTACTCTTTTTAATTATTAGGATGTCGCATTTTGCTTAATGCATATCACATTAAACATCCAAATTACCACCACTAATAATTATTCCATTTTCCAGATCGCACATGTAAAGCAGTAAAAGTACATCTCCATAATATTAACTGTCATATTTCATTTCCATAGTTTGCATAGCAACTCATCTGTGGCACCGCAGCAGCAGCAGCGCTTTGTTTTTAGCTTCCTTCCTCTTCTCCTCTCCTGCATTTTGCATGCATGTAATTAATTATAAAAATAGCATTAATCATAATAATAGGAGCAGTATTACATGCCCAAGCAAACGCTTCATACTCACACATACCATCATCACACCTATTAACCCTTTCATCATAATATTTTTATCATTTGCCATTACACTTCTGCTCGTTCCTCAACTCTTTTGTTCATCTCTCGCCCTATCAAACTTATTACTTGTATATAAAAGTACTAACCGTCGTAATCAACCATTATAAATGCGAGTAGTGTTGAGTTGAGTGAGTGTGTGGTTTTTCTTGCACTCACTGTTCATATGAGATGATCATGATCATCACCACGACCACGACTACTACTGCGATCATTATAATCATTTAACGATCCCATCCATAATACTGCTCGCTCACAACAACAGCAACAGTGTTCACTGCTCTCCTGCTGCAGAAATCTGTGATCCTGTAATTTTTTTGCTGTGGTGGTGTGTAAATAGGTGACCATCATAAGCGCAAGTTATCATCGTAATATCGCGTAGTTGTTTTTTTTGTCTCTACTGACTTGCCTTGCACCAGCTGCTGGTTTACTACACTTTTTTCTGTTGCTGTTGCTCTGTTTAACATACAGACATACTCCTCAGCATAGTCTGCTGCGCTGCTGTTGGCTGAGCAACGTCGCCGTTTGTCGTTTCTCTATCTCTCTCTCTCTCTCTTTTGTTTATTGTCTTTTTTGCGTTTATTATTATTATTGTCGTCATCATTGTTATCATCATTATTGTAGTAGTTATTTTTATTATTGCGTTTATCAATTTCCCGTAGATATCGTGTACTAATACGCAGCAGTAGCGAAATTATGTGGGGTGGTAGGTGAAAGAGAGACACATTTTTAAAGAGATTTTTTTTTGGAACTGTGCTAAATGTAAAGTAAATCAAGTTTAATTAGAGGAGAAGCAGCAGCATAGCATCTTGTACAAGTGTGGATAAAGAGGTGTCGATAGACGACATATGATTGCCTGGTTGTTAGGGAGCAAGCAAACCATATGATTTGATCGCTGAGAGAGAGAGAGCGCAGCTTTTTTGTTGTAAAAAAGTGTTAACTGTTTTGGAATCTGGATGTGGTGGTAGTCGTAAGTTTTGTTTATTTATTTTTTGTCATTTTTGGATTTAATTAGTAAACTTAATTATTATTTTATGTATTTGCTTAACTTTATATTACTGCATAGTTGAGTGATGCAATACGTTGGTAGAGAAGGCAGGAATAGTTGTATTTAATATACTATTAAAATTCCAGTGGAGGAACTATCAATGCAAGACATTTAGTTAGAACAGTTGTATAGATTCAACGGATTCAATTTTCGGTTCATTTTTCAAGTGCAATTGGGTTGCAGTTTTTATTTTAGAGATTGGATAGTTGCTAGAGATTTAGATGATGATATTATTCAGCATCATTTTCATTTGCCTAATAATCTACCATTCAATTTTCTGTGTTTTGTTTCAAGTTCCAACTAGAGTGAATACCTTTGTGCTAACGTAATCTGTAACAGCACGAAATAAAGGGGAACATCATGGCTGATACGTAAGTCATATAACGGAAATATCAATTTTATATGTTACTATTTGCGATTATTATTGTGTTTCCTGTTATCATCGTATTGATATTGACATGAACTTGGTTTATATTCATACATTACAGAAATAAAGAAACCAAGGACGCGCCTGAACCTTCCAGTTCAAAAGCATCTCCAACAAAGACAAAGAAGGAAGTAACTGAAGACCCTCAACCGGAAGGCGACGAAATGGAGGAGGATGATGAAGAAATAAGTTTGGGGGCTGCGGTTGCTGGGTTCTCTAGTTGGTTCACCAGCACTATCTCTACAGCAAAGGAAAAGTCTACCGAAATGTTTCAATATTTGAAGCAGGATTTCACCGAGTTTTCTGAGACAGTATCAGAAGCGTCAAAAGACCTACAGGACAAGCTGAAACTGCAGGACACTGCAAAATCTGTAGTTCAAACTGTGACAACAAAAGGAAACATCGTGTTGGAGCAGATGTCCACAATCTTTGGTGTAGGACCTGATGACGATGATGAAGCTATTGTGATGCATTCTCCGGGGCCTGTAATTGTCGATCGGGTTAAGGTACGTGGTGGATATATGATAATATTATGTAGTTTGACAAATAGGTTTCCTATTTCACTTAAAACGCACAGCTAAATCACAAATAATTGCTAAATAAAAAGTTTGTTAAATGTTATTTTGGCAGGCCAAAATTTACTCGTTGGCATTTGACGAAGAGGTTTTCTTAAAGGACCCTGAGGACATCAAGTCTTATGAAAATTGGCTGCTAACGTTCGATCTAGAGAAGAAGAATAGTGAGATGGCAGATTTAATGACTGCAAACCCGCATCTTCAACTGCACTACGGACAATTGGTTCCTGATAAAGTATCTCATCTAGTATTCTGGCATCGCTTCTACTATCGCGTCCATGAAATATGCATTGCCGAACAGGAGAAGGAAGCCAAACGCAAGGCGGAAAATGCGAAGAAGTCTTCCAGCGCGGACGGGAAGGAAGAACATTCTGATTTAGAAAAGGATGATCATTCTCCCTGTGAGAACAAACAAGAAAATGCATTTGATTGAATAATATTGAACTGGTAAATACGTACGTATATGTACTTATTAATTTGCTTTATATTTAGCAGGTTCAGATCCGAGTCTCGTTGATATATCTGAAGAGGACCAGAAACGTTTACTGGCAGAATACGAGGAAGAGATGAAGAATAGTTCTGCTCAACATTCTCGTAGATCTAGTGGCACCCAACTATCCTCCTCATCGTCTGGAAGCTTTGCCATGGTTACCGTAAGTTTTGTCATACACAGCATTTCTGGTTGATTTTCATCATTACAAATAAGTAAGCTAATTTAATTTATTTTTCATTTCCTTGCAGCATGATGCAGCAACAGATGAAGTCAAAGTCGAGTAACGTACAAAAATTTGTAAATTGGTATTTCAAACAAAATCTCGCAACGATTCGACCTTATCTTCTTTCAAATTTCTTACCAAATCAAATCAGATGTGATTACCCTGTTCAAATTTATCACTTTTCTTAATCAAAATTCTCTGCATTCGATCATTCTACCTGAATTTCTACTTCATCGTGTAAGCGAAATCAAGGTATTAGTTTATTACTCCTTTTCAAACAAGAAATTACTTTTCTCGGTGCTGTTTTGTATCTTTGCTATAATTATAAAAGCAACAAAATTATTAGGGTATGTTGTTAGTCTTTTGCCATAGAGGTTCCTTACTACTAAAATACGAATACCTGTTTTGAATGAATATTTATGTTTTAAGCAATCGTATGTTACTATACGTGTTACGGAAAACGTTTGTACATAATCATGCGACATAAACGATATGCAATATAATTAATAATTAGTTAATTATAATTAATTAATTAGTAGTAGGTATTAAATATTCGTTTAATACAGAAAACAAAAGATTATTATTAACTTGTTTTGTAGTGAGTTTATACTATACCATTTAATTGTGTCTAGTAAGTACATATCGAGCATAAGCTTAAGTGTTACAAATAAGTAATTACTATTATTTCTGTAAACTGCCTAGTTTGATTTGTATGTTCGTTGATGTATTTGTCATGGAAATGGAAACAACTATCTTCCAATTTTTTGAGATTTATCTCTCGGGTATTTGGACTATTTATAATTGAAACGTGCTAACTGATTACTCATATTGATATATGTACTAATGTGTCCATTTAGTAGGAAAAGCACTAAAGAAGATACACAGTTGCATCACATTCTTGAGTATAATTATAGTTATATATATCGGGTGTCAAAGTCTTATATGTAATTTACTATTTATATCTAAGATTATACACATATAATATGTATATTGATGTGTACGTAAAATTTTATCCTGTCCATTTGTTTTATTCATGTTTATAAAACTGTAAGCGCACTAATCATTTTTGTAGTGCCTTAAATCGAAGCGAATCGCAAAATGGTGTTGTACATTTGTATTATGTACACTTGTTAATACACCTTTAGATTGATACAAATAATAATAAAGATAAATTGTGACAATTTTTGTATGTACAACTCTAATTTTTAGCTCCTATAAGCAAATTGTGCGTCTAATTTTCCAGACATCATCATATAATATATATTTATTTGATTGCATGCATTGTATTTTTATGATTTGTACATAATGGCAAATAATAGCGTCACAACATTAACGAAATAAATTAGCATTTGCCGTCAAAAGACGTATTTGCTAACACTAACGTAAATAGAATATGAAGAAAGTTTTCGCATCATGGTCGTATTTAATTTCTCTTGAGGGCCCCATACCCAACTTTATGGTACATAAACCGGGTTAAATTTTTGTCTTGTGCCTTGAAAAACACATCTTTGTGTGAGGAGCTCTTTTATAACATTCCAAGTTCAAGTGGCACTCTAATAATAATGCATATTATGCTTTTACCATAAAATTATGATTCATCATCTCTGAACAATGACACATTTTATACATGGCATTTTAACACGGTTTAATAATAGGCATATTCACACGTCCGTATTTTGCACGGGACGCATTTTTGGTGCGTGCATGCAGCTTTGAGCTTAGGCATTCTGTTTGCACTTGAGCTGCACTCTAGGCAACTAAAAACTGACCACTGTGGCCACTCATTTCATTTCTTAAATCCCAGTAAAGGGAGATTTTCCGTCTTTATTGCCTGTCTGTTTGAGAGTGCAAAAACATTAACATTTTTCTCTAAAGTAGAGAGAGAAGTGGGACAGCCACGGCGAAGAAAATGTTCTCAACCTCAACAGTCATCATCAATAAGAGAAATGCATCGGCAGTGAAGAAAAACGGATTTCATTTTACATATACATACAAGCACATATATATTTTTTTCATATCGCACCTTCTTAAATTACTTGCATTTTCTTCACCCACTTCATGAGAGCATACTTGTGTACAGTAATCAGTGGTAAAATAGGTACTTATTATTAAATGAAACATTAGGATGAGTAGCTCATCCTATTTTAGTGATAATCATATCAAGTGATTAGTATAAAAAATAAGAAGAAGAATAAAAAAACATTTTTCATACCTGGCGTACTACGGTACAAGCGTAAAGCCACACTTTGTGTACTAATGTGAGCACACACACTCCACTCATTCACACCAATTCATCATCATTGAACAGCACTACTGGCAACAGTATCAGCGACGCGGCCTCAAGCCAACTAATCCCTGCCTCGCTGAGTACACTGCTTTTTAATATCGAAATCGAGTTTGCATGCCTTCAGTTGCCTGAGAGCCTTCACACAGTGCGTACGTCTTTCTGTTTTAGCAGAGCATCATGATGGCTTTGCTGTCTAAAGGGAAAGGATTTCAGTTTCAACAGCAACAGAAAAGTTTTCAGACAAAGACATAGCCACCAGCAACATGTCTTTTGAGTTTCATGATTTTTAAAATAGTTTGGTCAGTTTTATTTTTCATGAAAGAGTATTCGTTGTTGAAATTATTATGCGTGCAAGTTTGAAGTGTGATCGGTTATTTGCTAGTTTTTATATATGAAAGTGAAAACAAAGTTGTATTTGACGTCAAGTGTGCATAATGCAATGTAAATTTTTGGGGTGAAGAGTGGCCGTTTTAAAGAAAGAGATTTATTTTGGCAGTGAAAGATTTTGTTGTTGAGAAGGTTGGTTTGTTTTTAACGTGTGTGAAGTGAAAATAACCCGGAATCCCCGGGGTAAACCTATTTGCATGTAAATTTAAAGGATTTGACAGGTTGCTCAACCTCAAGAGCAATTCTCGTGAAATGAAGAAAAGTCGAGTGAAGATTGGATGGATTGGGCACGTGCTCACGCTTTTGGCAGTCGTTATATTTGTAAGTCTTTTGATAATGATGGAAGTTTTAAACATTTTTTAGTTACATTTAATTACTGTTTCCGTATTGCATTCTAATAAACTGGAACATGTACACAATTTACACATTCCACCGGATTTTTAATTCATAGAAATAAAAGCAAGACAATTACTTCCAGGTTAAACGCTTTCAAACGAGGATTCAACATATTAAATATTTTAAGGAAAGTACATTTATGTACACATTTCGCATTTCTCGTAAATGCCTATGTTCAGTTCAACATGCTTTATATGTATTTCATTGTTTTCTTCGTACGCATCAACATGCACTAATAAATTTGCTGTTTTTTCTAACTACCACCTACATCAACTAATGTGTGTTTCTCACATAGGCATTACATTAAATGCATGTAGCCATCATCATAACGCTTAACTTTCAACTGAATACAAATCATACGTTGCTGTGGGTCATTATCGCTTAATACAGCCAGACAGAATCATAAAAACAGTTAATGGTAAAGAAATATATAAATGAATAGAAACATAATATTAGTACAGTATCAACTTTTCACTTCCTCTGACTTACTTTTGACTTTCTTCTCTCTGTCTTGACACTTCATTCTTATTGCCCTTGCCCATAATAACTCAGATCACGAACAATAAAGCAAACAATGAAATCACACGACAGCGACGATTCTGTATAATTGCATTGTGGATTTGTCTTGAAAAGCCATTTGATTCACACTCAAGAGCATGTCATCATGCTGTATATTGTATTGGTGTGATGTTTGTTCTTCATGTGCAATAGTGCAATGCAGAGTAATTAATGAATTACAATTTAATTTAAATGAAGACAATGAAGAGAAGAGAGGTTGATTTTAACACGCCCTTGTTAACAGATACATGACAATAATGACAAGTCTTTTAAAAACACATAAAATATATCCAGTATGTATTGCTACATACATATATGCGAACCTGTAAAATTGTCTATAGACTTGAACGAAAGTTTAGAAATTATTTTTGCGTTAATTTTAAAGAGTTTTAATGGAAAGGGAAATTGACGGACGGGGTTTACTGTTGCATTGGAAATGGGAAATTTTCTGGCAATTACCTGTTCGTCATTTGTGCACGTCTCACTTGTCTTGTAGCGCGGAGAGGTACGTAAAAACAAGTCGCCGGAAGTTCATTGGCCATGTTTCCGGCATGCTCCGAACCAACAAACTAACCATCATCATATCATGAACTTGAAAACGTGTATACCTACATAATATAACATTATTATGCATTTTATGCCATCATGAACAAAGGTGTGTACTCAAGCACCGTAACGTATCACTGTCCTTCTTTAATGTGTAAGTAGTGTTACTTGGCCAGTTATTTTAGTTTCCACGAATTTGCTCAAAGAGTGGGGCTCTGTCTGTGTGCACCGGTCTGTTAAAAATGCGTATGTACTTATTGTACAGATTAAAACCTGAGCAATCGTGTTTTTATTTCTATGAAAACTTGCGATGGTGTGGGCACGCCAATTGTTGAGCTTCTTTTTCTTTAGACTTAAGTATACAAAAAAATGTGTTTTGGTAAAACTGAATAAAACTTTATTTTCTTGTTTTTAGTTGGCCGGATGTATTATTATAGGCTATGTTGCCTGGATCTTGTCAACTTCAGTCTCCATCCAGAAATTTCAATCTGGAACCTTGGTAAGTGATGTATTCAAAATGTTATATGGCCAGGAGATTAGTTATTTTATTTTTGCTAATAATTCAATATAATCCTAAATGCTCTTAGCTAGATTATGTTATAAGTATCTTAAAGAGTTATAAATGAAACTATCCTACGTGATATATATTATGCGCAAGAGTATCGTGTTTAAAAATGAAATAAAACTCAAGGAACCATCATAGATTATAGGCCAGCTCAGCAATTAAATATTCAAATAAGCAAGTAAATTAATAGTTATTCGTTTGAATTGTATGCATTTTTAAATCGCATAGTATAGTGCAACGACCCAGATATCAATTTATTTAATACGACGGTTAGTCACCACAGTTTCAATTTCCTGATTACGACACGTCAATTATTTTCAATATTTCAATATTTTCAAATTTAATTAAAGGGGTATAGTCAACGTTACGAATCACTTGTGGATTTAACGACAACTTGCGAGGTTTGAGAGTATAAATCTTGTCATAACGACTCTCGCTTGTTAATTGTATAATATGCATATCTATAAAGGTTTTGTAGTAAATACTATTTTCAAACAGAAGCCAGTATTATCTACCTCACAATTACATACTTAAAAGCTTAGCTATTATTACTTTTCTGTTAACGCATGAACAAAAATATTGTGACTACTTGTAATTATTATCGGCATATTTATTTTTTGATTATACAATTAACTTCATGCGTACTTATTTCTAGTTTTAGTAAGATTCATGACGTAAAATAATTTCATGCTTTATCACGCTTTTCAAATAAGGTAGTGTAAATGAATGTATAGTATCAGGTGTAAATTAATTAAGAAGGGTATTAATCGGAAACCTTCCTGAAACTTGCGTGGGAGGGGTAGAAATAAATAAAATTTTAATGGGAATACAAGCCTAAGCTAGTAAAATCATCATTAAGAAGCAAGTCATTATAACGTCATAAAATCGTCAATTATTACTCTGAAAATGAAAACCTTCATTAAATTATTTTACCAGAACATATAAACTGCATATGCAAATGCTGAGTACGTTGTTAAAATTCTTGGTTACTCTCTTGCGTTGTGCGTGTGCCATTATAAGATTACATGTTTATAACGGATTTTTTTGCAAGGAATTTATATTTAGTCTGCTTGCATTCATTTTTTTACTTACGACAATGAGTTACGTTGAACAAGTATACTAATGGAAAAATGTGTACTTGCATATTTTAATGATAAAAACTAATCTTCGTTTCTTGGCTTCATCAGTGTTACGAATTTATCTGGCAATTTATCAACATTATCTGTTCCACATTTCTAATGTAACATCTTTGGTTAACGTCGTCGTAACAGTTGTGGAAGCAAACGTCTTCTTCTTCTTCTTGGTTCTTCTGAAGTGTAGCAACCAACAATACTCATCACAACAATGCAATGCCATGAATATAATTTTGAACTCGCATTTAGTATAGTGCAGGCCGGCATTGTTTTAAGTGCATAGAGTCAGTTTCGTAAGGCCGCAGTCATGGTAACAGAAATTCTGACGTGTATACCCAATAATAGCTCATCTTCTTCAATTCTTACTCTTTCACCATATATTTTGCTTAATAGACCAGAGACCAAATAAAAAATATGCTCCTTTTGTTTTTGTTAATTTCGTTACTGTTCCCTGAAAACTTACGCATAATATGAAATTTTGAAAAATGAAAAAAAGTTAATTGTTCAACCTAAAGAGGTTTTAAATGATTGCATGTATATCGCTTTGTTTGTTTTAATTAACAATTATGGTCCATCCTAAAGATTTTTTACAAAGAAGCAATACAAATGCTTTATTACAACTTACGCTTCGTAAATTGCCATTAAATAAATTAAAAAAATAAATTTTATGATTTTTAAGTCCCAAAAGCGAAGCAATTTTTTGGTTTTTGATGATGATGCTTATCCCTTTTTCATGAGGAGGGGTGCAGTGCTCAAGATACCTACATACCTAGTTAAAATTATGCATCTGAAACTGCATTTTACATCAACAGCAACACTTACTACTACAGGTTTACGTGTTTAACATTTTCTTATCTGTGTTGGCAAGCTGGTGCGTTTTTTAGGTTGAAGAAAACTGAAAGCTCTTTCTTTAAGCTACTACCCACACACACACACAGCAAAAACGAGCGTAGTTAGTGCTCGTTTTGAACAGATTAAAACAAAAGATTAGTTGTAAGCATACTGACGATGAATTCAAAAGCTGCCATGTTTTCTTCCTATTAGTACTCATTTATGAATTTTTTTAAAAATCATATCGCGAGGAGGTGTGATCCTAAGAAACGCATGGATAGTAAGTAAAAAATTAGCTTTACTTTTAATTGCATGCTAAAACGAGAGAAATAGGTGCATAGATATAAATATTATAATCGTTTTTATGCATACCTCCAAACAACAACCAAAAACCAAAAGTTTCTCTTGGCCATGGCACAAGGTGGAGTAGTAGAAGTTGTAATAATGACGTTTGCTGAATAGTATTTTGACTTTTGGAAAGGAACCCTAAAATTTGCAAGTACACAAGTAGACGTGTAAAAGAGTCTTTACTAAAGACATCAGACAAACTGTGAATGGGTGAAAAAGACAAAAAAATTGGTATACCTAAAGTCTCTCGGACATGCGTCAAATATAAGTGTTTATTTAAAAATAGGCTTGATGGCTAGTTAGACAGATGTATAAAAATGAATGAAATTATAGTAGAGCTACCCTAACGCACTTAATTTTGGTAGTGAATTTTGAAAATATTCATACGCAAATAAAAATCTAAACTTTGCTGTTCGTAGATAATGATAGGCTTGTGCGATTGACAGATAAGTTGAAGTTGGAGTACTTAACATTTTCAAATATTATTAAGCTACAAATCTTAACATTTTTTGCATTTGTAGGTATATATTTTTTGTTTTGCATGCTTGTTTTAACAGTAAATTACTGTGATGCATTCATATATAGAATCATAAAGATGAAAAGATTATGTTTTTTTCTTCTACGCACACGATTATTAATATTAATACTAATAATAATATCTTTCAATACAATTCTTAAAACACGTGGGAAATTTCCTCATCTCGATCAAATGAAACCCCACGCGTGATACTATGCTTTTATACCTACCCCATTCAACAAACAAGTTGGTTAGCAGGGACATTCATTCCTGTAGACAATTTATTACCTCCCGTGAACCCACGACGACCATTCAGCTTGTAAGTTTTATGATTATTGGCGTTGGTTAGTTGAGTTACTGACAAACTAACAACAACAATATATGTACATTGAAGGAGTATAATATTATAACGGTTCACTAAAACAAATGAATAGGTTAAGTACGACCAAGGAAATATATATTTTTAATACACTTGCACTTTCGGATGTCGCTGCCTCAGTTTACTTTAATAACGTTGAATGAGGATGCGTTTGTCGTATTTTATGTGTGTAAGGAAGGTTGCCTAATCTTTATCTCGACGACGCATGTTTACGTTCAAATTTTATGACATTTTCCTTTTTATATATATTTTTTAGCAATTTCAATTTGCTGAAGGATATGCATGATAATAATAAATGACAATATACTTCACAGTATTAATTTAATAACATAAAAAAGTTACATAATGTTAAGTAAGTGGCTAATATTAACCATGGGCTGTCTTTAAGATATCTTTCTCTGAAAACTCGACGGAACTAGTATAACTCGATAGATTGGATGATAAGTAGAATTAACTATAAAAGTGCGTCAAATTGCAATAATAAACTAAATGAATCATGTACATTTTACAACAACAAAGGCAGTTGATGAATAGAAACTTACGATATATTTCACTTGTCAAAAGTCAAGCAGATAATGTGATCCCTCATGCATTTTTCTGGAGATTTTGAAAGGATATAACTTATATGGAATTATCTTTTCAATTTGATTTGCCTATTAAAAAATTCATGTCCAATTTTCAGATCCTTACGTACATTGTCATTGGGATTGGCTTCGCACTTTTCTTCACTGGACTTGTTGGATGGGTAGCTGGCGCAAGTGAAACGGCATGTATAATTCGTTTGGTAAGTTTTTTTTAAAAAATTTAAAGAAAGAATTACAGAACACAGTTAAAACGACAAAAGATAACATGTGACAAGTGATCATCTTGTCATCGGTGACTCATTTCATTTGAAAATCAGTTGTCACACACACACGCAGTTTAGATCTTAATTTTATTTTTCTATTTCGTCAAACATATAATAATATTTGATGTAGACCTTGCTGAAGACAAGACAATTTCATGAAAAATATTGCACAAACGTGTACATAGGTATTTTCACATGTCGTTTTCTGATCGCTCTTGCGTCATTGTTTCACATTATAACGTGAAAATCGAGTCCTTTAAACGAGTGTTTTGTACTTTATCTTCTTATTTGCTTTTATAACCAGTGGGAATACGCATAATGTTGACTTGTTTTCTATTTTCTTGCAGTTCATCGTAATGGTGGTTGTAACAATAACCTCAGCCGTTGGGGGAGTTCTAACATTGCAAATTTCACGAGTTGAGGTAAGTGCGTTCCACAATCCTCCCAATTAATGTTTCTAAATCCACGTCAACAGCGTTGTATGCATTGTCTAAAAGGTTTAGCTGTGTACACACAACAAATGGCAAAGAATTTGGCACCCACGGACTTCCCAGTCATCATCCCCCAATGCATTTACTTTCATTTCGCATTCTATTCTTTTACACAAGATAAGCCCAACATAGATCCACACACAAAGCCAACGGGGGCGCATTAAACTTTCTCGTAGTGATTTGGAGGATTATTTAATAAGCTTATAGTTAATGTGGAGGAAATGTACACACATCATTATACATTACATTATACCTCTGACTTTGTTTGTCTCAAAAATTAGATCATACAATCCTAATTCGCCCTTAATACAACTTTTTAATCTTCAGTTTGTCTTTGTCAAGATAAACGTTCTACCCTATTGCCGTGGGCGACTGCTTATTATAATTAGATTACAAATGTATATGGCGATGGCGAACATGATAAGACAAACGGCAAATGGGCTTTCCTCTGCCAATTAAGAGATGAAGATTAAAACTGTGCAGAAATGTTCCTGTTACCAACGCAACGTAGGGGGTAAAATAAGACTTCTTCATACCTAATCATAATTGGTGTAGTATAATTGTTCATCCAATTTCCTCATTATTTGCATGTACTCCGATGTGAAACTATTGTCGTACTGTTTCTATTTCTATTAAATAAAAAATGAAGCATTGGAGTGGATCTAGGTGGCAATTTTTTGAAGAAAAATGTTAAAAGAAATGCCATATGCGTATTATGTAGGTATACGTGACAGAACAAAAAATTAAGTGCGCCATCATCATTAGTGATCGCGGCATTTATCCTATGAGACGGCATAAATTAATCATTTTTAAACCGACAGGTGCCTTAAAGGACAGTCTGTTTGTGCGAAATGTTAGTGCGTAGGTAGTTTAAAATAAAGTGCAACATGCTTTTCCTTTTCTTAAAAAGGGATGCGGTAAAGTAGTGTAGTAGATTGCTGAATTAGTCACCGGCTCATTGCTCTAACATGCGTTTTTAGATCGTTGAAGAAATAATCCGTGAAGGATGTGCATGTGCACAGAGGAAGTCATGTGAAAATGCTCGCAGCTTCATTATGATTGTTGATTGTGGTAGTGCTCCTATAATAATGTTTGCAGGACTTTATATTGGTTACAGCTTATTAACGTTACCTAGATGGAGGTTAGTTACGTGTATTGGCTGTATTCCTTCCATCCTTCCTTCCGTTTCTTCCCCGAAAACTTGATGAAACACATTCATATAGAGGCATAAAAGCAAGTTGCATTATTTACATGTATGAAAAATTAAGATGTAAAAATAAGTATCAACTGTTCAACACATCTATTATTTGCAAAAAAAATAATTCAATGGTAAAAAGTGAATTTTAAGCACTTACTCCAATAAAGCTGTCAAGTAAATTTTATCATGCTTTTTAGCAGTTTTGTATATCTATTCATTCATACACCAACATCGTGCCTAATTTATAGGACAAGGAATTTACCATGTTCTTGTCTCTGTATTTGCCTCCCATTAGTTTTGGCTACCTTTCGATTTCGATGCGTTCCTGTAATTGTCAGTGGAAAAAGTAAATAACGCATTAGGCAGTGTAGTACATAACAACAATTACCTATATAATAGACTATGAAACAGCACGGGTTTACACTTGACAATAAGCCCGGGGGTTGGCTGCTAATGAGTCATGAAGGATGAATACCATAGTCGATTTCTTCAAATGCGAATAAATTTGCAAATAATAATGATAATATTATAGACATCCTAACCATGTATGTACTTAGATAAAAAAAATTATAGCTGCAAGTTGTAAAATACATACATGTAAATGCTTGCTAGACAGCAAATAAACTTAGACGACAATAATAGGCGGTGGAAAATGTACTGAAAAAGAAATTCAGTTGTTCATGATGATGTTACGTTAGCCACCTGTGTGTGTGTGCTACGCACTGCGCAGAGTACTGTTAAATATTATGCAGAGATGGAAATCATTTCACGTTGCGTTTACTACAACAAACACGAGTGCAAAAATTCACAAGAAACATGGCTTTTTTATAGGTTTTGTAAAAAAACGTCACTTTCTCTGTATCTTAACAAGTGACTGGGATAATTTATTATACGGCACATTATTATGTTTTAAAAGGGTATAAAAATAAAATGATATACATAATACATAAAAATAAGGGTTTGTGTCGAGTTCACACAACTCACACAACAACGACTCATCATGAAGGGGGACATGTTTTGCATTTCTATTGCCATTTTGCCATATCATTTCTTTGGATACACGTTGAAAAATTAATTCAATGCCGTTATCTCTCTGCGAGCTGCATTGTGACTTGTAACAATTCGCACATTCTGTTATTGTCAACCAACCGTGCACATACATAATCGTCATCCGTGGAGGAGATGTGTTTTAAATACTATGCAGATCAGAGCAATTGAAATGAAGGGACTATACTGGCTGGGGATTTGATGACATGATAGAGATATTCTCAGTTCAGGTGGTGGGGATGTTTCAAATCTTTTATTGCAAAAAATATATATATGTGACTACCTATGCGTCTTCATCATTGATGCTCTTTTCTTTGTTACATTCATTGCCATAAAAAAGTGACAAAAAATGGCATGGCAATGGCATCTGCAGTAATTCAGCATTTACCTGACTGAGAATTGCATAGTTGTGCACAACTCACTTTTCTTTGTATTTCACGGTTGCGTCGTTGCGCGGTGGTGGTGGTATGTATTATGGATTTATAGATGGCTTCACTCCACTTTGATGGCTTTACGTCTTGGGCAACTCTTAATAATGCAATCTTGTCAGCTTTAATAATATTGTCATCTTCCTAATCTATTTTACAATGAAATTAACATTATCACCACCACCTCCACCGTATATGCAGTGCAGGACAAAGCACACATTCCTATTATCAGTTACGTAATGTCATTTTTACCTGTAAACTAACTGAAGTGAAGTGAGTACAAAGAATGGTCATGATGAATTTTCCATTTCACATGCCACTGCACTGGTGGTATGATGACAAGTTATGTTCTATTTAAGTAATAAAACTAGTTGTATAAGTCAAAATAATGTGTGTTTGTGTACAAATACGTAATTTAGTTAGTTGAAAATAATTCATTTTTACTATTGCAGATGGAGGACATTTTGCGATTCGTTTGGATGGAAGTCAATCAAAGTACTCGTAATCTCATACAAAATTCGGTAAGCGTTTATCATCACGTTTTCACAGTCAGTCATCATTATCATACTATGCGTCGCAAGATGATTTTTATTATTTGCAAAATGGCAATCATTTAGAAAAAAAAGAAACTAGATCTATTTTTTAAAAGAATATATAGGTAAAGGAAATGCAAGGCTTATGCAATAATGGGCATCTAATATATAATTTTCAGCTCAATTGTTGCGGCTTCAAAGGACCTAGAGAATTTGCAGACAATAACTACCATATGGACACATCATGCTACACAATTGATCGCGGGGAAAGGCTTCTAAAGCAAGTAAGTTCGGTATGTCCATTACGTTTTCCTACTAAAATCACTAATCATCTAGAAAAAGTAGTAAAAAAGTATTTTTAACTGTACGAAATTTAAGACGCGTATATTAGCCAAGTAGATATTTCTTTCAATAAATTCGCTTAAATAATCATCATTTACTAAAATATACTGACAAACGTTAAGCTGCCTTAACAAAACTTTAAAATACTGCAAGCAAAGCGCAAACAAAGCCATGTTACAGAAATGTGCAATGGATTTCTGCGCTTTTGCTATTTACAAAACTGTTACACATTAAAACTCGTAACTCTTGAACTGACTCCTCACACATTTATCCTATAGATATATAAATGAAACAGGACAATCAGTTATCAACATTGACAATGATTAAGTAAAGTTGATTCAGTCATTCAGGTAGTTAGCGCTGTCAATTATATTATTATAGTTTTGTGCAACTTATTTATGCACCGAATCATACAAGAGTGTCTTCTATTTAAATGGTTACGTCGGCAACTCATCTAGATCTATTTTTCCATATCTCCTTTTCTTCTTGGTATCACTACCTATTACAAAAAATTACAATTATCATCACAACTAATAAAAGGCTTCTTCGTATATATGCACCTGTCTCAATGAAAATGCATTTTTATGTTAGCGTTCATGATGAACATAATCGAATCGAAAACTTCTGATAAACTTTCTCATGAACCATCAGCAAACTTCCTTCCGGTTGTTTGATGGATAATACCTTATCATTATACTAGGTATATACGCTGTAGAATAAAACGCTCATCAGGGCATATATAGATATGCACCTACGCTGACGCTCAAAAGTTTCTGCTCATTATGGTGTTTGCTATATTTATAAACAGTTTGGCTCTCGTATATAATAATATGCACCTGCCGTAATTGTAATTACAATTACAATCCTTTTATAGGCAACAGCCCCACATAAACCTATGTAGCATTTCTCATTTCTTCATCAATTTTTTTTCCTTCTTGATTTCTTTGCGTCAATAGAAAGAAGAAAAAATATATTTCTTAACTAACGAAACGGCACATGCAAAAAAAAGAATGAATGCTCTCGTTGTTGTCTAGTTTAGACGTAAGACGATTTCAAACAAAATTAACATTACTATTTTTCTAAACTGACTTAGAAAAGGTTGGTTAGTGTTCATGTATATTATGTATTTTTATTTATATGCCTTTTTTATGAATGAAGACACAGCGTTTTTTCTCTCTTGTCAGTTCTCTATTTATAACAATAAGTGAGTTAGACACTGCTGCGCCGCAGTGTAGCAGTTAGTACACTAGTTAGCACGTGTATTACAATGAAGGCAGCTTCCTCTCGAATTACTTTCTTTTGTGCCTTTTTATGAATGAAAATTACAACTAAACAATAGAATTTCACTTTCAGCCAGACTTTTGCTGGTATTTATAAAACCATATAGCAATTCATTTCTTTGTTCTGTGATTAACATGGTGACAGTAGTAGGAGCAGCAGGGAAGGAAACCAAATTAAAAAATTACTGTTTGCCATGTTCTTCTTCCTCTTTTTACAGCTCTATCTCACTCACTCTCAGACTCAGAGAAAGTAAAAAATAAAATTTAATGACAATGGCAATAAAAAAATTGCCTCATCTTCGGCTCATTTAGAAATAACATGCGTACGAGCGCCGTGGGACACTAACCTGAACGCGCTGCGTTGCTCATTTAAACTTGTAACGGCAAAATTGGTTCATTATAAATTTTTCGTAAATATTTGTTTTCTTAAAATGGTAATCCGTTGCGACATTAACTTTTGAAGAGTTTTTTTTTGTGTGAGTACGCAACGCACACAGGAAACAATATAATGATGGGTTTCTATGCAACAGTAGGTACTTAAATGCTGTGTCGAATGCACTTTAAAATTTAAAGTTTAAATATAAGTAAAAATGCTATTTTTATCAAATCCTCTAATAATATTGTGTTTTTGTGCGTATCCTTTTTTATTTGTCCCCGCAGAGGAGTTGCAGTGGAGAGATGAGAACTTGGTTGGATGATAATCGAACGACATGGGTGTCCTGTATTATCGCGTTGCTAGGTTTACAAATTTTGTCAGTTATAACCGCATCTCTCAGCCTTCACTCGCTGGCAAAAAAGTCGAAATCGCGGAGGAATGAGTCCAGATCAAGCTCAAATCGACACCTGTACGACGACTCAGATAACATTAGCGAAGCGTTCGAGATTCTCTGTAAATTAAACTAAACCAAAACCTTGTTCCTTAATTTCTAATTATTTAAAACCGCAATGTCCAATTTAAAAATGAATACTCTTCCACTTCTAACATGACATCATTGGATACTTTCTGACTCGTGTGTTTGATGTTTTGAGATTACTTAATTTTATTCTTATTGTTGTAGCGTTATATCGAAAAAAGTACTTTATACTTGCGTTGAAATTATCTTCCTATAACCTTATTTTCTGTATTTTATGAGGTAATGAATAAAATTATATATTTTTTATATGTTTGAAACAAGAAATAAATATATTTCGAAAGTGAATATTTGTGAAATGCGTATGAAGGCGATGAAAGTTGCGTTGCCAATAAGTTATTTCATGTAACGGCTTATTCTCCGTGAAGTCATACGTGCAATTGGTAAGTTATGCATTCGGGAAAAGTTTGCTGTTGGAATGCAATAAGACGGCAGGATGTCAGGAGCGGAGAACGAATCGTAAGCCATGATAGTGATGATGGTTTGATTGACCATAATAATTCATAAAACTTACTACACAAGGATTAAGACAAAATACCAAGATTTATTGTGCATTTCGAATTCAGATCACAATAATAAAATATAAAAATACATCATATCACTCGAGTTGATAAGACACCCTGAAATTTCACGAAAACTGTATACATTAATACATTAACATCAACATCATCAATGTTGCTTTTATTTTAATATGATTGACATATAACTAGCATTCATAAAGCTTGTACATCACGGCTGTTTACAAGTTTGGTTTTGTTGACTTATTATACATACATCTAGATGTATGTAGGCGTAATTTGTGTATAGTATAATCTAAAGGTTGCAGTAGTATGTAGTGCAAATTGTAATAAGATATTAAGTATAATATGTGTAATAAGATTAAACTTAACAAATGGTATTCAACGACAGTGTATCAGTCGGTAGGATTTATAAAACCCAAAATGGAAAATACACTGAACACATCCCACTTACGGCTTGATCCTGCATTCCTCCGCATCTTGAGGACAGTCTTTATACTCCTCAACACGGGAATCTAAAAGATCCTCCTTACTAATGCACGCACACCGACTTTCTTTCCCTGCCTCGGTGAACAACCTTGGGAAGCCTACCCATTTTCTATCAACACCACCGCTATAAAAGTTCAAAGAAAAATATTTGTTAAATGTACATTCCATTATTCTTCAAACATTAACCGTCAACCATTAACGGTTAATCGTCATCAAACTTTTAAACATTAGTAATTTGAAATTATTTACCTCTGGCGAGAGCACCATACTCGACTTCCCGTTTCCATTGTCCATTCAACGTTGCAAGTTGGGAATCGTTGTTCCAGTTTAGTCTGCTCCATGTCATTGTCCTCGGCTACGGCAACTTGAACAATCAGATTTTGCAAATTTTCAGTAGGGTTTCCTTGCTCGTCAAAGAACCATCCAATGAGGATTCCTTAAATTCCGAAAACAATTAAACACTTAATATTCACAACATATTCCAATTGGAGAAGTTAATGAAAGGTAAGGATCTCTGCTATGGCATACTACTCACCGACAAATTTGTACTGCTTGTGATTCATGTAAAAATTAATCCAGCCGGATATTCCTTTATAATCGTCAGGTGTCAAACCTGATAAATCAGGCGTGAGCCCCTCTTGATCGAATTTCCCAGTGACAAACGCTCGAGTGCCATCCTTACCTAAAAGTAACAGGCGACATCGTTATTTTATGTCCATTTATTAATTCAGTAAAAAACACGATTGATAAATGAAAATTCACATTCGTACCAATGAATCCATGATATCCACTGTCCTCACCATACATTTTACTGCCACTGGTTACATCAAAAATATGGCCAGCAATCACAAGCATCATTTTACCACCTTTAACGTACTTGATGCTATCTTCCCGGAAACGTTTGTACTGGGCACCATTTCGGTCAAGCTCTTTCCGCCAGTCAACTTCAGGAATGTTTTCTTTGATCTTAGGTTGGGTCTGTCAGTTCAGAATAATAGTCATTTTATTAAAACTTTATACTTTTACAAGAAATTACCGTTACTACATTTATCTAAATGTAAAACTTAGCCCACACCTTTGGCTTATATGGTTGCTGGGCATCCAGAGTTACTGATGGCGTCAATGGCGATTCAACGTGGTCACGCTTACGATGAAACGGGTCGGCGAGAAAGATTCCCAGAATTATCATGAAGATGGTAAATACCGACGTCCAGAGTCCGGACTTGTTAGAATCAACCTTCTTAGGTTTCCGTTTCCTCTTGAGTTCATTCACATCGATAATTTCAGTCTCAGCACCGCTGTTATCACTAATAGCCTGATCAGAATCGTTCCGTAAACGGTTGGCAAACGAGTCGTACTTTTCCAATTTCGGACTATCCAACTCTCGTGAATTGTTCGCGTTCACAGACGAAGCCATAATTTCAGATTTCCTCCCCTTCTCCTTCTTCCGTCTTCCAGGCGTTCCGGACCGGCCATTGGGATCCATTTCTTAGCACCTAAAAATCATAAATATGTTTACTTTAATAAACTGACAATTTACAATTATTTCAAGTACCTTAATATACTATCCATAAATGACACTGACATGTTATTTTATTAAAATCTACAAAATGTAATTACCTACGCTTAAATGAGGAATGAGGAACAACACTCCGTTTATTCTCCCAAAAACTGGCCTCTAAGTTAAACGAAGCACGCGAAAATCAGTCTTTTGTATTCCAACTCGGCGGGGGGGGTGTTGCGTTTTTTTTTTGTGTTCCTTCTGTGCGTGCCCTGGTGGGTTTTTTGGGGCGGGTGCGTCCGTTTTTTTTTTTTTTTGTCCCGCGGGGGCGCGAGGGGGGTGCGGGGGGGTTTTTTTTTTTCTTGGGGGGCTCTCTTATGTGGGCCTTTTTTATGACTGAGATTTTTAGATCTGACCCATCCAATCCAACAATTAATGTCAATAATTTTCTGACTTCAATCTTTACAAAAAAGTATTTAAAAAATTTCAGTGACGACGTGACGTGTGAAATTCTTCACTACACCACCGCTGACCACTGCAGTTTTGAAGAAAAAACGAGAATCCGCAGTCCGCAGAGGAGATGAAGTACAACAAACAGCTAGGCGAAAGGTGTGAGAATTTACACTACTGCTAGTTGAATAGACAGAAATAACAGAACAGAAAGTTGAAGTGCGTTGAGATGGTTCCGCTCTGTGGCAGAAGGGAAACATGAGATTGTAACGTTCCCGTTCCTCAATGGCTTAGATTGCTTATTAGCGCATTGCAGCAAGCAATATTGAAGAATAATATTATCATCATCATCAAACAAAATCATCCTTCTTGTTGTTGCATTGATTCATTGATTGTTATGTTGAGTTGGTTTAAAACACCATGATTTATGTTATATGAGTTATAATATGAACTATATTGAGTTATATGAGTATATTATATACATGTATATGTATGATGAGTTATGTGAGTAGTTCAAATCAAAGGCTTACAATAGTCATAGTCGTGTGTGTAAATCATTAAAATCATCATCAAGTAGTGAGTCAAAAATTTATGTGCAAGAATAGCCATTATAGTCTCTGGATATAATCGTAACTTTTTTCAGGATTGATCGTGGCAGCTTGGCAAAATAGTGAGACTGACGACATTGAACCGGACTAGGAGCAAATGGAGAAGTATACTGAACGATTAAGTTGGAATGAAGAAGAGGACGTTGGATCGGATGTCATCAAAACTATGAAATCTACATCAGATTCTCGAGTATACTACAAATCTCATTTGGATTCCAGAGGGCAGGGCCTTCCTCCGTCGTCACCGTACGACGGGAGCAAGAAGTGAATGGAAAGTTTGTCTCATCTCCCGATATTTTGTAAGTAAACCATTAACGCATTTGATATTGATCTTCACCAATCGATATAATATATTATTTTATTTTAATTTAATAGAGGTTGTGGTATGTATTTTATTGCACTTTTTCCTACTTGTATTGTTCACAGGTCCTCAGTGGGATCCGCCCAATTAAATATCCATCTTAACTTGTATACTGTAGCTGAAAAATGTGCAAACACGGAACTCACAGAGGGCGATGTGATGGCAAGGGAACATTGCTTATGCAACTCAAAGAGCCAAAATGTACAGGACTCTTGTACGAATCCGGAAGATTGGTAGTTATTGGAACGAAATAATTTGATCAGTTCAGAATTGCTGCAAGGAAATTTGCAAGAATGGTGCAAAATACTGGTGCAAATGTCAGGCTAAGCAGCCTGAAAATGCACTTCGGATTGGTGCAATTGCCATTCAGAATTAATATTGAAGCCGTCAAGCGTCATGAATACTTATCCAAGTTTCTCCTGTGAGTTGAATATAAAACTGATTTAAAGCGCTAGCATAATGTTTTATTAAGGAATGAGCTCGTTTAGTGTATGTACTAAATTCAGTATTTTGTTTTTTAATCGCTATAGTACTGATTATACCTTTTCTGGAGTGGTTATTCGAATGAAGGATAGTCCAGTCTTATGCGTTGTATTGAGTACAGGAGAAATTATACTGACAGGTAACTGTATAAATACAAAAGAATTGATCGATATATTCGTACATAATTATTCCAACTTTCGTGGCTTTAAATATGTAGATAAGCCACCAATGTTAAGTTTTACTTGAAATTGACCGTCCTTTATTTCATTATGTAGAAGCCACCAGTGATGGATTCTAGCAAATAGGGGTGCAGTTGATATGATTGTAGTTGCCAGTTAATGGGCGTTATGAAATATTTTAGCATGTATTTACTTCATGACAAAAAATATATTATTACGTATATATAAAAATAAAAATATGAATACTTTAATTCGTAAAAAAGATTGACGTTTTATTTATTAACGGTTCTCCAGTAAGCAACAAGGAACTGAGTTTGTGTTCTTTTATTCTTATTTATTTGAATATCATCGAAATATCATCACAAATATGACAATACACTCCACAAAAAGTACGTTCACAATGTTAAGTTCTTACAAAAATTATTTTATATTTTTACCGAAAATGATAACGGTTCTTACTTATATTTCCATCCATCTTTTGTGTATCACTATTTCTATGCACTTCTTCAACACTCAATCAGGCAGTATACAGTTTCACTTAAACATTAATCCATTTTATAATCCTGGTGTATTCTTGTCCTAACTTTTTCATGCAAACCTACAACCTACATTCGTTCGTTCATAAAAATCCTTCTAGTTATTTGTTTTTGCTCCACTTCATTCTTCAATCACAGACAAAACATGCTAATGAAAATAGTTCATCAGATGTACTAAACATATTATTTATAGTCGTCACGTAGGCATGTAATTAATTATTAGTACAGTTAGTATGGAATATAGTAACAACAACAATTGAAATTCATAGTAATTCTAAATCAAATATCAAACACACTACAATATTATTTTTACATTATATTGTTATATTATGTATGCCCATTATACTCAGAGTACAAATATCTACTTTAAAGAAAATAGCCTAAATACGTAAAAGATATAATTACTAAGTAAATATTAGTCATTGATTGATTCATTAAAAAATGCAAAATGACTAGTCCTAACAAAGATTTACCGTCACCGTCAACGCACAGGATGTGTGACAGTTAGGGCTTCTCCTTACATTTCATTTTATCACTTCTGTCGTTCATTTAATCCGCTACAGTTTTTATACTTTTCTTCATCCACAGTTTTTAACCACTTTCCCTTTCAACTCATTGATGCAATTCAAAACCGATACCCGACTTAAAAAATAGCAAACTTCACTCTACTAAACGGGACAGTTACCTGACATTATCTAAAAATTCATACCAATGTAATATTATAATAATAAGTATTTATGTAAGACGCCAGCGGGAAATAATTAAACCATGGAATTTTCAACTCAAATAAGAACAGCAATAGGTTGTACATCAAACGTAGGAAATTTACATGAAAATGGCAAGGTCGTTATTTCGTTTTAGAATTAATTTTGACACATTATACTTTGATTAAAGAAATCAACATCTATTCATTCAATTATCAAATGAAATATTGAAAAAAAGTTGAGTTAAGGCATGAAGTGGCGTACGCTACTTGTAATCATTAAAACTTAATGTATCCGATTAAAGCGTAAGAGCGCTGTGTGATAACCTCACACTAAAGACAAACCGGGCAATATTCTGGCATTAGAAACAAATGAAAAATATTTAAAAGGAATGTTTATTCATGTCGATGCTAAATTATAGTTAACGTTCTTCGCTCTTCCCCGAGAATGCATCCTTTAAATTAGCATATATTCTCGGAAGAAAGCGATAGAGTTCCTAACGCTGCTGCTGCTAAATGCTAATTTATATTTTTGTAAGAAAGAGAACAAACCCTGTTTTCGTATTGACAGATACAAAACTGAGGAGAGCAATCATGTCAGCATTTATTAGACCAGTTTATAGAAGCACACTGATTAAATGTAAAGCGTGATCACATTAATTACCATGCTGCTACACGCGTCAAGTGCTGATACTGATGTAATAAAAAAATGACATTTTACTATAACGCATTGTATATTTGAGTCACATTAGGTGTACAGTGCACATATTTGTATGAAATTTTAAAAGTATTAAAAATTTATGTATGTATTTTTATGGTATATATTGCCTGAGCATTAAAAGCAGGAATTTTGTTCATTCATTATTTTGGCAGTTTCAGCTTGAAGAAAATATATAAAAAAGCATTGATGCTTATTATGTATTTTAATTGAACGAGAAGAGTCTGAATACATTTGAGATTCCGGTGCATTCTTGCGAAACATTATTTCGTCAAACTGCTTATTGTTAAAGCTTACTGCTTTCATCCTTCTAAAGGGCAAACTACTAATAAAAAAATCAAAAGTACTATAAACGATTGTCTATATATATTGCGCATAACGATGCTGTAGCGTAAAAATTTTAATAACGGAACAGCTAAAAATGGCAAAGTTTACTAATTTGATGATCACAGTACAGGTAAGAAAATTGTCAAAAGAGAACATTGGCAGTCGGTAAAAACGATAAGGGCCGATGGTGGTATAATAGTATATTGGCAAGAGTATGAACAATAAAAATAAGCGATAACGTTGAAAACATTGTGAGTTTAGTTTTAATTGCGGGAATGGAACCAGCGGTTGTTGTGGGTGGCGTAGTGGTGGGATTCTCAGTTGGAATGATTGGAGTACTTGTGCAGCCCATCCAAAACGGAGCAGAGAGAGTCGGCGTCCTACTTTCAACGCGCATATGCTTATCGTCAAACTTCCAGAACACTTTTCCTTTAAAAAAGTAAACGTTCCCGTCCTTCCATCTCAGCACGGAGTCAATGCTGTAAGGTACGCCCTCCCAAATATGCATATCACGTGGATAATCGGGCTCGACCCGGAAGTACTTTGGATCGTCTTGAAGCCTATTAGTGACGGGAATACAAAAATATTTTAAATCATTTCACGTACCATTTAATTTTTGAATAGATGAATGTTTATAGATGACAAAAAATGATAGAATTTGTTAAAAAGGTCTGTACCTCCAATATTTTGTGCCTGAAAATAGGTAGGTTTTCTTGTTATATCCCCAAATCATAGCTCCGTCCAGTTTTTCGACATCTGGCGATATTCCCATTGACATCAATGGCTGTGGGTATCCTGGCATTAGTTTAGTCCCTTGAAATCTCCAGTACTGCTGACCTGTGTTCCAACAGAAATTATTATAAGGTACTCACTGACAATTAAAAGATTAAAAAACGTGAATTCAAATTGTATTTCATGACATGATGACCTACCAATAAAAAAGACAATTTCCACTTCATTGTGTTCGTATACTGCATCAACATGAGTTAGATTAGAAGGAAGCTCCTGCCACATCATGGTAATCAATGAAGGATATCCTTTCAGTAATCGATTATCATTGGGGGTTGAATTGATTCTCCAAAAGTAACGTCCTCTGAATATAAATAGCTCATCTCGTATTAATGAAATGGCATCATACGAAGAATCACAAGTGTTTGGTCGGCCCTCAGGGTAATAATTCTTGCCCCTATAAGACGGTCTTCTTGTAGTTACAGGCGGTGCAGGGGTAGGAATGTTATTGTAGCCCCGACGATCCCCTCCAGTTTTACCACCTCCGGTTTTTGGATTGTACGGATTGTGCGAAAATCTGCTCTCCGAACCTGTTTTTATTTATGAAGAAAGGAGTAATCGCAGTTAGCATCGGGGGCAACGATTTTTACATACAACCACAAATTGCAACGATAACCACGATGTATATCTTTGCAATTAGGTATATTAAATAAATGCTTTTCTCGTTACCATAAATGCGTTGAATTCCTAGCATGTCATCTTGCGACAATTGTAGATCATAGTCAAAATTCTGGTACCATGGATACATCAATGATCCCTCGACATCCGAATGGGAGAGCCCTAAGGAGTGGCCAAATTCATGGGCAGCAACAGCAAACAGTCTTGTTCCTATAAAAAAGCAAGATATCATAAAGTCATGTTAATA
Source organism: Sinella curviseta (assembly GCA_004115045.4). Taxonomy (NCBI): domain Eukaryota; kingdom Metazoa; phylum Arthropoda; class Collembola; order Entomobryomorpha; family Entomobryidae; genus Sinella; species Sinella curviseta. The sequence goes on from CM065489.1 coordinate 9,757,209, forward strand.
GTTACGTATAAATGTGAATGTCACACAAATTCAAAGATTAACACGAATTTAAGTTGCGCTGTGTTTGGTATTGACGAAAATTAGAGCACAACAAATTTCACCTTATCATGTCAGCTTGTAATGTACATGTCAACATGAAGCTTTTCAGCTGCCAAGCATCAGAAAGGCGATTAAGAGTGTTGACATGGTGAGTAATGAATCAGAAACATGCCAAATTTTCACACTTTCCAATGATAACATATTTCCTAGTAACATTTAATGTATCTTACGACGGAAGTCGCTTTCAGATATGACAAGTTGGACAGGAAACAAAGTTCAAATTTCAAAGAGATAAAAAGCTAATCGAAGCATGACAGTCAATCAAAGCGCAAACATGTAGTGTTATAGCTCATGTTTGTTTTTCTTGTGCATCGTCACATACAACAATCGCCCTCGTCCCTGTCCTCAGATAACAAATGTTGACTTCCACTTTAAACTATACTCATCCATTTCAATAATTCCTTAAGCTTTCTGCAGTTCTGCTATTACATGCATACTTCCAAAATGTAATCTCAGTAACAAAAAGTGCAACCAACCTTCGCCATAATGTGACTTTCCACCAATCACCCACACTTCATCATCATCGAAATGAGCGTCTCCTCCTTGGCCTGTTCCGGGGAAAAAGGCATGGGCAAGAATTGAGCCCTTTCCATCGAATGGATAGCCATCATCATGATAGCCCCTACGTCGGGAAAGTGGAAAGAGAACAAGGACATATTAATATTCACAATTAACATCATTGAAAATAAAACTGTCTGAATAAAGTGTTCCACACACAGTTGGAAATTGGAAAAGACAAGAAGAACATGGTCATATTATTATTAATGCATTATCAGCACAAGAAAATGGAGCAGGCTCTTACTTTGAAAATACAATCCTGATATCAGCCTCATCCGCTCGCTCCTGGCCCAGTCTTGTGAATCGTAACAGGGTTGATTTGGACCAAACGTTGAAGGCTCGTGCCAGCTCGTCGATAATGTCACGCTCATCGTGTGTTGGCGTTGGTCTTTTCAGACTAAAATAAAATGGACAAAACATAATCCGAATATAAAAGCTTGTCTATAATATGTAACATGAATAATAATAAGCTTTTCCAATAACTCCTTCCACGCACACTCATCTCATCAGTCTTACATTCAACATGAATGTTACAAAAATATACATGCAAAGTGAAGTAGCAGAGAGGGAGAATAGGGAAAGCAGATTGCTATAACAAGCAGCATTTTTATTTGAAGTATTATTTAAGAAAGCATCAAGTATTCTTTAAGAGTATTGTAGGAAAATAATGGAGAGAAAGTAAAAGAGAAAGCGTGAAAAATAAATAAATGGTTCATTTGTGATGAAGATGTCTTGGTCTTGCTTTGATTGGTCGGATCGGTCTTGAGGTGAGTTCATGTAATCAATTGTGCAGCAGGTAATCTTGTTGAAGGATGTGGGTGGATGCAGGCGCAATGGCTCTTTTCAGGAAACCACTTTTGCATTTGTGATGATAATCAGACTCTCTAGTGACTCACTCAAGGAGGTTGTGACGACTACATAAAAAGCATCACCACCAAGTTGAGTGAGTCACCGTCGAGCCCCGTTTCTTTCTTCCTGCTATGATGAAGAAGATGATGATGATGTGACCATTTGCTTGGAGGATTTTGTTGAAGGAGGAGAAGAAAGTGGGAGTTCATTCTGCACTGCTGCTGATGCTGCAGCCCAGTACTGGAAGCAGAAATCTTGCATGTCGTGCTTCATCACAATCACCACCACGACCATGATCACCATCACCCTCGGGATTGGTATTGCAATTACTGACAAACTGATTGTTGGCTGAATGTTAAAATGGTCTTGAAGTACGTCTTGAGTTCATCCGCCGCACACTATGCACACTCTACACAAATGTGGCGAACAGTCGTAAAAAATGGAATTGCGGAAAGAAAAGAGATAATCAAGACATGAGACTAAAAATTATTCATTAGACAAAGTATACAGGAAATCCAAATCTCTATGCTCTACAGGTTTAGGTATAGTAATATTATGAATGATTAAACTTGAAACCTACAAACGCTACGAACTTGTCTATCATGCAAACTATTAATGGAAGCTTATCCGGGCCGTTAAATAGTTTAACTTTACAAATTACATTTTAGTTATCATGTTAAAGTATCGAATTTTATAAGGATATATGTAGCATTTAGTTTACTACGGTGAATACGCCAGAAACGACTTAACGAACTACTTATAGCTATCTACTACTAAAACTAGCAACTAATACCAATACTACAACAAACTGCTAAACTACAAATATATAAATATGTATGCTCAATTCTGTGTAATGCTCACACATGATCATTTCCATATCAAAATTCTTAAGCTATCGTGTGCAGTATTTACTTTCACCATTTAATTCTGTGTAATGCCCATTAAAGCTTCCGTTGCTTTATTGTAGTAAAGATTATGAACTAACGGAAAATGTGACCAGCTTAAAAATTCAAAGTAACTGGAAAACAGTTATGTTATCCATACTTCATAAATACATCCTTGCATAAAGTGTATCCAGAGTATTAAATTGTTTTAAGACTTTGTTAATGGGTATATCTAATCAAATAAGGAAGGCGTCAATTCCAACTTTTATGATACAAAATACTGCCATAATCATAAATTACATTGCATTCGTGAAACGTTGAGAGTAGTTACGAAAGTTCACATTTTAGTGACATTTTTCCGATGCCCATCATTGCACAACGTAAGAAAATGCCAATGTAATAAACAAAATATTTTGCGCTACAAGCAATAAAACAGGTCTCAATATACTTGCTTGATTAGTGACCTGATCGTTTTGAGTTAAGCTATATGCTAGTCGTTGAAAATAATTTGTGGATTTGCTTTAAATAGACTAGTGTTCTGTTTCCACAACAGTCAAGTTTTAAAAATTATCCAGCTTAAAAAATATTTGTTAAGCTTGGTGCTTAGTCATTTCATGGAAATACTACATAACTGGCTATGAAAAAATATTAATTTTTAGAGCCACTCATCATTCTTATCAGACAAAAAAGCTACTTCACTTTCAGCATGCGTACTTTAGTGTTTTCAGAACTCCGTCAGAGAGTGTTGGCTCCTAAAAGATGATTTTTATAAGATTAAATTCACTTAAGATATTATGCACGTAAGTATTATGATAATGTAGTGTGGGTGCTCGCTATTCCCTCCTCAACAGTTGCACAATACATACTTGTACCGTCTCCCACGCTATATATTGTGGCTGTGATGTTAATCTAGACCAACGTGCTAACAGGAGCCGCTAACGTCATTCCATTAAGATTAACTGCACACTTCACTCTATTAAGCCAACAAAAGTGCCTAAACCGACAAAATGTAATTATACAACCTTTCGTGGCATTGTAAGTGCCCATCCGAGCAGATAAGCAAATTCCCCGTTGCTTTCATTTCTATTACACAAATAAATCGTTGGATTTTCGAGAGAGAGAAAAAAACTATTGGAGCTCTCAACAAATAAAAATAGCAATGTCATAATATTTGTGTTCGTAGGATTTTCAATAATTCCTGGATTCCCAACTGAATTAAATATGTACATATACCTAGAGATACTTCACAATATTTCGTTCGTTTGCACCTAAAAACCGACCAGAACCGGAAATAAAAACCAACAATTCGGTATAACGATTCTCTTCATTGCCAGGTATTTAATTTGTAATGCCAGGAGGTATGTACATATTATCTGCCTGCGTAACTGTCATGAACGAAACTTTTCTGACACGTGGATAATACAGAGATTGGCATTACCTTTGTTGTCCACCATATATCACCAACAACATCTTTTTGACTCCTACAAAAACCCTTATACTACCTATGCAACATTCCAATACAAAAAAATCATTTCCCAAAAATCTGTCATGTCCCGGAGAACAGACTAAAATATTTAAAACCCCTCGACTTTCCATGTTATAAAAATTATACAGACAAACAGATGAAGATTACTTACTGTTGCTCATTACTACAGTTTCCAACGCACTCTAATCAAGAGTTTTTGTTTGCTTTGTAGCTTTTCATAAAGGAACACAATAACTACACACCTATCAATAAAATGAGCGTATAGATACTTCCATCATTTTTTAAAAACATTTCATTCTCAATCCCTACAAGTGCTCTTTATTTCCCTAAAAAGGAAGCCATCATCATCAGTCCATAATTTCTTTCAAGAAGGTATCCATCTGGATTCTGTTGTTTTTTCTTCCAAAATGCGTTACGTATGTACCTATCCTCCTTGTTTGTTCCTATAAGTTCTCCGTCAAAGTTCTCCATAACTCTGCCATCAAAGAAACTCATGGCAGAACAAACCTTTCATTCATGGAAAAATCAACATTTTTTCTGTAGGAAGTGGAATGCTTCTGACTGTGAATGTGAGCTGTTGTGTATCCCCGTTTTCCTTTTCTCCTCTTCTTCCTAGCCCATCATGAGAGTGCTGGGCTTGTGTGTGGCAACTCACAGCATCACCAACTCACAGTTTTCTTGTGTGCAATCAAGCGCTAACCAATTTCTTTTCCTTGTGACTTTTTTAAACAGGGGAAACCTATGAATTCACTTAGGACGAAACGTATGTCGCGTAATCGTATAATATTATTAGGTATTATTATGCTCTCTTATACGTAGGTTCGCTCGTGAAATGTCATCAAAATGTGTTAAGGGTAAAAAAATAAACTTTTTTTCAGCGATTTTTTTATGCATCAAGATTACGCTTCCCAAAACCCAACTTTTATCTTCTCCCTTGACTACTGTGTGTAGTAGGAGCAGTAAAGTACATATATTATGTATCTATGCATTTTGTAAAGAACATTTTATTATTAAAGTAGGGTAAACTGTCAAGTTAATACAAGTTTCCTTTTAAAGTTTCATTATCGTGGTACTCCTATATGCTTTATGGTGGTTCCTTTCATTTCCAGGCTCTTAGCCTCGATTTAGATTATTAACGACAGCTCCAGTCGTTACGATGTTACCTACTTCTTACCTACCTACAACCTTTCAACCATTTATGCGACGACGACGACGACGATGATGATGTCGACGTCTACGCGTATAAACTGAAATATGCAGTAAACTTATGTGGGAACTAATTATCAGTACTGTAATGCTTTTCCTCACTCATTCCCTTTTGTCTACTCGGCAAAAAACTTGGATAATTTTTTGCGTTTTTATTCTACTGCGACGGCCTTAAAGATGAATTTTAACAACAGACGTTGACTCAGCGAGATGTTAAAAGAAACATTCATGAGTGATTTAAAAAATGTAAAACACACAGATTGTGTGTGTCTAGTTTTCGCTCTCTGCCCAGTAATTTTAGAGATAATTATGTACGTACAAAGTACATTCATGGCTTGCAGTTATTCAGAGGATAATATTATTGCGTGTGCTGCGTGTACAAAATGAAAGTAAATGAAGCCAAGACTGATGCCTGAGTCTGAATTAGATTACTGAATGCAGAGTATATGGACGCACAAAGAGGCAATAATTAATCTTCGCGGAGTAAAGTCTAATTGGATTGTCTTATATAACCACTACATGATACATATCATTCATACGTGTTGGGTACAAATGATTATGAAGGCTCATATGTTGCGCACATGTAGAGATGATTCAGTGAAGAGAAAAAAGATGTTTCATACCTAATCATTATTATTATTATGTTTCTTAAGAAATCCAAATTTGTAGGATGTGAGAGCATTAGTTCTGATTTCATTGTTTTATCACGCAGCAGATGTGTGCCAACAGAAAGAAAATACTGTTATTCACATCTTCAAAGCTTACAAAATAATCATGATAGTATTTTCTCCACAGTAAATTCCATTGCCATGCAATTAAATTGAATCACTAAGGATAACTTCCGATCCTGGTGAAATGAGTGTATTATTATTACTGATTAATTAACACAATGATGATAAACGACTGTCATATGTACAAAATAATGATCACAAAGCATAATATGCATTCTGATAAAAGCACAAAGCCTGTCAGGATATGCACAATGTCTCTCTAATGATAATTCTTCTCATATTATCTCCTCCTTAATCATTGCTAATTAACCGAAACCCTATCACAACTTTGGGAAACTCTTCTTTCTCTCTCCGTCGTGGTGGCTTTTGTAAAAAGTTGCTCTCTGTGCATTTCTATACTCTAGCAACTTTCATGGAAAAACATGTACGTCTGATGTTCAGAGAGAGAGATGCTCACCCGCAATTGATTTCAACTTGTCCCTCATTTTCGAAAACGAGATGGAAGCCAAGCCACGGAGACTTTGTTAATTGGTAAAGTATGGAGTCTGCTGATTTCATACCACATACTATCCAGCAGCTCATGAGCTCATCTTGTTAGCCAACAGACAAGAAGTGTAAGTTGAAGGAAAGTAAAAGACTCTCCTGCTTGTTATATGATACGTTATGTTGTATTATGAGATTAGATTGAGAAAAAAGGTTCTAAAAAATCCAGTTTCTTTTTTTTTTCTACTAACTAACCACACAGCATATAACTGTAACTGCCACCTATTCTTTTTATTTTTATTTCTCTCTCTCTCTCTCCCTCTTTCCATGTAAGCTGATCCGTCGTTCTTGTTGATCTCCGACCCATCTCGAGAACTTTTTACTATAAAGACTACAAAAACAGGCAGCTCTCTACATATTTATTTGACTATCTTTATATGCCTTTTTGAATGTGTGTGTGCGTAGTGTGCACTACATGTGTTCTGCCACCGCTCAAATCCAGAAACTACTTTAATACGTTGTTTCTTTGTTGTGTGTAGTACACATTTTGTTGGATTAAATACAAGAAAGAATAAAGTTGTACGTGTGTAATTTCCTTCAGTTAGGTTTACGGGGAACTGAGAAAATCCAACTTTCAAATAATATTACATCCATATATGTACATGCATATTATATATATTATTCTACCTACTTGTACATTCATTTTGTTTTCCTTCGTCTCTATTAAATATCCAATTCGCCATTTTGATATGGCATATTTATCCATGTGCCTACTCACTTACTACAAACAACAATAATATGCATGTATTCTCAGAGCAACAGAGAGAGAGAGAGAGAGAGAACACGAACGCTTTCATTTTCATTTCAATTCACTTTCTTTCCTTCTCTCTGCAAGACGGGTATTAGGTTGGCTGGTTCAATCTTTTGCATGCCGTGCCTCCTCTTGTCATCAGTCACTTTTAGCTTGCTAACTGATGCCATTCACATGAACATTTGTGGTGGTTGTAGATTGTAGACTATGTGATTGTGCAACTGTTCGAATTCCCTCTGTTCCCCTCTAATCCTATACTCTTATCAGACAGGAGACAAGTGAGGCTTAACCAAATGAATTTATAACAAGTACAATTACCAAACGAATGTACATAAACAATACCAATTAAATACAGACATATATAGTCAAACTATTATGGAAGAAAACTTTTTTTATGAAATTTTTCGAGACGATAAAAAATGTTCAATGACGTGAGCATGTAATGTAGTAGACATACGTAGGTGTGTGTACCTAACTGGAAATTTGTTAGATGCAAATGGAAGTTGGAGCCATGTAAAAAATTCGTTTTGGAAATTAGTATATTGGCTTATCTCAAAGTGACAATCTACACTCTCTTTATGACTGTTAAGCTTATAAATGATAACGCATTCTGTCTGCTTTTTTCATATTTTACTCCTACCACGAACGAAACTTGAGTTTTATCATTTTCTTTTACAGTTGCTATATATCTACTACGGTGCAAAAGATTTTTGTTACTTTTGCCTTGCTAATATTTTTTTAGAATGAGAAGATCGACAGTTTTGCTAATAATAAGAAAAAGAAGAAATATTTTTGGTATGGCAAGAGAGGAGTATACGAATGAATTCCACTTGATGAATCACTCGTCAGAGCTTGTCTTTCCTGTTGCAAGTGATAAGTGTTTTTTTGTTCTTATTCTTTGTGTCCTGACTTCAATGGCAATTATATTTTTAATGCATTAAAACTTTCTTATTGGCTACATGGTAATATTTTTTCTTCTGAGAAATCGTATGGAGTTGTAAAAGCTAATATTTTGGAAATTATATCCCATATCATGGAAAAACTTTTCTGGAACTATATAACGACTAGTATTCAAATGATCGCAAAGGATACTCGGAATAGATATACCAATTAAAAATGTGCATAAAACTTTCAAAATTATGATATGCCATCCATTAATTGGGTTTTCAAGGTAATACAAGTCTGTCATGAGTTTCTTATGATTTTAGTCATATTCCTCAAACCAAACATGAATATAATATATTCTTATGGAAAATTTTTATGAAGTTTCGGATATTTCGTCATAAGTATTGTATTTCATATTTTATAAATAAGCTATAATCTAGTCAATATAAACGGTAAATGAAAACCAAATAATGAATTATTGACTAGAGGTTGTGATGCCATAATAAATGGATGCTGCGTGACTGGTGAAAGTATGCATGCTTACTCCTAACGCTTTTTTAATGATAAAAAATGACTAAAACCTCAAAAATTGAAAACATCACACTCTCTCTATAAACTATAAAGAAAAATAATCAAAAAAATTTAATTCAATACTTACATAAAAAGTCACCAACTCTTCTTCTCTTTTGGTTTCTTGAAGAAATGAACTAGTAGTAAATTCCCTTCCGACCTGCTCCGCTTTTTTTCTTTCTCAAGACGCTGTTATCCGTGAGCACGAAATACTTAATAAATGTTTTTTTGGGGTAATGTAAACACCAAATGGGCACAGCTGAAATCAATCTGTTTTACTGCCTTGTAGACAGACGTCTGATGGAAACTAGAAAGTTATCTTATGATACTCCTTGTTCTTATTCCGCTGCTAACGCCGCTGCTGGCTTTTAGTTTTTTGACTTATTTTTACTACTTCTCTCCTTGTCTCGTCGGGTGTGTGTGTGAGAGAGAGCACCAGAGAGAGAGAGAATGGAAGAGAATGAGCGTTCCATTTAGTGAGCGAGCTTGATTCACACTGATCGTCTTTCTCGTGATTTGGCCTCCTTTTACGCAGTTTCCTTCCATAAGGGGATGCATATTATACCCTTTCTTCTTGTTCTTCCTCTTCTCTCTCGAACAAAAATCTATCTTGTAATTGTGCTGATGATGATAATGGTGGTGGTAACCAAACCAAACCACCACTTGCTGTACATGATAATATGATGATGACTTTTCATGCATCCACCCAACCAACCAACAACGCATGCATATGTGTGGATTATAGGTTGCGCGTTTTTTTTTCAGTTTGGTTTTGGTTGATGTGTAAACGCCAGTAAAAAAAGAGAAGAAGAACAAGTCAGTCAAAAAGCCAACAGGATGGAAATCTGTGAATTCAATGTGTCTGCTAGCTATAGTGGTAGTGAATCTGTGTGTTTGCTGCTGTTAGCATGATGCATGCATAAATGTATGAATGACTAGAGGACGTATTGTATTTCTCTCCAGAAAAAATAATATTGTTGAAAGTCGAAACATTATAACGATATTCACATGTTGTCCTCTGGTGGTAATGGTGGTGGTGGTGAAATGGACTTGTTTGCAAGAACATGGAACATCACACTATATATTCCACTGAAATATGGATAAGGGTTTATAGATGCATATTATACTTTTAGCATCGGCAGCAGCACCAGACACCAAAAATCCAGAGGGCCAGATGAACCTCAATCTCATCCTCCTCCTCATCGTCTTCACAAAATGTATAAACAAAAAGCATGCACACATTAAGTAAAGTATGGTGTGAAAATGGGAAAAACGTCCTCCCTCCAAAAAATTGAGCGTGATTTTTTTTCTCTCTCTCTTCATCTCGTATTTACTGTCTACTCGACTAATATCGGTGCTTTACTGCCTACAAGACAAGACTTTACAGTCATCATCGTTATATATTTATTGCAAGCATTAAAATTCATATATGTAGTTTCTAGTACTATAAAATATCTCTTGCCTCCTTCCACATCGCCATCATCATCGTCATCATCCAAGAAACGCAGAGTTCACAAGATGAGTGTGGGTATAAGGCACCCGCTCCTCTAAAGCAGCACAACAATTTTCCTCAATAATAATAATAACGCAGTCATTGTGCATTCGTCTAGCTTTTGCCAAGGCAAGGGAAAAAGGGAACGATATTTGACAAAGACAAAGGTTTCATTGTTTTACAATATTTATCACAGGCATCATTTCATCTTTCCACATTTTTTCACTTGAAAAGGTTTGAGGAACCCTATTTTCACTACCAAAGTATCGGTACTGAAAAAAAAGTATTAAGAAGGGTATTTTAAGAAAAAGACGAATGATCAAAGCAGTGTTCCTGAAAGCTGCTTCAATGCAAAGATTTTGTGTACACTCTATATTTTATGAATATGAATGCATAAGTGGTTGACAAGGAGACTGATTGATTTTCTTGGCAAAAATTAATGTAATGCCAGCACTTTGTGTGAAATGGTCCTGATGATCTCTGACTACATTTAAAGTTAATAGCCTTATTTCTTGCAAGCCATGTATCAATCGACGTTTGCATACTAATAGAATTGGTGCATGTTGTGATGCTCACAAAGAGGACCATTGTTTTTTACCTTTTGCTAGGGACAAAAATAGTGAGTTGCGATGTATGTCACCATTCATGCATTGTCACGGACGAGAGAGACAGAGAGAGTAGCGATTGATTGACCATATGGTTAACAATCAAAACGGTGAGGAATGCCAGAGTGTCGATTGTCTTTTCTGAAAATTTTTATCAAGTGTGCACACAAAGTCAAAATTTAGGAATCGTAATGCAAACAGAATGAACGTCTAAAATAATATATACGATGCATTTCACGTAGACAATGATACCAAAACTGATACAGTCGCCAGTCTTGCTCCACCACATACAACTGGATAATTGAATGTAATACTAGTTCACAGCGCGTTAAAAAACTCCCTAACAAAAATGGTTATGAAACACAGCATCTACATATATCCAACATCATTAAAGTCTCGTCGTACAGACTGATTATGGAAGGAAAAAGGACTCGCGGCCATTATGATAAAAATAGCAGAAAGTGATGCTGATCAGAGAAGTGGGCAGTAACGCATTCTCACCTGAAAATGAACACTTGTTAAACTCTTGTTTATAGAGCAGCAGCAGTAGGAGCAGCAAAAGAGAAAGCTAATAGCCCATAATGATCTGGATATTTTTTGTTTTGTTTTCTATCTTGTGCGTTCCCCATTTCCCATCCATATTACATGTTATGCCTCTACTTGTGTTACCATTACCATATAAGTAATAATATGTGTTTAGTGTGTATATTATTTAGAACAAACCTTGTGTTTGCTCTCATCATTAATACATCACACGGCGATGTAGATACATTACTTAGAAAAAATGACAAAGAGAGTCATGGTAAAAATCAGAGAGAAACGTACGCCCACTTTGTTGTATAGTTGACAGTACACAAGATTACATTTCATCGTTCTCGCCTACCGATCATATTTCCGTAGTGGCATCAGCAGCAGCAACAGTAACTCCTTCCTTGACTTGTGCATCATATCATCACGACGATGATGATGATGAAGATGGTACAAAACATACAATACGACAGTACTGGAAAATGTACCAAAATTGAATTTTTTGGACGGTTACAACAAAAACTCAATCGAATCAATAGCACTTTTCAGTACAAACAAGTTTAAGTTTTTATGTGTATTGGAGTAGCACGACATACAAGTATGCATGTATACCTATGTACACAGGAGATAATATTTTATTTGAGCAAACTATATGATACTGATACGCTGGCTGGGTAACTAAGTAAGTACAGGATGAATTCTGCCCTTAAGTCATGATTTCCGAAATTCTTTCGACAAAAGGAAATAATACAATATTGCTACATTCGATATGGAAATGCCACGTCTTAACCAATTTTTTATATTTGCCGTATAGGCATTATATTTATTATTTGTGAAGTAGCATTGAGAGAGAGAGAGAGAAAAGCCTTTGCAGTTTAAAAAAAAGTATATATCTCTATACAAATATTTTGGAAAAGAATGGTGTAGCGGGCTTCTGGGAACCATACTGTTCTTTCCCTTCACATTATTGCGAAAACCCTTTGATCAATTTTGTCAGAGAAGATCTTATGAAATTCTATTCTAAAACTTTGTGATTTGTGTAATTTAAATTTATACATTGAGGCTCTACTTACTACTACTACCAACTGTAATGGCTCTTTGCAACTAGTTGAGCATGCAAACATCAAACAAAATCTCCACACGGATCTCTTGTCTGTCGGTGTGGTGATGGTAGCCAGTGTCATAAACATGGGGTGTTCATGTGTATAAATGATTGTGTACAGATATTAGCAATTTTACTCGTTTTTTCCATTCTAACCCGTCAGCGTGGCTCTCTATAAGATTTCTTCATTCGTAACTAATTACTATCCACTATTTCCCTTTAATTATAGTGATTCACCTTTCTTTGACAACTGCAATTAAGTGGAAAATTGGTAAAGAAGGAAATTAGCTCCAAGCTCGGCATATAGAGACACAAAGATTCCAGCTTAAAGTTAAAGAAAAGGGGCAACAAGAACAATGCAAGCTCAGTCAGAGATCGGCAGCCATATACTTACTTGCTAGAAATATTTGAGAGAGAAGCTACTTATGGTCCCACGAAATAAACTTTCTCCTCACGACGACACTTTCTTGCTCTTAAAACTTGAAGTATGTTGTACCATATATACCGCTGTCTGTTACGTTGGGTTTGTTTAGTCTCTTCTGACAACTCCCCCGATTCTCAACTACAAAAGCAGAGCCATAAGCACAGAACATACACACACACGACCCGCAGTTCCCGTTCCTTTGCCGCTATGATTTTCTCTTCTCTCTCTCTCTCTCTTATTACAAAAGATACTATTTAGCTTTTACTTCTTCTTCTCTGCGACTTCTTCTCTCTGTTACTCCTCGGCTATGATAATAATCATCAGTCGTCGTATCAGTATTATGCTTGAACAAATACAATATATGTGAGCCTGAAGTTGTTTTCGTGTGTATGCGGCTTGTGGTTCACATTTTCATGAATGGAGTCAATGAATGTGACATTATTAAAATAAAGTAAGGCATTTCGTATTTTCCATAATATCCGAAAATGAGAACGCAGAGAGGAGGAAAGAAAGTGGTATATATATGCCGAGCTCCTCTCCTCCTCTCAACTCCCATATTACATTACATACTTACGTGGAAGGGATATTCTCAAAGAGTTTCAGAAGAAAAGAAAACTAGCAGCATGGCTTGTATAATGGTGCAGTTCATTATGGGCTAAATAGCTGCTCACATTATTATATTTACGCCCTTTTGGTATTCAAGAGAGCAGCCGCTTGCATTCGACATTTAGAATATATTATACGTATCCACAATAATTCACACCACCAATGAGCATATTACGGCTAGCAAAAATATATATATGATATACATTTCCTGCATGCCGCCACCAAATAGGAGATGTAATAACGAGGTTATATTTTGAATGAACTGGCCAAGATTTAATTTTAAACACTATCGTATATATATGGTGGTGGTTAGGATAATAATAATTGTGCTTACAATGAATTTATTAACCTTCTTCAAGGTGCATCTTTAAGGAATGCTTCGTAGCTGCTTTGTTTTGATCGATACTCCCACTTTGATCCCTTTGATCCACAGTTAATGGTATATTATTTAGATATGCATTTTTTTTCTTTAGAAATTCAGGAAATGTTTTTTACTGAATTCCTTTTCCTTGAGTTATGTTATGAAAGGAGCTGATAAATAAAAATTATAGCTGGCTTCTGAATTAATATTTTTCAAATGAATAGGATATATCTAGGCTCCCAATTCATTTTTCACTTTGGGTTATCCACCAAGAACCTTGGCCATTGGCAGGGCACGGACACGTTGTGCATGTATTATTAAGTTGATATTCTCCCATCAGCGTATATATTAACTGATAACCTCTATAATCATAATATTTACTTATTTTGGACATATCTATCTCCTGATATATCTTCATGAAACCTGCATTCTACAGTCAGCAATCTGCTTTTGACAGCTGCTATTGACTGGATGACGGAAAATCATCTTTAAAAATTTCACGTCGGCATTCACTTCCGATTTGGGCAATATAATGTATGTGTGGAACCCATTTTTTTACTCAGCCCAACTTTGCCATCATCCCTAGACTCCAGATACGGCATACACATTCAAATGATGGCCTTTATTCCACTTCTGTGGAGGCATTAATAATTTTTGGCTTGCCACTTTAAGGGTACAGCATGCACGCATCTTTTTGGTCGGTCGATTTTCTCTCTCGAAAGTTGCAAAGCCCTTTTCTACCAATCTCTTTGAAACTTGCCCACTTTTCACTGTAGCAAAAAAAGTCAATATACATAGATACCTAACTCCTTTTTTAAAGAAAGTTTTAAGAAAAGAAAACGCCCATACTAATTTATGCAGCAAGACAAAACTTATTTATTCAGAGCATTACATCAGAACGATGGCTGAAAAAGACTTCATTTTCGAATCAGTAAACCAATAAACTTTCAATCTGAAACCATCCGATGAACTGATATTACAAAATCGCATTCCGACTTTGAAGTGCGAGTGGAAATGGAATGCTTATATTTAACTTAGATTATCATATTAAAATATTTAGCAATTCTGTTGTATTTAAAGACTACGAGTTGCTGGAAGCAAACCAATCAAAATTGTATTTAAATTACAATGCAAGAATTTCGCTCTCGTTGCTTCTTTTTCCAATAGTGAACGTACTGACTGATTTAGTAAAAACTTAAAACATTGCAAAAAAAGAAGACGAGAGGCCTTCTGCACTTTTTAGAGTAGTTTTGCTTTGCTTACATAAAGTATGCAACCAAAACGCTGCTGGATCAAACGCAATATAAGAATCATTACGAATTTTCTTGAGTCAGCAAAGCCATACTGGTCTGCAAATGGACTCCGTAGATCGAACTGCCGATGAAGAAATTCCTCTATTTATGTTGGAAGAAATAAGAATAAGATGGTTTAATGGCAATGTCAGAAAAAATGGTAAAAGTCAACTCCGGCTTTCTGTACTTTGTACATTGCATCCTCGTACCTCTTCTTCCTTTTTTCCTATCTCTCTCTTCCTTTCTCGCTCTCTTTTTCTCTCACAAAACATGCATTCAAGTCGTTCGTTGGTATTTTTTTTCTTTGAGACTATGCCTACTTGCCCAAGCTGCTTTTTCTTTATTATTATGGCTCAAGGATATACTTAAATTCGTTAAAAAAATATAATTTTACGACGGGTTCACATTTTACAAAAATTGTCAGATCAGTTTTCTGTAAAGGATCGTGAACAAATTGTTATGAATCGAATTAGAGAGCGGTCCCAAAGCACCATAAAAGATACAAAATGTATAAAAAACTGCATGCATGTGCGCCACTGGATCCTGATACGTTTGAATACTTATATGTACAAGGAATACACTGTATCCTATTATAACGAAACATTTATCCTTAACTTACATTTCCAAATAAAACGCGTCCTTTTCATTGCAACAAAACAGTCCCCAAAGACTAAAAAGGCAGCGATAGAAGCGGGCTTGATTGTTTCGGTATTTTACATGGAGGTAGACGTAATATTTGTAAACGTGTGCTTGTAAAATGTATAATATTATTATCTATAGTGCCTATTACCACTTACCGCATCACTATACTGTAATATTATTAATATGCAATGCAATCATATTATAGTAATAAGAATACCAAGTACAACAGCATTTAAATGTCAGCAATATCGATTAAGACTCATGGTCTGATGATCTCATTGAAAGTTGGAAATGTCACAGGAACATTACGTTGTCCTGGAGCACCTTCCCTCTTTGTTCCTTTATTGTTATTATATGCTTTACATAGGAATGATTTTATTCTTCATTTTTGCTCATTCTTCTCCTCCCTCCCTCTCTCTTCTTCTGACTCTGCCATCTAATATTCTTTTCCTCCATCCATCCATCCAAACACCACCGACACCGTCAAGTCAACTTCTCTAGGTATTGTAGCTCATGCCCTATCCCTTCCTCCTCCAAAGTATTCTTCCACTCGTCGTGGGAAAAGGTCTCATGATATAAATGGTGGTGGTTGGAATATTTTATGGTGCTTACAAAAAACTCCTCTGCCGCATTCATAACATTATGATATTTGTAGTAAGTGTCAACGCTCCTCTGCCCAACCGTATAGGAGAAGACATATTTTGCTGTTTCACCACCACCATATAATAATATTACAAACTGAAAACACTGAAAGCTCGTAGTATTACAGAAGGAGAGAATGCTCATACCATAATAATAATAATAATAATGAAAATATGCGGTGATGGTGATGATGAAAGCAGTTTCACTAAAAGTCTTAACTTTGAACAATCTGCGTGGTACACTAGGAAAAATGGGTGTGTTTTTGTATGCTTTCGCTCGTATATTCCTCATCGTCTTGTGATTTCTTATATACGTACTGGCAGAGAGAAGAAAAACGACAACTGTTTTACATTGTGGAATAATGAGTCATCACAGTGTAGTATTTCAAAATTACTATATACATATGTGCGATCATGGATTAGAAACGCCTCGTCGTCACAAGAATGTACTAGTCATCTTTTTGGCTGTAAGTTATTGCGGTAATGTCCAGCGCTACCATAATAATAATAATAATATTATATTTCAAGAAAATTAATTGGAGACGTATGCGCACTACGGATCATTAAATTCATGTCCTGGATTCCCAACGACGTATGATGAAGAAACAACATATATAAATATGTAGAGAACAATACATGCTATATTAAGCTAACTGCTACTAACACTTGGCTAAATGACATTCAACACTTCTATACATCTCTTAAATTTCCCTGATCATCTTTCCCATCCGTTTTTATACACTTTACTCGTGCTAAACGAGCTCCATTTTTTGAGGTTTCAAGTGTGGAGTGATTACGGATGCCAAACATCGTTCAAGTCAGTGAATGCATAAAAATTTGCGAAAAGATATAAACAACAAAAGAAAGAGTAAGTTTGTTAGTCAGAGTAGCTGTTAGTGTAGCCAGTACAAATACGCTTTCTTGATGATTACATACTTTTTTGCACTCTGAAAACTGCTTGCCATAAAAGTGCATAAATGACACAATGTGTTAGAAACAATGCCCATTGCATCCAACACGAGCTTCCCTTTTTCTTTAGAATTTCTCCAGTGAAAGATTACGAGAGGCAGAAGATCTGAAACATTTCGAATCAACTCAGCTATACCAAAGTTCTGAATGTTATATGAGGTTATATGTTGATGGCATGTTTTAAATGTTATCTATGCTGACCTGAATACCCCAAAAATATATATACAATACATAAATCTTTTTTGTTTTTTCATTTTATAAACATTCCCGTGCACGCAACAAGAAAGCGCGTCATGGACATCACATCTTATCTGAACTAACTCCATTAGTTTGTAAGCATTATCATTTGTGCTGCTACCGACGGACAAACATGGCAAAAGTCACGAATGTGCTTTTACAGTTTACAACGTGTGCATACAAACAACAAGTACAAAATGAATGATGGTAAAAAGTCGAAATACGTATAAATGGCTGGTTGGTGGTAAGTGATATGGAATATATGCTTATCTGGTGATACAGACAAGACAAGAGAGGCTAACTTGAGTAGGTATACAGCTAAGTAAACTTCCAAACCTTCCTGGCTGGCACAGTAATCAAGAGCCAAACTTCCTCCACGACTCGGTGAAGAAGATGTTGATAGCACGAACTCTGTTTTTGTTGCAATCTCTCAGCTTTCTGAACCCAATTTCTAATCAGTAGTATATAGTAATAGAAATGTACGATGCCCAAAGGTTCTTTCCACATAATGAGATAATATGTGACATTGAAAAGGAAGGAAAAAGAAAGAATCGTGTTATCGTGCAAAGTCTACCCACCACACAATGCTCAACACTACATACACCCTTGCGACAAGCAGGATGGGATTCAGAGCACACAAATGGAAATGAAACATCACGGACTTTTAATGAATTGTGGATAGTTTTTTAAAGTACAAAATTACATAATTTGTTTATTATATGGAATACTGGAGTACGGGCTTAATAGGACATGGAATGAGGTACTTTCGCATAATAGTAGGGAATAGTACTTAAAACAAATGACAGATGAAATGAAGGTGGTTGTGTTGCAGTTTATATGAGCACACTTTTCCGTAATAAACATAATTCATTAGAGGAGCCTCTTCTTGTTGAAAGTGAAGTGCGCTGATGTGGTATGTGGGAAGTGAGATGGTGAATGGGGTACTTAATCTAATGACATAACGCGAATAATAAAGCGCTAAAGGGCATTGCTCAATTTACCCACGTGTTTGTAGCTACATATTACTAAAAATAGATTTTGTCAGTTTTTGCTCACTCTGTTTTGACTCTGTGAGAATTGTTCAATGATTTTGCACCATTTATGCAATAACGACAGCAGCGCGACAACATTTTACAGGAGAAAAGGCAACGTTAATTTCAGTATTGTTCCTTAAACCCAATTGAATGAAAATGGCTTCCATTCTAAATTTTTAAGCTTTTCGTACTGTAACAGGCAATGGGTCAAATTTATAGGATCCAATGTGACGGGGGCAAGGAGTATAAGAGATAAAGAATATTTTTGTTTGTTTTCCATGCAGGATTCAATGCATTGTGTAATAAAAAGTTTGGGATTTACCGCAAATTTACCTTTAACAAATAGACATAAGTCCCTATTCATGACTTTTATCATCTTGACTCCTCCACAGCTTTTATTGTAGTAGCACATAGCGATTTCGTCTCTTTTGACAAAAGGTTCGTAAAAGGAAGGAAAGTGCTGTGCAAGGGACGCTGACACATGACACATGTGACGGTTTACCGTTCTCCGTACAAGAATCACAAGCAAGGACTTATTGGTTACTTTATGCCGTTCAAAGTAAATTCCTGATCGTTCAGTTCAATGTATTTCACTGTCTGACTGACTGAACAGAAAAACTTATCCCTTTATCCACAAGAAGCTTACTTACATTATTATTACCTATGCTGTTGTAGTAGAAGTCATAGTGGAGTTTCTAGAAAAGTGAATTTTATGGACACTAAACTTCACCCTTTCACATGAGGTTTTGCAAAGTAGTCTTTCATGGAGTTCAACTGTTCAACAATAGGTACACACATTTCGTTTGGAGGGTTTCATGCAGGCCTTTTTCTTTGGAAATACTTGGAGAAACACTGCGTAGGTAGGTTCTGTTCGATATGCACATTAGAACAGTCTCGTCGATCTTTGCCGTTATAGTGCACTGACAAGACCAATGCATTATTATGCTGCCAAGAGGAAACGAAAGTAGTATTAGCAACGCAAATGTAGTAAGCACGTTTCAAGAGTATTGAATAAAGCGCATTTCTTTGTAAACTTTGAGCTCTTTACTATCATCATAAGTTTCATTGCGAACCCCAAATGAATTCCCAATAATACCCGTATTCTAAAAACTTCTACAAATATTGTAATTTATGTACTAATCGTCTTAAATGAAAGGCACATACATATACGACTCATAGGCAGTTGAAATGATCTTCCTATTGCCTTTAGTACAAACATATTACATTTTTGTTTATTTCAAGTTTTACAGAAATGCATGTCTGCATGACATACAAACGGCTGTTTTCTTGAATGCAGGTTAATTGAACCAGTAGTCAATAGTGAATTTAATTACTTAAAAATGTAGCATAATTATCACTGTCTGTTAGAATAGAACAGATCTACATATAAGAGTGCTTTGGACAGGAGAAATGATACTTGTGACTTTGTTTTCGCTACGAGTGAGTTACTCTTCAAACAAGCCATGAGACACTGCTTGACATCTAGCCATCAGTTGGGAAAGTCGTTTGCAGTGCAGAGAAATAGTTTCCTAGAGGGAAGATGGAAGCACATGTCTTTCTGTTGGAACAAAGCGTTAAGCAAATAGTAAAAAAGCAAAGGACGGAAAGAACCGTTTTTTACAATGAAGGCTATTCAAAAAGCTGTGTTAGAAGCCTCAATAACTCGTATGATGCCCAATTTGGGCAGCCCAAATCTTTTCATACTGGAGAACAAATGCGTTGTACGCTTTTAGATGTTAGCTTTCGCTTACTCTGCACTCCATCATGTCAGAACAAAACTAAACGAAGCTTTTGTATGGAAGTCGCGCTGATGCCAGGAAAACATAGATGGCTGTTGCAAAGCTTGCAAAAGATTCATGGCACAGTAAGCGGTCTTGGGCAACATGAAGCTCAGCTTAAGTTTCTATTAAAACGAAGCAAAAAACCATCACAGCATATTATATCATGTTCGTCGGTCGGTGATATACCTTTGACGGTAATCTGTACCGGGGCATAGTGAAAACATTAGAAATTACTCAGCATCATCATTATGTAAATATGATTTGGGTTATATGAAGCATTTTCATTGTCTGGACAAGTGCTAAAAGAAAATGGACAATGATTGACGATTGTAAAGAAAGACAAAACACGGCATTCATGTTCCAAAGAGTGTCAGCAAAGTTTGAAAGTGCAAGTAAGAGAAAAGAGAAAACCGTGAAAAAATCAAAATAATAGATTAGTTCAGCGTTTCACGATTCGAACTTTCTTACCTCCACGTTAGATTCGTATTGGACCACTTCTGCCCTTGAACAATGAATCTTCGATGTCGTGACTTGGAGTTAAACTGACCCGTCAGGATATCCGGCACACCACATCGAGGAGTTCGTATCAGCTTCAAAGTGGAGTCGTCTATTTCACCTGTTACTGTTAGATTGGCGAACCCCTGGAAAGATTAAATTGTTGAAAGAAAAAAGTTTTTAGATATACATACAAGTCATCATATTTTCCATAAACCCGCACATTTACATAAAAAACAATGGTATCTTTGATATACTGCAAGTTCACACCTGGAGCTCACGAATTGCCTCCCGCATTCGCTCTTCCGAAACCTGGTTACGTATTTCGAATCCCGACTGTGGTAAATAGCCAAACTTGAGAAGATAATGTTGCTGAAAAGAAAAAAAGAATAGAAAAAATATGAGCTTAAAGATGATGATGATTGACATGCCTTGCTTGGTTAGACATTATAAAACTTTATGGAAAAAAATAGCGAGTCATATATAACATCTCCAGACGCTGAAAGTAATTTAGACGAGAAAAGTGTCTCGTGCAATGCTGTACTTAGCATAAAACAAATCCTCTCGCACGTAACTCCCATTTAATTAAAAGTGAAAAGTACAAGTCAGAAACATAATTATTACATAGGCCTCAAAGGAACATCCCGGTCATTACTCTGTCAAAAATGACGAACCACTTCTCAATTACGAAGGCAGTGCGTGTGTGTAAATCCCTACTTGAGTGCAGCGCCTGTCGCTGATGTGTGCATTATTTAGTCAGTAAAAATATTATGTTCAAGATGACGAGTACATAACACACACTCTACGTTAGTTACGGCGGTGGTGGTAGTGGTATGATTTTTTTAAACCGTAAAGTTATTTCAACAATCATCATCTGTCGGGTGTGTTTGTTGGGTGTAAACTAATCTTTTCTACTTACTTAAAACTCACATTATAATATTGAGCCAACGACGATGATGCATAAAGTAATGATATCCTATATAGTATTCATAACGCCTCATGATGAGTTTGTGAATATTTATTTAGAAATATGTAATCTTGAATTTGGCAGCGGAGCGCCAGAGGAGGATAAGCATTATGGGCTCCTCAAACGACAGACAGTGAAGCGGAAACACTTGAGACAGAAAAAGATTGTTATTTCCCTGTTGATTATCTTGAAAATTTTCATATGAACTGGTGGGTCGGCCGACGACAGCGACATGCGTGTTTGTATATATTTCATAATCCATATATGCATGCATTGTGAATACTAATAGCAAATAGCAGTCAAGTTTGAATATTGAGACAGGGTTTGCCGACTTATAATTATGCATACTGTTCTTCCTCATCAAAGTGAGGGAAAAAACTGGAAGGCAATCTTATTGCTTACATTATTATATAATACCTACGCAGTTTTCTCAGTTAATAAGATGCACGAGAAAATGAGCTAGAAGAACGTTACTGATGAGAATGAATAAGCGGAGAAAATGTCACGACTGATTCAGTTTCAGCAAATAATGACGGGTTCTCAACTCTGAGATAAGAGCAAGTTTTTAGGTGTTTCCCTCTGCTTTTTTCTCCTTGTTGCGTATTCCTGGAACCTAGATACTTTCGAATGCAGTTCACATATGCGTTTGTAAGGAATTCGTAAAGAGGTACGCGTTTTTCAACCATATTTTTTCAAGTACACTGCACATTATGCACGTCTGTCTGCAATCTAATTTCTTGTATGACTCTCAACTCTCAAGTATGACGTCTGTAACAAGCCAGATAACGATTATGAAAAGTTTAGTCATCACCGTTTCTCATTAAGCTGCATAAATGCAGCTTTGTTTTTATCGCCAGTATTGCCGTTGCCAGTTCCGGTCCATTGCATTGTCAGCTACAGAATGTTTATTGGATGCACGAACATGTGGCAGCAGTTTCGGCGTAAATAAATAAGATAAAAATGCAAGTACAAAGGAGGTATGTAAATGTGCTGAATTGTTGTGACATCATTTTTCATTCAAGTTGAATCGTGGAAGAGCTAACAGGGTACTTTGCTAATTAATTTGCTTAGGCGGCATTGGAGCTCTTTTCTTGAAAAAAAGTACAAAGAAAATGCGGCAATAAAGCAGTGCATTTGATTACCAGATTCCAACTTTGAAAAACCTAAGTTGTTGAAACGCAAGTATGGTGCCAACGCGATGGCGACGCGAATACCTACACATTACGATGAAAAATGTCAGGTACCTCAAGTAGCACATTACGCATTAGTAATAATAGTCTGTTTGAAATTTTGAACTGAATCGATTTTGGGAATCACATCCATTCGTCAAATGGGCCCGTTTAGTTGAAAATGAAATGATATGGTGCAAACGGTAAAGGACAAGAACAAAGAAATCTTTTCCGTTACCAGAAAGACTCAGTTACACAAGATCCTCGCTGAAGTCATGTATTGTGTTTTATTAGACACCCTTATTCCCGTATGTAGATAAATTCTGACAATAACTTTTTTTTATCAGTCAGCATTTTGCAAAGATGACGGATTTGGGACTTGAATTTTATTTATATATTATGGGTCACGTAGCCCATGAATATCGTAATAGTACTGATGAGAGCATATTGACGCAATTCCCTGTTCTTTGTCTATTTTATGGTTGATATAGTGTCTGCTCGGTTCTCAATAAGAACATTTTTATATCCTCTAACGTCTGATCTCCAAAATCTTTCAGTGTCCTTCAAGGTACTGCTGCTGAATTTAAAATGGCTAATATCAATAAATGCCTGAAAACGGCGCACATTACACTCATGCTTCTGAAAAGGTTGCGTGTTGGGTATTATCCCACATTTCAAGTCCTACACTATAATCCTTTGATTCCATGGTGACCAGTGACCACAAGTGTGGACGTCCATTACATATCACATTACATATTTTTCTTTTAGACTCGACATTCATTCCTCTGCTACTAGAGGATACATTCGTTACAGCAATAAACATAAAGAGCTAACAATAAGTGAAAATGTGGAGGTGCGGTCATACGCCAAATGGAATATAGTTAGAATGAAAACGATTCCAAGCATGAAAAATTGCTCCATCATTTTTACGACCTGGCTATTTCTTCATTCAGCGTTGTGTTCTGTGGCCTCACAACGGTCATTTAGTAGGTTGTTCTATTTTCTTATTTTATAACATTTGTCCTCGACGATTCTCCTGTGCACTGTCTCTTCATTAGTTTCGCAGATAGTGGGTAACACCAACCAACCTTATAAACACGACATTCTTAATACCATAATATAGGACAATATATATATGTTACATGCCTATATGAGAACCGTCTTTAAGTAATATAGTCATAACTAGTAAGGTGTAAACCTTTAATACATAACTACCGGAAGTGCGATGTATGCCCAATTAACAACCAAAATACACATTTGACCAATTTCAATATATCTTGCAAGCTCAAATTGAACTTCCCATTGAATTTAATCAAAAAAAATTTTGAGGTCGGAGATCCCTCCCCCTTCCAGGCTCCACCCTGGCGACAGTTGGCCGATTTGGCCCATGGTGTCATGACAAAAATTGATCAGCTTAAAATCCTCTATCAGATAAGCCAATAAAAATTTTTGCCCATAAAGAAGTATGGGGGGTCATATCCCCCACCATTCCCCTGGGGGTAGGGCCCGAAGGCTGAAAATCAATAGGGAACGTGCCCTTGGGCCAAGGTACCTCTATGCCAAATTTGGGCCAAATCGGTCAACGTGGAGGGAAGTTAGAGTGTTGACGGACAGACAGACAGACAGACAGACAGACGGACAGACAGACAGACAGACAGACAGACAAACAGATCAATCGCTATAACTACCTTTCAAGCATTTCATGCTTCCGGTAGTTAATAAATCCATTAACTCGTATTGACGATAGTGACGATGGAACATGCGTACAAGAGCAAAACTGTTGTAATGAAGTGAAGAAGGGTCACGGTTCTTTTGGAAGGTGGTCGGCGGATAGGACAAGGTTTATCAAAGCAAAATTGTGGAAACGCTTTCATCCAAAGTTATCCTCTGATTCTCTAGATAGACAATGGCTCAATGATATGATATGGTACGCTAATTTTATTTGAAAATGTTGAAATCAAGCGTTTTGGTTCGTAATGGCTTCTCCATACTGAACAATCCCAAGGGATGATGATAAGACAATTTTGCATTCCTAGCCATTTTCAAGAAAATGTAGCCACGAACAGACAAACATAAATGCATGTCCTGCCTCCTGATAAGGGTTACTGTTTGTTGGTGTGCCGTACCTTAATAAACGGACACGAAGCAAATTATGAGCATGATGTCGAGGGAAGACAGCTGGCTTGGAGTTTATGTTTCTGCGAATAAACGATGGTGACACCAAAATGAAAATGGGGCAGAAGTCGTCATCGCAAGAAAGGATCCCCGCTGTGATGATCATCACCACTATTTTTAAGTGACTCATATTATGCTTTCATGATGATGCCTTGGAAAAGCTGTGTGTGTGTGTAATGAAAGAAGAAGCAGTGCTTGTCCTTCTTTCTTTCCCATCCTACTGTTTCATGGAAACCTCATGAAAATTTTTACATCTGGCGTATGTGTGGAGTAGTAGTGACAGTTGAGCACTGTGTGTATATATTATGCTAAGCTGCCACTACACACACACTGCTGGAAGAAGGTACTTGTGTAAAACAAACAGGCAGAGAGTGAGAGACCAACTTGGTAGTTGGTTTATAACTTCCATATAAGGGATTTTCTCGAAAAAAAATCCAAAATGCGGAGATGTGTAGTAGAATTGCCTTTTGCTCTTGATGTTGTGAAAGCGTGAAGAAGTGCGATGTATATGGAGTAAGTAATATAGCCGGTTTAAGCTCTTTTTAATGTCTTGACAGTACAGAGAGGAAAAGCGGAGGGACGCAGTAGAGAGTGAGTGAAGTGAACTACTCCCAATCCTACCAAAAAATTCAGTCGGCGATTTTGGAGGAGACGAGTTTGAGAAAAAAAATATGGCAAGAGAGAAGGAGGGTAATTGTATTGGAATATTAAGAGCCTTACAAACAGCTCTGTCAAAAGGATTACGGCTCATAAAATATTTTTGCTTGCCTTTCCTCCTAAATAAATAACTGTACCTATGATGTATATTGTATGTGCACAATATATTATGCCAAAATCTGTGGGACATAAAAAGCATATTTCACAACAGATCCTAGAAGCCCCTAAGTGTTCGGATGCAGTTTCTACTTTACGAACAAAATGTGTAATATACTGAGATATTGGAATAACAGAGCAGAGAGGGTGAGAGGGAGAGAGATGCGTATACTGATGTACAGACGATGAGGACTCATAAAAACAAGTTTCGCGAAAACACTATTTTATGGGATCATGTTACCTCGTACACTACAGTTCTTTTATTACACTCACCGAGATATCTCGAATATACACCCGTCTCTTAAACTGTAGATATAACAGAAAGTTGCTGAGGTAAGCAAAATATTGATCAATTTGTCAGACTCGCAAACCTCACTTATCTCCCATATAGCAACTTTATCAAAGTGGATGTTTATTAGAGAGATGGCAAGAAATCTGGCAAAAAATAATAATTACGTTAGCTAATCACTACGAGCATTGTAAATGAAGTTAAAAATGGTAATAAAATCATAAAATGCGGACTGACGGATTATGCAGGCGTTGCTGTCAATGGGATATGAGTTATTTTTCAATATGGAGGGCCAATTTAGCTTTGGGCGAAGTCGATATGAATGCGTGTATACGGGTCTGGCCAATATTTTCAGCTTTATGATTTACAACTTTTCTGCCTTATGCGACGGCATTTTTGCACAGTTTGATGCAATTTTCAAATTTAAAAGCAGAAAACCTTATGGTGTAGCAAATAAAATGAAAATTAGAATGATGCGTGGCTTTTCCTTTCCACAGCAGCAGTTCGATGCCATATTTTTTGGCATGTACCACCACATCCACGACTACTACCAACCAATGTTAAATATTCACAACTCTTCGCAACTGCAAGAAATGATATCATCAGCCATCCAGTATCATGGCTTCTATCATAACATGCTGGTCTCTTTCTTTCAGTACTTTCGAACCGTAGAAAATTGCGATGCCAAATTTAAATTTGCATAATTATGATATATTATACGAATCAACCAAATTCCATTTTCCACCATCATAACATCTAGGCTTTCTCAAATCACATTGTGTGGAGCCGCGCTGCGCCACACTGCAATTCCTTCGCATTTGTCTGTGGCATACAAATGTCTCAATCTTGCATTCAATGATTTCAATTTTCGATTTCATTAGACCTTGGGAACATCACTTTGGTTGAAGTTATTGCACTGTTTTTATCATTTTATCATTTCGGCAGTGCCAGCAGCCAACGAAGCAATATAGAACCAAGAGTCGTCGTCTCATCTCATTCAACAATCTAGGCAAAATATTTCTCTCTCAAATTAGACACTCATATTGATGATGATACAGTGCGGTGGTGATGATGACCTGTCGTAGAATCTGTGCCATTTTAGACTGCAATTCGTATTTTATGCGTGCAGCTGACACCACCAAGAAGAAACACTATACAAACATAAATATATTTGTCACCACCACCAACACCAGACATTCCCAATGCCAAATGATATGCATATATCCTCCTATATCAAGACAGTTCAATGTACATATATATTAGTGTGCTATGATGCAATTCCTGGTTTTCTATTTCACACCAGAAGGTTACTGACATCACCGGATGTATCAGTAAAAACCGTTTTAAACGCAAAACATTGACAAAGCGACATGTTCACAGAGCAGAACATGCCAAACGCCAACATTTTCGTTGTTTGTCCATATTTTGCAGACAAAGGAGCATTTTATCATTTTATCCCTAAGTACGCACATAGATATACACCATTCTATATGCATGCCTATATATGTAGGCATACGGAAACGTTTGTTAAATTTGGCAAGTGTGCATCTTCCGAGATTGTGCCAAACGCATTATGCAAATAGCTGTGTCACCAGCGTCTTATCAACTCCATCGTCTTCGCCGTCATCACTTGTATCGGAGGATTTGTTGGGTGGGACACAGTCTTTAGGATGGATTCAATAAAACTAGTTGGCCCGTGCTCGCTCTTACTTAAGAAATGCTTCATTTAAGTATCTGAATCAACATCCTCATAAATTTTACTAAAGGAAAGAAAGAGCTCAAATGAAAATCCATGCAGTTTTACACGTATAAAATAACATTTTCACGATTTCTATAAGCATCGGGTATTTACAGACCTAACTGTCTGCAACCTAGATTTCACATATATCAATACATCCGTTTTAACAGCTTCAATTTAACCATAAAAAGACAATTACGGCTTTGTTACACTGGCCCAAAATTGTACGTTGGGCCTTTATGTATATATATGTATGCCTAATACCACGTTTGTGATCACTTGTAATTACTGTAACAGATGTGCTTTATGATCATAATTGATAATGGCATGATGACTTTTTATCTTCATTTTTACCGGAAAATAATACGTCGCTGACAAGCGGGGAGGGAAAGTACCACCGCCACCACCACAAATAATGTATCACGACGGAAGTCCTTAGGTATTGGAATAACATAAAAAAACAAGGCGGCGTTGTTTTTACAGTGAACACATAGATACATGACTTACTTACAAATTGTACCGTATTTTTCATGTAGTGTGCAACAGCGTGTGGACCGTGATTAGTTTTATTTCAACTACCACCATACCAACAACTGTTTTTCTTTCACTAAAACATGTTGTTACACAATAAAAATTAATGAGTACGTGGATCCTCTCTACTCCTCAATGTGGACTTGATTTTACTTTAGCAATTTGTCTGTCTGTTACTCTTATTTACGACCAATGCCTTCTTTGTTCATGTTGTTATTCATTGTACGCAACTTTCGGAAAGATGTACATACATATGCCTACATATTGCAATAGTATAGATGAATGGTAGGTGAGAGCAGTGTGTGCAACAAGTACATCATAAAATCCATACTGCACAATAACAACTCACACGCCCGTCCCGGTGCGGTGTAGCGTTTTATTAGTAGGCCGCGTTTGGGGGAATGATCCTCTGGGTGGGATGGAATGAATGAGCAAGCGACGACGACGACAGAAAGTGATATACCGCAGAACTTGTCGTTAGAAGCAGTTTTGTGTGAGATTTTACGAAATACCTCTATCTAAATAGTTTACTTGCGGACAAGATGATCGATTTTTTATTTGCTTTTTCAGACCTCGTCTCTTCATCAGCAAATTCTTGTTTAAGGAGAAGAGAAAAGATGAGGTCATTCTTCACACCAAGTCAGCCAGGAGAGTAGACCAAGCACGTTTCTGTAGAGCGTCTTAGCCAGCGCAACAATTTACATACATTTCATTTATTTATGTCTCGTCAAGAAGGCTGCCTCAGTTCACCTTCCCCCTCAGGACCAAAAATACATCTTTGCAACTTAGACTACTACCCTGTTATTATTATCGCACTACCTAGAAGAAATGAGTAGAAGAAAGAAATGTGTCGTTATATTCATGTCGGTAGGTAGGTATGCAAACAAGCATTTTTGCTGGGTGGTGGTGAGATGTCGAACACATCCACCACCGCGAGTGAAGCTCAATGGTAATTTATTACCTGCAGGGTCAACAATGTCAAGCTAAAGATATGTATAACGGCATGAAGGAGAATGGATGAAGTAGCACGCAGAGGCTTGCTAAAAAAATCTTTGTTTCATCTATGTAAATACAATGTGCAATAATAAATATATTGCTGTCTCCAGCTACTTTAGAACAACTTTTCAAGGAATTTTTTACACCGTGTATCAACTTTACAACTTGGCAAAGCGTTGTTTCATTTAAGGTAAAAAATTGTTTATTAAGGAGTGTGTCATCGTCATTTGTGATGTTGACGCTTTCAGCTACTTGGCTTTTCAACAAACGAACTTGCTGTCGCACGGCTCTTGGCTTTTATAACCAGAACGCGAGTTTTTGCTTACCTCTGGCGTTTCTTGCAAGTCACCATGATTTATTGCCGCGTTGCATTAGTCGCTCGCCAAACTCTATTTGTACCTGTTTGTTTTGTGAAAAAATCACACACTGACAACATGAAGGGTTGTTAACATGAATATGGAACAGACTTATTTACGATATCGTCTTTCCAAATTCAAATACTCGCAATCACGCTTGGGATTGTTGCTTCCGGTGTTTTTGCACAAGACCTTTGCACTAGCGGGGTACCTTGCTGCATGTAAGAATGTTTACATATCATGTCCGGCCAGGTCGTTCATTTTATATTTAGTTCATTTCAACTGGTTTTAAATTTAAAACCCGCTTGAAATCTGCTCCTTAAAAAACGTCATCTACTTTTTAAAAATCATTTACAAGAATAGTCGGATATGGGATCATCCTTCCTTCAACGGGTGCAAGTAATAATGCTTATTATTATTATGAGATTACGAAGTGGGACGAAAAAGAAACAAAGTTGATGACACCCATGCCGTAAATCATATACTCCATTGGCCATTCATGACACAAATTCAAAGGAGCAAGTACATGTCTTATATATAAGCTTTCGATAGTTAAATATTTATGATAACAATTACCTATATAAATGTTAGAATTTTACTACATCCTGTTCCTGTGTGACTAACGCTAGTTTCTGAAGAAGTTTTTGACGGCACCATAATATAATCTAGAGAACGGGCTACTTCCTAGTAAAAATACGGGGGTGCTAAATAAAGAAATAACAGTAAATACACACATAGTTGAACTCAATGATTTTGGGAGACAGGATTCTAGGGTCAACTCCGACACAGACCTATCGTCATAGTATGCATGTATTCTTAACGGTGCGTGACTCCATTCAAGCAAATCTCCTGTTGATGAAGACAGACAGTTAAAAAAATAGGTACTCTTACACATCAATTTTGTTGAAGCAAGTCGTAAAATATGGAATTTGGAAATAACATGTGCCTCTGCCAAAAATATAATCATTTGGATACATTGTTTAGAGGAAGTCAGTATTCCGTATTGATCTTGTACGCAATTCACCGTCAGCAAATCCAAATAGGTATAGTCAAGTCGCTTAGATATCCTTAACCTATTTAGAAGCCATTCTCATAATTACTGTTTCGCCAATTATCAAACGGGAATGGCACGCAATGCTAAATATTGCATTTTTATTTATCTCAAATTAAATCCAAGATCAAAATCCATGTCCATATTTAATATTGAGCACATTATCTATATATCGCATTATTTACATGGTTGAATGAATGTAGATAGTATATTTTACAAAAAACAAAGTATCATTTCGAATATGCAATATATATAGTAAATAGATTCAAGAATACTCCTATGTTATCGCCCACAATCCAATCATACATACATTGTTTCTAAATTAGGAACGAAATGGCAGGTTAGGGACAGCAGATACATAACATTCATACACGCCCGTATAATTTGATTTCATCGACGCGATTCCCCAATTAATATTTACCTTTTGTCTGCTAGCTGCATCAATTAAGGTATTCATGCAGTTGTGCAATCCGTTGCCCTGCCTTCTCAAGACTCAAGTGCACAACACTGGCAACGTGTTTTTATCCTTTCGTCTTCTTCTCGATGTTACGTCGCAAGTAATCAAGTTTCTTGTCACATTTTATGAATGATGTTCCGTCAAACAATGCATTGCCTACTTTACTACCTAAGTATTCGTACGAATAATCTACTCGCTCGTGAGTGAATTGTTGATCAAGTGGCTACGTTGCTGTATATGCAATATCCCTATTTTGGATTCGCATCTGAAAACAGCGCCTTATTTATGGCAATAAAATGCATTCTAATAGCAGGCACTCAAAATTTAACCCTGTACATCAGAATAGTAAAATGGAGTGCCTAATTATAAACCAAGAAGCTAATTTTGTCGATTGCATTGATTCAGCACACATGAAACTACTTGTAACATAGAGTTAACTATTTGCAGAAATAAACAACATCGCAAATATTAGACTGGGAATTCACCAATATCAAGAATGAGTCTCAACAAACTGTACTAAGTAATAATTATTTTTATTGGAATTTGCGATTCCAGTCACATATTCAGTCTGAACCTGGAGAATGTATGTAACAATCGAAACCTCGACGATCATAATTCGTTATTAGACGTATCAAAAGTAAGAAAATTGTTATACTTTCTCGGCCACTAATCCCATTAGCTGTCAATTCGTGTGTGACGGCTTGTCAACTGTAATTCCTGGCATACCTACTGGCTAGACTTCCCTCCCTACTCTCTTGGGAAATTTACCTTACTGTTTCTTCTGGAACTCATAATAAATGACATGCCTAATTAAGTATGAGCATTTTCGCTATTAAGCGAACAATATAAGTGCTAATGAAATTATATCGGAGTGATATACTGAATACTGATGTCTTTGGATGCGATCTGAATCTGAAGAGCCTACAAAATACGAAAAATGCTTGGTACGCTCAGTAACTTGGGATTTGCTGTGATAATAATTCAGCTACCTGTTTTATAAAAGGATTAAACTGGGAAGTTGATGGTTCGACGGATGTACTCGACGGAATTACACGTTAGCTACTTAAAATGAATAAATAAAATCATATATGGTTTGTTGAGATACTTTCCAAAACGCAGTTTACAGTATGGTTATGTACGTGCAATCCAATGTATGTCTCAATGATGACTACACAACAAACATACATGCATACTTACGATTAGATCAAGTACTATTAGGTATTAATAGTGACATTATATACTCATTATTATATATATCAGCATTACCTAATTGCGAGAAGGAGTATTTAGGGGGATAAAAATAATAGGTTAATGTGGTAATGTTGACTGGTACACTGGGAGTGCCATTGAGGAACGACGAGACCTTGTCCACTCTGACCTCGGGCTCTTGTCAAGCTCCTGAGCAAAAGTAATGGACGTTGTCATTCATTTGGACAAATTCATGTCTGTAACATGATCCGTGTTGTTGTATGATGTATTACACAAACTAGGAAATATTTTTTTTCCAGCAAGAGACACGGATGAGTACACCATGTCACGCGCAGTTGTTCATCTTTCTTGGTCCTTTTTAATATTCCGCTTCTTTGGGTTGGTTGTATTTACAAACCTGAAATGTACAACTTGTCTGAAAAGGGCGTACATTTTTTAAAACGAGAACAGGAGATGAGGGATATCAAAATGTGTGTAGTATTTTTATGGCTGAGAAAATTTGGTTCTATTAGCCGTGTGCTCTATCTATAAGCACCCAGAACAATGCAGAGAGAAAAAATATAACAATGTGCCTGGTTCCTCTTGTGTGTCAGTTTTAAAGCAATTAGTGAAACTGCATTAAAAATCAAAAGAAATTTCTGGAACATGGTTTCCAGCGACTTTTAAGCATTTTTTCTAAAGGAAATTTTCGTAAATTACCATGCAATGCGGATCACAACAGGACTTTTAGACAAATTGAGTTTCATGCTCTTCGCTTTAGGGGAAAGTAGAAACGCGAATGAAATTATCTTTGTGTCTATGATGTGGTCAGTAGTGATGTGGTGAAGGTAGTGGTGGTGGTGATGGAGGTGAACCCTTTCCTTTGTCTTGCAATGGTTCAATACTTTTGCTATTATTTTGACGTGTAACATAGTAACACACACGCACATGCAATGCAACTAACCAACGACTCCGTTCTCAACAACCATTCATTCTGACTACAGGAGCACGAACGAGTTTCGTTGCTGAGTGGAGCAAAGCTGCAATAAATTGGGAAAGTTTACATGTTTGTCTGTTTGTCTTTGTGTCACATTACTTATCCGATTTAGAAATAAACCTCACACTTGATCAAGCTTGGGTAACAAAAGTTCCTGGCGGCCAATTTACTTTCAAATCGCTCAGCCCCTCAGGGAAGAGAATGGGGAAGATTTTTTTTCTTACGAGAGCTTAAATTAAGCAGTGACTCTTGGGAAACTTGTCGTAGGAACATCCTCTTCTTGCTTATGGGCTATTATGATCTTTCCCTGTGGGACAAAGAGTAACTAGGGAATATATAATATCTACATTGTACATAGCTCGAAAATAACATGATTATCATTTCAGCACCAACTGTACTTAGCATTTCGTTGGCGATAATATTATGATTATGAAGCAATAAATTTAGCAAAGCAACGACTATCATTATGTCCACATTTATTGTTTTCAGCGACGAATTTATGATCGCGTTGACCAGGGGCTTACTTAGCATTCATCATTTAATCACAGTTCATAGACGCGTCCGTCAGCCTGTCTTAAACTAGGCTAGGCAGAAAATTACTAGCCGGTCGCTTGACAAGCGAAACGACAAGCTTATTGTGTGTAATATGCCACACAGTAAACTCAAAAAAAATATATACAAACAGGAAAAAGTCATAAAGCTGCAATTTACGTTTTGTTTTATTACGAAAATTATAGTGTATGGTAAAGGTCTCGATCATGGAAACAAAAGAGTAATGTAATAATAATAATAGGAACAGCGAAAGTGTGATGTTTCATCAAAGAGGTTATATATTTTGTTCATTTCGTGCCCTCGAAATTGTGGCGTTATGAAACGAGGAGTGACCGTTCGGTCATTCATGGATTATTAAAAAACGCCTGATAATCATTGCAGAAGATCAAAATTCATAATAATAATCAGCTCAGTAATTTATGTGTGTTTGAGCTGTAGAGAATTTGAGATTTTTCCCTTTGTGTTTTTTATATCGGATTGCATGTACCTCGGTGGATATTACAAAGAGAGAGAGAGAGAGGGAGAGAGAGAGCTTAATGATCAGGTTCTATATATAACTCAATTTTTTACTCGCTTTTGGCTGACAATAAATTTAATGAAGCTGTGAAAAGTGACCTGTCATAAAGTTTAGTTTAAAATCTTGATTAATCCTCCAGATAGCAGAGAACACGCTAGACTAATCAACGTGCAGGAAAAGGCTATATTAAATAAATCGTTTATTTTGTACGCCATCGTCTGCTGGATTCAAAATGCCAAATTCATGATTTCAGATATATGTCGGTTCAAATTGATGTAGCATGAGTTTCTCCTATAAATTTGCGAGGCACATCATCATCAACAGCAACATAAAGATAATTTATATATACAGAACGAGGCGGAAAGGCGCGTTGAGTATACACATAGGTACTTGTATTGTAATATTATTTCAAAGCTCCAAAATTATAGTTCATCAATGTTACCAGCAAGCATTTGAAGTCTAGAGAAATGCTTATCCATCAAAACGAATAGCTTGTTTTTTTCTATGTTGTTGGTTTGTCGCTAAATCAAGATAATGTATGTCTGTGTATTTTCCGTGATATATTGGCAATTTCGAGTCAGAATGCCAGGACATTAATGAACGCGCTTTCTTGTACCCTTTTCTCGTTGATACACAGAAAGGAAACATGTAAAGTGTACATAAAACATAATGCGACGCGACGAACTCTACAAAATCTCTTATCTGAGAGGCAGAGCTATCGCTATAGAATATTTATTGAAACTGCTTGATGAAAATCCGGCCACGAACGCTAGAATCGTCAAAATCAAAGATCCGTCAGGCCAAGCATAAAATTGTTTGAGGTTCTTTCTTTTGTTCAATCCATTCCAATGTCCCGATTATCCAATCTACTTACATCCGTTTTATTGTTTCATTTAGAAAGGCAATGTAAATATTGCAAAATGTATAGAAATGCTTGCATACATACATAACACATCCCATAATCGCAGCCACCAAACATGAGGTGGTGTAACTTGCACACACAGTCAATTCCAACCGAATGCCACAAATCATGTCTATTGTAGTTTGTGTTTTTGTGGATCTACTCTATTCATCATTTACTAATGAATCACCATCAAATTTCCGGGGAAACAGTCCGTTCACACAGATTCAAAAGATCAATCTCGGGAAAGAGGCTTCATCATAGTTAAACTCAAACCTAATAATAATATAAATCTAAACACAATCACAAAATTAAAACAGCATTCGTTTTCAGGCGGAAACTACAAGCTTTACACAAGCTCTCAACATGATTCGCTAGTGAAGGATGACAGGATGAGAAAATATGCATACAAGGCAATTCTTGTGATCAGAGATAGAATTGAAGGGTATAGAATTTCATAAGTTTTGATTCCATGTTAAAGCGAGCAGTAATTTATGGAAATTTAATACTGGGAACAATTTCTAAAGGTTCGTATGTACCAAAGAGATTGCCAGCAGGAAATTTGCGGAGATACATTTTACCGTTACCGTATATGTATGCGAATTAAAAAGTACAAAAACTTCATTTCACCATACAATTATGCATGTATACCGTTAATTATACTCATATATATAAGCGAATTTTTTTATGCAAATCTTCCCTTCGCAAATAATAGATGAGACAGACAAGCAACAGTACTACTACTGGACGGAATGACAAGCTTTTTGTAAGGATTCACTTTCGTTTTGTTTTACTGGAGGTAATCTTGCTAAAGGAATACTGCTAATGATGGATCATTCAAAAAACTGCTCACTTGCTCATTCCATTCAGATAGCTCGTTTCCTCCGAACTCATTATTTATTCCGCAGAATATTATCCCTCTACTACTCCGCTACTGTAGTTCGTCATATTATATTTATTTCGCAAAATACGTGTCCTTTTTTCGTAATTTTTCACATCGTTATATGGCGGACCCCTTTTAGGAGCCTAGGAATATTAATGAAAAATGTTTTGCATGCGTGGCTGTCTCCGGTCCTAAATAGAGTTTTATAACGTTGTAATGAAGCGGCGAAGGAAGTTGGCGTAACATTTCGCGACATAGGTCATTAGTGTGTAACGCTGTAATGATTAATTTACAAAATGTAGGGTTTACTGATTGTTAAGATCTCATTCATCTCGGGGCATTGAACACCCCCATGGTTTTTACTAGTGACGTATTTATTCGACTGGCCATTATTTTGATCAATGAGTTCGACGGTGCGAAGTTAGCATGCTTACAGATTTACTTCGTACAAGGCAAAATTTGAAAGCGTATAGTTTACAAAGAACACAGTATACAATGCAAACAAAATAGGTTTATAGCGAGAAGCCACAATAGAAATTGACTAGCCTTCGTGTTTAATGAGAATTATAATAATAAGGCTTATGGGAAGACGAAATGAAGCCGACTAGAATTGTGAAAGTCCAGGATTGACTTTTAATTTATGCACAGACATCCAACGACCTCAAGCATCACATTAACCAAAATACGTCTACTCCTCACACACACGCAAGCAGGCAGGCAACTGGAAATGTCAAATGTATTTCAAGTAACAACGTCATAGACATAACAATCCAATGTTTTCCTTTAACTCTCTTTGTCCATCCAGTTCCGGCAAGTCCTCGTATTAGAAAATCACGCTATTTTAAGATAATACAAAGCTTCGTTTTCATACACTGCCATTTACCAGCCAGCCATACTAGCCATTTATTTCTTCTACCTCACAAAATCCACAGAATGAAGGAGAGCAGTGAGGAGGAAAGGGATGAAGCTAATAATGCACTCCAATTGATAATAGGAAACAAATCCGACTTGCTTAAGAATAGGAGTGCTGGAAACAAATAATACGTGAACCACATCATCATCATCCACTCCACATGTATCAGCGTTGTGGAGAGCTATCTTTCTGCAGCAGTAAACGTGAGTAAAGGATAAAGAAAAGGAGACTGAGTCACCTACTTTGAGAACGCTGCCTATTAGTCTGCCTGAGTTTCATATATCAGGCTACATTTCACCGTTCGGTCCGTGTGCTTGCAACAGTCCGTGAAAGCAGTTGTGGTCCGCGTCAGCAGTGATGGAGCGGTACAACCAGAAGAGTAGCCCAGTTAATTAATTCTGTAAGCACCTCAAATGATAATCCTCGAGTAAGGATGTGAGTTGGTTGAGAAAAGGAGGAAAGTCTAAAACAGTCTGCCGTACACATATTTCATTTCTGTAGACTAGAAGCGTGTGGTTGTTTCAATTTGCCCCGCTCCGCACAAAACTACTCATGCAATACATGAGGAATGGGAATATTTACGTACATTGATTTAGAAAACCTTTACAATTTTGGCATAGGAACGTACATTTTGACAGGACGTAATCAGATATATCATATAACATAATACGATTTATTAGATGATCACAATATGAACACACAATTTAGCATAATGTCACGTCACGTCGTTGGAGAAAATCTCATGGAATGGAGCACGAATACCGTTGAATTTCCAAGCACTTACTTCCGCCAGTTTACAATTTCATGTGGAAGTTTTAAAAGCCTAGATAATACAGGAGCGAAGCTTTCTGCAAACAGGAATTTTCTCTTTTTCATAAAAATACCCTTATGTCACACGAATATTTGATATTCATGTCATGCCTTGGCTACATTTAAAGGAATGTCAACAATAGTGGAGACGAAGAAGACGAACGAACCTAGGCGAAATTATATTACATAAAAAGCGATATCGTTATCTTTTTTTTAAATATATACTCCACTCTTTCATTACGAACAGGCGCACACAAATATTGTGTCTATATTATATGGCAAATGTGGAAAAAGAACGCAAGCATATCCGACTGAACAACGAGATATGGAGCGACACTCTGTGACATATCCGTCATTAATTTCATTTTCTGTGAGGCACTTAAGTTGACAAACATAGCAGCACACATGGCATTCTCATCATCATTCTCACTATTCATCTACTCATTCATATTATGTTGTTGTTGTTGTATTCATCATTTCCGTGGATAACTTTGGAAGACGTTTCGTTCAGTTCAGGAGCAGGAGAGTGTGGCAAGTAAGTATACTGAGCATATCGGTAGACGTTATAGAAAAGTACGTTGACTGACATTGCCGTTAGCTTTTGTGTGTGTGTGCCTATCAGTCTGTGAAGAGGAATAATACAGATACACAGTCTTTTTTCTATTATATATTCAATAGGGACCTTCTTTTTTCTTCGCCACCAAGACATTTTTCAGAATTTGCAGGAAGCAGCAGCATCAGCAAGAAACCCATGAAGCGAACTGGGAGATAATGTCGTACTCGTAGACCTCAAGCTTGTTAGCTTTCTGGGAGACGTTGATGATGCTTTGTTGTTATGCTCACAATTCTCATCCTCGTTTAAATATTCACAAGACAACTCATTCGCAATATGTATCGTCGTCGTTGTCTGCCGTCGTCATCGTGTGTAAAAATAAATACATAGCAAGACATGCGACACAACACAAATAACAATATGTGTTACTTTAGAATGTTGATTAGATTCAAAAAGTAATAACTTTGCACAGAATGGTTTTCAAATAATGCATGCAGACAAGTTTGTTCCAGAGAGCCCCATTGTTTGTCTCGTGACATTGGAGAAAAAAAAGTCACCTTACTTACTACATCAAGCATGATGATGAATGATCCTTTTCACAATTTTTCCTCTAGAAAGCAAAACCTGATACAATTCAAGCAGCTTGTCTTCATTATTATGAAGAAAAATATAATAATATGACGGAAACTACTGTCACATTTGGTTTTTGAGAAAGTCTCCACTCTCTCCTCCTTTCCCCAGCGACCTGAAAACGATTATTTGCACGTTCGTTAGTGTGTCCGGCATTGTGTAGCGTTCTTCAGTCATGAGTGACAATAAATGTGTGTATGGGAACGATTGGAGAGGGAGAGAGAGGAGTGGCGGAGGATGTTGTGGGATTCCATTTTGTGTGAATACGGCAGCTAGCGGCTGACACAGATTAATAAATCAGCAAGTTGGAAATTTGCGATAGTGGCATGGCATGTCTACTCAATTGGGAACCTTTCTCACTCGGCAATACACATATATTTTTGCTTCTGATTGACTTGTCTCTGGATACCAGGAAATAAATGTTGTCGCATACTCACTATAGATAGTGGTGGTTCATTCGTTTATCGAATCGAACATTGACGAGAATTTGCATTCAAAGTGAACCCAAGTCTGGAATGCAAAGAAAACGATAGAGGTGGCTTAGATAGCGCAGGAGGAAATAATATTCAACACCATCGTACAAAAGCAAAGAGAAACCGTACAAACATATTGCACCGTAAGTTATGTTACGTGTCACTCGCAGTTTTTTGCCGTCTCTTGCATTTTTTTGTCAAGAGCCGAAACTCGCATATCACGCCGTCGTAGCAGTAATAGTAATAGTAAGAATATGGTAGACACATTTATGCTATTTAAATCCTCTGGCTGTGCTAAAAATATGTGAACCATACATATATTAATGATAATATGCATCCAGAATACATAATTCTACATGCAAACTTTTCAAGAGAAAATGCCATCATGATCGGTGAAATGCCATTCTGTTCACTTAACGACAGATTGCAACAGAGCAGAACATGGAGAATAGGAGAGAGAGAGAACTTGCCTTGCCTGGTTTTCCGTTATTAGAGTTACCTCTCCTATTCTTTCCCTTTTTGACATCTCATCCATTTATTACATTTCCCCAAAACGACTTTCTTTCGTGGTAGCAGTGCTACTTCTCCTCTCCGATCCTGTCACTACCTCTAAATCATTACATCACTTTCCTTGAATTGTTTCACCACATATTGCTCTTTTCCTCCACCTTACGCTCCATTCCTCATTGAAGATAATTACTTTAAAATACTCATGCCACTTCTGCTCAAGCTGCCATGGTAAATGCGCAAGCGTTCCCAGATGTACTTGGCACGCAACGGAAACAGAAAATGGCAAGTTTTCATAAACTTTGTTAGTTGCTCCAGGGCCTGATGGAGTCAATTAAAAATCTGATAAAAACCATCGTCGAGTAAAAGTGTTACTCTGTTCGCTCTGTAGTTTGAAAAGGCTGTATAAGCATACTTGTATGTTACTACTATTATTATTATTATTTATGCAACACACAGATTACAGAGGAGTGAAGTACCCTTAACGAGCACGTCGACAGCCCTTCTCCTTTCGTTGATGATAATAATACGAAATAAATTATATTCAGTGTGAATTTAAATGTAGGGCCGCATTATTCGGAAATGAGAGACGGACAAAGCAATAGAGTTTCATTGGATAGTCTCGTTCTCCATGTTTCTCTCTCGTTGTCTCCGACGACTCAGAAGAGAGAGGGAGAGAGAGAGACCATGCGAAAGTGTAAGGTTCGTTATGATTAAATATAACTTCAAAAGGGAAGCCAAGAAGCAAATGGAAAAATCCTCACAACAAAAGAACGATACGGGCTCAGCACTTGAAAGAATTTCCGTACGAGTGAAACGTGTTCAAGAAGCATTTTCATGGCTTTAATTTCCTCCCTCCAGAGCACTCCTATTATCCTAACTGCAAACTACATCAGATGTTATGGTGATGTGGTGTTTCGAAATGAGAACTACTTTACAATAGTCGCACTATGTGTACATATTATATATTCATTCCACTTCTGTACACACAGGCATTATATATTTTGCAGGCAGCGACGACGGTAGAGGTGATGTTGATACAAGAACAGCCGAGTTTATATTTCTTCCTCGTCGAGAAAGAAAGAAAGAGAGGACAAGATGTCACGCCGTGCGTGAACGCCATCAACAAAATGCGATGCGATTGACAATAAATGGGATCAAAAGATCTGACATTTTAAGAGGAAAAGCCTGCAGGCGTAAATAATATGACGTATGGACAAGGCGCACACAATCCAAATGTAACAGGAGCAATTTCTTCGCTTCCCTCAAGTTTTCTACCACATTTAACTTCGTTCTTCGACTACGTTATGAAGGAGAAAGATAAAACAATTTCCTGTTAACATCTGCAGTCCATATAATACATGATATGTATGCTTAATGCTGGTGTGCAAAATGTTTGCCGGAGAGGAGACGGAACCAGGGAAGAAGGGCTATCAGTTTCTTGGGGTAGTATAGGATCTTAAAGGGACTCTTGAAACGACTGCCTTGGGAAAAACCCTGGCACTGTTTTAACGTTTCTTTACGGAGGATATGGAGCATAAAATTGTTTCACGGAATGAGATAAATGTTAGAGCTAATAGAAGTTGCAAGTATTCAATATGCTGATAGCGACGGGATAGTATGGCGTTTATAAAGATTCACATGTAACACGAGCTGTACGTGAACCAGGTTCATTCACAAAACTCGGCGTTGTTGCAAATATTTAATTAGCACAGGCAATATATCTTTACTCATTACTACTGACATGATTTATTTAGTTGTTAAAACAGAGGTGGATTCAATTTCTAGGCAAATATACAACGTCTCACAGGTCACAGGTTTTTTTTATAAAAGCAGTACTGTTAAATAGGTAATGTGTATATTACAAAGTACATATACCTATATACCTACTAGGTACATATAGATTTTAAAGTTTGGAATGAATTGGCCCATTGGAATAAAACCGCATTTAAAAATGTAAATATTTGATATATCTACTCTTATTTGGTTTAAAATCTCATGAGGAGTTTGTTGGACAGTGCGGCCAATGATAAGCAAAAATCAGGTATATAATGGTATATTTTACATTCAAACCAGAATCTATTTTACTAAATTACCTACATATATTAACCGTTCTATGAAGTTAGCAATTGCTACTATAAAATGCAATCGTATCGTCTCTCTTCAGTCATTGCTGCAGTTGTAAGAAAAAAGGAAAACAAATATTTATTTTAAACGTACAATGGTAGAAAAACGCAGTAAAATATGAAACACTTAGGTTGTAGCAATGTAAACAAGAATTTATCAACTTCATTTCCACATCCAGGCAGGTATGTAAAAACTCTGTTGATTTTTTCACTGTGAAACAACTTTTACGTGAGATACATCAAAGTTCATGGATCAGGGAAAAGGGAAAGCAATTGGCGTTGTTGATGGCGCTTCTCGTAAGAAATAAATATCACCACAAAAATTTTCCACTAAATGTATAAAAAGTGCTTACGCTACTCCATTACGAGCATCAAACGGCAACACACCCAATTCCGACTACTAC
Organism: Sinella curviseta; assembly: GCA_004115045.4. Classification (NCBI taxonomy): domain Eukaryota; kingdom Metazoa; phylum Arthropoda; class Collembola; order Entomobryomorpha; family Entomobryidae; genus Sinella; species Sinella curviseta. Next base: position 9,799,976 of record CM065489.1, read on the forward strand.
AAATATGTATGCCATTGATCTGAAGGAGAACCAAACCCTTTTTCCATGCAAGATTAATTTTGTGCTCCGAGAGAGTAATTTACTCCTTTTAAGCTACAAACTTTGTACTTTTGTGAAAGGCTAGTGGGTGAAATGGATATAGTTACATGTATAGAAAGGGGAAAAGTGGATGAATGTTTTAAAACTTACCACTGAGCTGGAAGTAACAGACGGGCGAGGCAGAGGTGCACAAGTGAGCAGACGGAACTTATCAACAATAAGTAAGTAGAGTACAAACTGAAGAGCACGCACAAAAGTAAAGTTAGTACGAATTACTGTACAAGACGACGAGAAGCTGTTCAAGTAGGAAGAGTTTGACGGAGAAGAAGGAGAAGTAGACGAACAAGTTTGTGAAGAAGACGGCATCAGCTCCTTTCTCCGACTTCTCTTCCAACTGGTTAATGGAAGTCCAGCCATGGGACTTTGTCTGAGTGAGTTGATCATCTTGACCCATAACCTTGTTTCCAAAAATAATACTTGAAACGATAGCACCAACACATCACAAAATATCCTAATGAAAACCCCCAGAAACAAACGGGTGGTCGACGATGATGGCGATGATGATGATGATGTTGATTGGGAAAAAAGTACCAGGCGATTTCCCTGGTGTGAATTTGCGGAATTGGCTGACAATGGGTTGAGGTATTGCACCATGCTATGATAATATTAAGTTTTATTGGGAGATTCACACACACGCTCTCTCTCTCTCAGTGTCTTCCTTTCCAGTAGGTTTTTGTTCCAAACAGTTCAAACAGCACTGTTTTATTACGCGAGGGAGCTCGTTGATGATGACATTGGCTGGATAAGTCCAACGGGAATGGTTTTAGGCTCTCTGATGATCAATAAAATGTTATTTCATTTTTCCGAGTAGAAAATGTAGGATGATGGTACGCTATACTACTCTTGTTCACTGAATAATATTTCTCGTTCAAAAGAGTTTGTCACCCTTTTTTAGTGTTCGCCTGAGAGAACTCAAGAAATGATAACGTCTGTTTTATGACAAGATAACAATAATTCCTGATGACCATTTCTTGAAAATACAGAGAATATATATTTATATGTGTATATAGGTAATATCTTTTATAACTTGCAAGTAGTTCTTGTAATTTGATTGCTGTCTATGTATGTATATTATAAGGTTATCCCTGTGAAGTATACAGTGATGGCAGTGAAGAGTTTTGGTGAGGACAATATTATCATTAGTTTTCTTTTTAAGAACATCATTCGGTTCAATTTTCGAGATGTAGGAAAGTAGTGTTGAGATTACTTTGATACTTTTTTGATGCCTTATTTTATCTTTCTAACATTTATTCGTGATAACGAACGGCGCTGACAAAGATATTTATTCTTGGCTAAACTGCTGCTGCTCCTCACTTGTAGTTAGTGAGGAAAGGTAACATGTTTACGTTGTTTCCGTCAACATTAGCGAGAGTTCAAATGAAAGATGAGTGAGTAAATCAAGTCTTTGTCGTTACTTCAGTCTTGATTTTTTAACCATTGACGATGTAGTAATTTTTGTTATTCTTATGCATATTATCATATGAAGAGTGAGTGAGGATTCTGCTGCTGGTGTCTAGCTTTTGAGAGATTACTGGGAAAAAACAAGGTTGGGTTGAACAACGTAATTCGGCAAGTGTTTGTGAGGTCTCGAGCATGAAAGTTGAAGTTGTTCAATGAAATGGGAAATTAATGCTTTATTACATTTTTCGTTTCCAGAAGTAGAGGACGTGTATATCTTCTTAGGGGATTAAAAACTTTCCCTTTCTAAATGCATTCCCTGGTGTTATCATTATTAGATTTCACTATATTGGCTTTACTTTTGTTGCTATAAAATTTATAACTTTGTAGTGTGTGGTTGTAGTAGTAGTAGGAAAAGCATGGCGAATGGGTAATGCAATAAATTTCGGAATCACTCTGTATCTTCTTACTATAAATCAGGAGCACATTTGATTTGGAAAAATGTTGAGCACGCTTGTTTGAGAGCTGAGACCATATAGTACACCATGGATATAAAAACTCATCCAACTTCCATTTCATGCTCCATGACTAATTTCATTTCCCAAGTTTACTCGGCCTGTCGGTGGTCCACATTTTTTCTAGACACTTTTCCACACTTCCACCACCCGCGTATGATAGAGTGGAGGAGAGAAAACAGTTTCAGAAGAGTAACCACGGTTTACAACGGTCGTTCAAAATGGGCCACATCGCTTTTACCTGCAAATCAAACAAACAAATAGCAATAAATACATCGTTAAATCACTACTTGTAACGCTTTTATAAGCTCTAACTATTTACATGTTCCTCCTATAAGCCTACTCACAACATATTTATGTGCAGAACCAATAGCCGTGTGAAATGGCTGGCAGGGTAAATTATCACTTTTTATACATCAGCCACCCTATCCACAACGAGATGCTGGGTGAAATGTAACCACCTTATAGGCGCATGTTATATGTATGTCTTTCGAATTAGCTTGCTGGTCTCCAAAGAGTTTACACTTTAACGTGCATATTTCTTCTAGGGACCACTGCACCTTGTCACGCTGCGTTGATCACTTGGTTACGTTTGTAAAATAAAGTCGTTGCTTTCCCTAAATGTATGTTCGTATGGAGAGATGATACGCTCCGATTAATAATAAATCGATGTGTCAACTCTCTTGCCTACCATCAGTGAAAATTTCAGCTAGAGCAATATGATAATATTCGTATGTAGAATCAATTCATTACAAGTTAGAAAGCAGCACTACGCAACTTTGTCACTGTTCCACACAGATAACAACATTCTGAATTGAAACATGTATTGAATGTGACAATTATTTGAAAAGTGGGTTGATGCAAAAAGGAGTAATCCGAAAAGCAATATAAGTAATAGTATGTATTTTCCGTGTCAGCAGAATATTTGTATTTGTAGTTTCTGGTGGTATAGTAATCCTTGCAGATCAGTGTAATTAAGATATTACGAAAATATGTATGTGAGTTTGCACCACATTATTGCACTAAAATATAGCATTCAGTTATGTGGCAAACCAATAAATTTATATTAAATGCATTTTATTGAGAATACATTAATAGAATATAGTCATCCATGCTGTTTGGTAAATATTTGAACTGTTTTGTTTGATTTGAGTTCTACGAACTGAATGCTAAACTGAAATATATAACGTGCTTGGATGGATGGATGTGGTGGAATACCACTTGCACACGCTGTGGAGGATTAATGAAACCAATAAATGGCAATAATTAACCGGCCAGTATATATATGCTATTTTAGTTACGAGGAAGCTGCTGGACACAGTTTTATTTATTTATTTACGCATTTTTATCTACCACAAATGCAAAGAATGAATGAAGACATGGTGCAGATGTAGGAAGACAGGAAGCTTCTCGGTTGATAATACAAATCATGTGAATTGGATGCATCCATTGTAACTCTACATGAACCTCCATGTATGAATCTGCCTTTGTGAACTTATATTTTTGTGAGGACAAATCTCTTCCAACAAGCATTCATTTAAGGACGCCAGTTGACATGTGGTGAGGAGCATGAAAGAATAAAAATGTTAAAGTGTTTTATATACTTTGTTTGCTCACCGATAAAGTTTAAAAGCACATAGTAAAATGTATGATTTTTTTACAGGAAGGCATTTGGAATAATTGGTTTTCACGCAACGCAACACTTAATCTATAAAAAATGCTTCAAAAGGTGTGTAGAAATGTTTCAGCTTAATGATGGATAAGTTTCCTGTATTCCCACGTTGCCCCAAAAGCACTCGACTAAAAAAAGCATGGCAAATCGGCAGATATACCTTTAAGTATTAAGCCTCCTACCTTATCAGTTTTATATCCCATTTTAGCATTGCCTTAAAGACATATTATTATTGCCTACTCTACTCTGTATTTAATCTTAGTACGCTAGAAGCATGCAGTATATTTAACCACATTGAACGTCACTCCATTTACACCAACATATTGCATAAACATTGTAGTTTTATGACTTTATCTATAATGGAATCGCTCGATACAAAAGGGTTGGTACGTGTAGCTAATGGTATAGTGTGGTATGCTAGCTTATTTATATTCTTTACTTATTCCACCAACCGCTGTATCGAAAGAATGAATGAAGCAATCTCATGGTCAGTTAAAATAATAAACAAACGCGAAGACAGATGACATAAAAAGATTACATTAATTGTTTTCTATTCTGGTAGAGTGAGTGCCTCTCTCTCTCTCTCTCTCTTTCCCTCTCTGGAAAAAGCTCTCCATCCCACTCTACTATTCATAATAGGTTTGCTGAAGAAACAAAACACTGTTTTAGTATTATATTTCCATCTACTTAGTTATACATACACGCTTAATAGAATTTTGACCCTCTAACCGTACTTAAAAGTATATATAAATGAGCGAACTGAAAAAGTAGGGAATTCGTTTGAAATTAAACGTGCACAATGTAGGAATCGTGTCGTGCATGCACAACTTTATTTAAAGTTCAATGTTTTATGCTGAGCACGAGCTCACATCATCGCATTCCAACTAACCATTATTTTCATACCGCACGTTATTATGCAATAGCAAATTAAATGGTATTTCAAAAATTGAGAAGACAATGTATTTATGCCCACATGGTAAACTAATGGAGTCAGCAGTCTGTCGTGTGCTGCTTCTCTCTATTCTCCAAACTTTTTTTTATAGAGAGAATGTGCTTAAGTCTAGTGTCTCGTTACATTACATATATGTCTATGCGGAAATGAAAGGCGATACCTTGGGCAAAATGAGATAAATGAAGAGTTGAAAAATGTGCGTCTGTGCGCTTATATGAATGAAGAAGGCAGGTATGTACATGTTTATCGAGACTTGCAATCGAGATAAAAGAGTATCAAAAGCAAAGTGAAAAATTGCATTGGTTCTTCCAGTAAATTATTCACCCGGCTACATATTAGAAGAGGGATATACCCTGTTCCCGTTTTATTGAGGTCTGGGACTCTGTTTGGACACAGCAATCAATACTGAGAAGCTATTTGTTGACATCCTGTGAAGGGGAAATGTCTAGGTAAAATATGATTCAACAGGAATCTGTAGAGAGAAAAAAAGAGCGTTTGACTGGTGACGATAGTCTGTGTAGAGAGGCGAACTTTTGGAACAGCGACGACAGCGCGAAGCGAACAAAGAAAGGTAATAAATCCAGACAATTCCAACTACGCTACACTGTTTTCTCTGAAAAAGCTGAATCATTAAAGAGCCAAAAAAACTGGGAGGGCAGCCCATTCAGACATGAAAGTTTGCAATATACAATATTGCAAAACTCAGCGCACATTGCGTTCCGTTGTCGCTTAGGTGAGGCCACCACCAAACAACAACAAACAAAAGAAGTGTATTCAGCGAGCATGACTTTATTTATGTACGCTACAATGTACTGTTATTACCCAGAAGAGTTTTGCTCGCCACAGCATGTACGTATTTAAGTATGTACATATATATGGCTTGGTCAGTCAAGCTTCCTGTTTCGACTTTGCGATATGCTACAGCAAAAACATATACAGAAATGAGCTTTCTTCATTTCCCAAATCGATAGTGCTCGCTCGCATCAATACAGTGGAAATGTGATAGATAGAGAATTCCCGTTAAAAATGGGTTGCGGTATCATCCTCTTTCCCAATAAATAACCAACATTATTTCAATGACTTGGTGAGGTTGTTATGGTTTCACTTTCGAGGGAGCACTTCCATTGCATTTCAATATAATGGAAAAGAGACAAGAAAAAGATAAATGACAACCCTCTCTGCTTTCTGTGCAGTTTTCTGTATGGATTTTGTGGAAACAGAGAAACAAGCATTGTTAAAAAATCTAATTTCTGTGTTTACAGCCGTTTAACATGTAATGTTAAATATATTGGAAAAAAATAGAACATTTCCAATAAATTTCCCCTTTCAACGTTTTGCCCGCCCATATGGAGCATGAAAGTTAACACTACCATTTAAAGTATAAATTATATGGTAAAAGTTGGCTGTTTTATCTCTCCTAAACCTGTTTATATTTATACCGCTGTTACATATTTATGTTATGCTTGAAAGAAAATACTGCCGTCATGATATAAATTTTATAACCATTAATATAAATGAATCCAAATACATGTTTCTATGGATTTACGATTGCTTAAACTACATGTATATTGGTAATTACCTCCACAAGCCTTCTATGTTTCAAGTAAACCATGTACCACATGCAATTTGCAGTGTGAGATTTAAAATAAACCGGTGGAAACGGAGTAAAGTTTATGCGCTAGTCACTGCACTACATGAGAAGGAAACGCATGGTGTTTCGATAAAATTGTGCCTTTAGAAAATGATGATGAGCAAGCCGAGTAAACTTTAACCTCCACTCTTCCCACAGGGATCAACCGATTAGACTTGCAATTAAACTTGACATTTTGTCTTAAGAGCAAGAAACACTCACATTATGAACAAGGTTTCAAAGGAATCACAATAGACCCTATCGTTTCTGAGAAAACAAAAGACGGACAGACGGACGGGATTCCAAGAATAAAAATTACTAGCGTATATTAACGAAAAGAGCATATGCATGGTAAACACCTTAAGAGCTTTGACGTAGCAAAGCTGTTTATCAATTACATAGGTGACAAATGTTACGTGTAAATCTCGTTTTACGCTGTTATATGACACTATGGACTTTTTCGAAGCAAACAGGGACAGACTCAAGTTTTTTTTGTAGCGATGTGCAATATATTTACAAAAAATAAGCCCATGCATGCATAATACCTGTTTTATGTGCATGAAGTGAAAAGAAGCTGATAAATATGGATGGTGTGTAATTTTATTACTTGAACATAACTTTTAATTGCAATGCCAATAACTTTTGATACGCGCCATTGATCTTGTGGACTTCGGTATCAGAATGGATTATTGACTCTGCAACGCAACGGCAGTAAAGTGCATGGCGTTAAAGATGGTGAGTAATTAAAAATGGTTTAGGATGGGCAGGGCAAATAAAGAACACGTTCAAGAAAGGTGTAGAAAAATGGCGAAAGGCGAATTCTTGAAAACAATAACTTATCCCAGTATTGAATACGCATACATCATCATCAATAACGTTTGATAAAAAGCATTAATGATACGATGAAAAACGACCTTTTATGTGCATTTTTTCAATCGGCAAGTTGTTAAAATGGTTACATGTATCATCAAGGTATATTGGAATTAAAATTCCGAGCTGTCAACATAGGCAATCGAATAAAAATTGACTTATGGTATCTGAGCAAAAATTCGAATTACTGGTTTTTATTCGTAGAACATGAAAAAGCTCTTTTCTGCATGCACCAAAGTATTTCACTAGCATTCCGCATCCTTCCCTTTGAGCGATTCCTCAGAAAAGAGGTAACTTTTCTCCCCGTGTCTGTGAAGAAACCAAGACAACAATTTTGGGCCTTAAAGGGAATTTTTAAATTGGGTTATATACTACGTAGGGCGTGTTGCATGCATTAGACAACACAGACAGATAGACAGTCAAGAAGATCGCTTGAGTGACTTGTGCTAACAAATAATGCAAATCTTAAAATAAACGTCAATTAAAAAATAATACGGATGGCAAATTTTACGACTGAAACTTGTATAAAAGGCACTTTGACTACCTACACTGCAATGCGTTATGTGTTTGCATTTATTTTTAATGGTGATATAAGTTCATTTATTTTGAAATAGCTCTAGTCTGTCGGCGGCGACATGAAATTCAAGTGACACTTGTGGACATGTTTTTTGATGAACCATGCAGAAGGTCTTGTGTTGACCTTACGTCTATCATTTTGAGAGATACGCATCTCTACCATAAAAAAACTTTGATACTACTTTAGGTTGACTGCCCAGCCATCCAATATCCACAACTGCCAGCAGTAGACATCATTCATTTTTGAAAGGGAAAAGATAACATTGACTCTCTCTCTCTCACACACACAGAAAGTAAAGTATCTATGACAGTAATCCAAGATTCTTTTTCAAAACCAAAAGGATAATTTTTTAAAGGAACATTTTTTTTCGTAAGCTGGATAAAAATCGAAAAGCAAACAAACCCACACATATATACGAAACGATCCGTACAAATAAATACATTTTTAATGCAAGGCTAATACAATTTGTGTTTGAAAGCTCCCTTTTCTTATGTCAGAAGTAGAGAGAGAAGAGCTGAGGAAGGAGAGGAAGAAGAAGAAGAGGAGACCACCACGAGAATCTAATTCACTCTCTTTTTGTGACCTTTTAGTTTCCCCTTGTTTCACGTTTGATCCTACTTGACAAGGAGGAGTTAAGTTTGAACGAGAGAGTGAGTGAGGAGTCGAGCAAGGAAAAAAAAAATCTCTTTCACAGACTTTTATTTCCTATCTTGTCCGTTCAGTTGGGCTGTCCTGTCTGTTATTTGTCGGCCGCAATAGAAATTCTTCATGTGTGCTATGTCAGAAATAAATCCTTTTGGTCAATCGATCTTTTCTCCCTGGAAAAGCTACTTTTCTTATTGTAGTGCGTGGCCCAAAATATAAATGGCGACCTATCAAAATAGTATGGTTTATTGCAATTACAACATATATATATCTCCTACCACTCCTCCTGCCCTATTAAGCATTTGTGTATACATTTCCTACCTACATTTTCGCCAAAGTCGCCGACTAGCAAAGTAGTAGGAAAGTCATTAATTCACTGTAATGTACTGTATATAAATCCGCGTAGATGAGATCTTAGTTTAGGGTAATGCTTTATTAAAGAGAAAATGTCTGGAATTACTTTGGACAATGATTATTAAAAAGAGGTCCAAGTATAAAATGAAGAACCCTTTCACACTCCAGCATTAAATAACGTCTCTCTTACGTCCCCGGTTAATTTCATTTTACTGCAAAAAAAAGTTTCCGCGCTGCTATAAGAGAAAATTACTTCAAGAAAGTTGGAAAGTTGTCGTGATGGAATTTTGCTTATATTTTGCACAAAAAAGTTGAGCTCTCTTCTCCCACTCACTCTTTCTCTCTCTCTATCCTTCTTTTCTACCCCTTTTTTCCTGAAAGTTTTTTAACCTGAACGTGAAGTGTGGAAGAGAAACCACCATGCCATAACTCCTTCTTGTCAGGTTTTGTGTTGCGTGTACACAGATGTTTTTAATTATTATTATTATGCATGTACTTTTACCCTAGCTGACGTATGTGTAATAGTTTTTTAAAATGCTTATAGTATTCAAATGATTGTATCTTCACTCTTGTCGACTGGGGAAATAAAGGGAAAATCGTTTTTTATTCTCCCTCCCTTGATGTATGTACATTGTATGGAGGATATCATTATTATTTCTATATATTATTATTATTTTAGTGAAGATTTTAAATTCATTCCTATATTAGCGTCATGACAGTTTATTGCAGTGCAGACACTTATCTCCTGGAGTAATAAGGCGTGCATAATTTACGCTCAGCAGTAGGTAAAGAGTTTGAGCGACTCTGCTATACAATTTAGCAGTTTTTAAAGTAATCCTTTCCTTGAATCTTGTCTCCGCTTGGCTCACACTCTCACATGAAGAGAGTGAGAGAGAAAAAAGAACGGAACCCTTTTCCTCATCCATCTTTTTTTCCGTTGAATTCGCTTAGCCAACTTCACCCGCTCAGGTACGCTACTCTGACGACAGCAGATGGACCAAAAGAATGATTCACCCTTTATTGCAACCGCATATCTCTCTCTTCACTGTCGTCGTGGAAATGGGGTGGTCTCGCTGCTGCTGCGCCATATAATAATAATAATAAGATTTGCAACGATTTCAAGCTCTGGGATTTTTTGGTTCTTTTTCTCTTCGCTGGAAACGCTAAAATGGAAGGACGCCTTTTATAATAATTGCAGTGTGTATGTGTATGAATGACTAGCTAGAGAGATGGGATTTCCTCGGATGATGGTGCAGGCTCATCCAACCCCTAGAAATCTTGCAAAGAGATAATCGATCTACATGCACAATGAAGGAGTGAGTACATACCATTCGTCATGATTCGATGAACAGCGATTTTCTCTTTCCGTCTTGGTCGTCCAGATTTGAGTCAAGACTGGAAAACAACACAAGGACAAAGGAGTAGATTTCCTACTGACGACGAATTGGATTACTTAGTACTGGCACAATGGCAATATAGGCATGTAAGTGAATTCTCTTTCATACGGTGGAAGAACATGAACTTGTTTTTGTGGTACTTGTGTACTACCATTCCTACTTACTTTTCTCTTTCTCTACTGATTTCAGTGGGGGAAAAGGCATGGTAGTAGTTACTGAAAGAAGAGTGGTAGTTGGCAGACATACATTGTTAGTTTCCTCGTCTATTTAACATTCCGCTATCGAAATGATAAGGTCGCTGTGTTCGACACTTTTCCAGCGCTAGTGAGACGAATTGAGTTTACTGTTAGTATTAATATTATTGTATATATGACATCGTCCCACGCGTTACATATTTACTTTATAGTTTTTTCCCCGTTTTCTATCTACTGTGTACTCACGTCTTAAAGAAAGCGCGTTCTCTCTCTCTCTCAACAGAAAAAAAACTTGTGAGATTGATAAGAAAACTAACGGCAAAAACAGAACGCAATGTCAGAGAAAATGCACACAAAAAGGCACATTCATATGCCAAGACCAGAGGCTGCTGCAGAGATAACTCCGTACATGGAAAAGAGCGCTTTCCTATTTATTTACTGCACTGCATTGTATTTGGACCATTAGTCTGGAGAGAGAGAGAACGAGCGTTCTTCTGCTCCATTCACCACCACCACCGCCGCCGTCACCATTAACACCAGCAGCAGTAGTAGTTGTAGTAGTAGTACCGACCGTTTGCTGTTATTTCTGCTCCTGCCATTTGCCATACTGACATTTTATATACATAATATACTGAACATAATCAGCTACCCTTATAAAGATTAACTGAACTCGCTCACACATACAACAACAGTTTTTTCCCACATATTGCATTAAACATTTTCAGTACACACACAAATACAAGATTAGATGATCTTGGATGGACGGAAAAAGTGGAGGCCTTGTGTGGAGGAGGAAAAAGCAGCAGCACAAAAAGTAGAGTGGGTCCATGTCTTTGAATTGGACTCGGAGTTTATTTTCCAAACCACATATTATTACGAGAGAGTGACGCCTTAGCACACAAAATGTGAGTTAAGTAAGTGTTCACATAATAAAACGTATATACATGTGCTTCTGGAGAAGAAGAAGCAGCAGCGTGTATGCATTATGTATTACTATGAGACTCTCACAAAAATAATCATGTCTCTCTCTCCCCCCCACTCTCTTTCTGCCTATAATGTGGTGGTGTGCGTTCTCACTCGTGGTGGACTTAGCTAGACAAACAATGGTTTTAAACAGAGGAGCAAAAGTGGCAGTTGTGGAACTGCTTACTTGTTCCAACAAAAGCTTTTTCATGTGTTCGGCTTCGGATGACACTCATGAATACGCTGGTGATGTATAAAATTACGATGTGTTTATACACCAACAGCATTCTACAAGATTATTGTACGAAAAACGCTTACCCTTATTCTTGCATATTTACTTCCGTCGTTCCATACACAAAAATCCCTTTGTTACCATTTTTCGATCGTATATTAGAATTAGAAATACATTATTATTATTGCGAGTAGAAAGTTTGTAGACAGGGCAGTGTTGTTGTTTGCTGGTATTAGCGGCACACATAATTTTAATGATAATGTTATTAATGCACGTTAGGGAATTGATTGCGACAACTAAAACTACCACCAGAAGTACTGCTGGGAAGCCAAGCAATTTGCAAGTTCAAAGAGAAGGACAACCAACCGTAACGAAAAGAGCTGCTTTTGCTATATGCAATTCGTTCGAATATAATAATAGCCAGTAGTGATGCACAATGTCTGTTTAGCAAAAAAATATAAATTTAATATGTATATATACTGCAACGCACACAGAGAAACAAACACAGTTCGAAATGTGGTTGAAAACTGATGAACCACAGCACATGTAGCCAACTTTATATAATATGTCCAACAACGCGAGATACTAGGTCCCTACAAGAGTTCCCACATTTGGTGTCGTCGTCACCTCCACCACCACCACCACCACCATAGCCAACTAAAACAACATTAGCAGTACAACATATTGGAATTGGAAATCGAAACGACTTGACAATCTGGCTCATTGTTGGTAGTGCCAAGAAGATGAGGAAGGAGCGTCGTCGTCGTCGGTCGGCACTCTAGCAAGAGCAGCATAACCGTCCGTGCACTTCGGCCAAGTTCTGAAACAACACTGAGGACGGCTCCAACAGTTCACCAAACTTTTAGCTTGGCTCGCCACTAGTGTCGAAGCAGCACAACAGCAGCGACAAAAATGCTATATGGATGGGGTTACCTGTTTTTAAAATAAGCGAATGTCGAGCATTGGAAAAAAGTCCTCTTGCCATCATATAGCGCGTTGTTGTTGCACATTATATTGGCTTGGTTACAACAAGGCTTTGTTGGTTGAATGGGAGAGGCAAGCAGTTTTTACTGTAAAGCGAAAATAGCAAGCAAACATTGAGCGAGCGAGAGGCTTTGTTGATGTTGATGGGATGTATTATGATGAGATCCACTCGCAAGCCAAGCACATCTTTATAATGTACATGTGTTTTGCGTAAGGGAAAAGAGTTGGATGAACGATGAACGTGCATTTGAGATAATAAAAAAAGAAAAGAAAAAGTGTGCAGAAGCAGAAAATGGGAAGAAATGAACAGGAAACATAGTCGCTTCACTCGGTCGTGACGCTTTTTTTGAAAAAAAATGTAAAAAAGTTTGCTTGCTGTGGTGTAGTATTCACTTGCATAAATGATACTGTTCAATAGAATAGTGACAATGAAGCTACTGAACAAATTTTACTCTTTTTTTCTTACTTGTCCCTACTTCCTTCCAGAAAATCATCTTGCGGCAATAGGATTTTTTTTATTTTGCATGGGACTTGGTAGGAAACCATCCGGATGCACCCCAACAAAGGAGCGACAAGGGTATTTTGATGGGAAAAGAGGAAAGAGGAAGCTTTTCCCATCTCTCTCACTAACTTTCGACGACAAAAATTTCAATATGAAATGTAATTTTCGTTTTAAAAATGAGAATAAAAGGCTGAAAACCCCGAAAAAAATTGTATACAAGGAAGGAACGACACGATGCCAGGGCTGCTTCCCTGCACACCTGCTAAGAATATGATGAGGCCGTGAATATAAGATGAATGAAAGCAAACGCGGATTTTAATACATCGTCAGTGATATGTTGTAATAAGTAGGAGACCACAGTTCCCTCCCACTACCGCCGAATGAATTGAAACGTCAAAAGGAAGTTCACTGGCGAAGAGGCGTAAATACTATCACACACACAGAGAGACACAACAGTCATACGAAAGACTCATAACAAAACTGCATACCACAGCGTTGTAGCAAGCACGCAGTAAAATAGTATACTTACTTTTTTCCTTAAAACTTTTCTCATTTCTTTCGACGATATTGAGTCTTTTCAAAATGACTTTTAGTTTGCGAAATTCATTTTTTTCTCCTACTGACTTCTGATCATCTTGAGATAAAGCGATTCATTGATGTTCGCTTCACTTCCATTCATACTCGCTGTAAGATATTCTAATCTTTCCATAACCTACACACTTGAGATCTATCTTCTTCTACTTCTTCACAACTTCCACTTCTTCTTCTTCTTCCTCCATTGCCATTTCCTTCCTCGAAATTTTACAACATCTAGTAGTTCGTTTACAAACGAGCAGTTTATATACCAGTTTGTTACAAGAAAAGTTACAGCGTGCATTCAACAAAACTATAAATTTATGGAGAGTATATAATACAGCTCAGTAACTTTAAATTGGAAGATTTTGAATGAAATCTTCTGTACATGGCAACTACATCATGTAGCTTTTACCCTACATACCACACAGTAGAGTACCCACATAACCAAGAAAATTGGTACCGCCGCGGCGGCACACGCATTGAAATGCAGACTTGTCCTTTTTGTCATTTTGCAGCAAACTACAACAAACTATGTTCAATCGCCCATTGTATTCGCTCGTCTTGCTTTTTCCAACACGAAAAAATGCATGTGCTTCAAGATAAGATCCTGTAACATTTTATTTCTTTTTAAAAGTGACATTGATCAGTATTCTGAGCATTTTTCTTATTATATTTTATTGGTGTATTAGTATTGATCTTGATTCTTGATACGGGTTTTGTATTATTATTTTATTTTATTGCGTTCAACCTTCAACCTTGGATACTTTTTTTTATTTTTTTTCACAACGTGAAATCAATGGCATGGCTCAAAGAAAAATTCCCACCACGCATCCAGCACTCAGAATGGAAATGAGTTTGATTAATCTGAGGATTTTGTTTTGGCGTGGTCTTGGCATATCAACACAAACACAAGAAGGCAGTCGTCGTCTCAAGACAAACAAGAAATGGAATGGTAAACAGCGTATGGCGAGGGTTTAATGAGATGAGATGTTGGGTGGCGATAGCATTGCAAGTTGGACTTGGAACATGGATTGGCCAAGTACATACGTAAGTAATGTGCATATTGTGAATGTTTCGTCTGTCTTTTGGAAACTCCATAACTTACATTATGCAGTCACAAGGAATGCAAGGATGCGATTATTGTAAACATGCGTAGCTTTCCTTATTAGCTTTAGCTGCGTTTCTAACAAATCTATGAAATCGTCATGTCCACCAGTCTGTCCGTCTGCTTTAGTTTTGACAGACTCTGCAAACGAAGTTGTGAGTTTTCATATGGCAAGAACAAGAACTATTGACTCTACCGGAGTCAGTGGATTGTAGGCAAATTTTGATTTCCAATCTAAAATGTCAAGCTATGGACATCAGTCGGTATAGGTCAGCATATGTTTAGATTAGGGATTTCCTGAAAAAAGTAGGGAAGAGAGGTTGGGTGCGGAACTGGATGATACGATTTAAAGCTTATCCTAATATTCTCATGCTGAGTTCATTTCGTTGTCATCTGCAGCGATCGTGTTTTTTCGTTTATAACCAGCGGGATCATGGTGATAA
Source organism: Sinella curviseta (assembly GCA_004115045.4). Lineage (NCBI taxonomy): Eukaryota > Metazoa > Arthropoda > Collembola > Entomobryomorpha > Entomobryidae > Sinella > Sinella curviseta. The sequence continues at coordinate 9,815,084 of CM065489.1, forward strand.
GTTGAAGAAATGACTTACTTTTTCCGTTCGCTCCCATACAATATAGTTATGTAAACCATTGCTTTTGGTGGAGGACTACATTGCAGTTTAGAGGCATATGTCAGTATTATATCACCCTGATTAGAGATATACGCCCTGCATCACGATGTGATTATGTTATATCGCACCAGCAACATGAGCATAAAACATCAACATGAAAATTTCCTGTGTGGTTTGAAGCATCACGCAAGATGCAAGTTTGAAGATGTAAAGAATAACAACATTGCACGAAACACGTGCAGTAGCCGATTATTGTAATGCGTCTGTTTTCTCTGAATATATTTTCTTGGTAAGTTAGTTAGTTTTTGATAAGCCCTCTCACAGTTATCACTATCAGATGTAGATAAGGCAGCCTGCACAGCAGCGTATAACATTCAAATGCACACGAAGTTTGTGATAATATTGTATTATTGGATGCAAGTAACATGCTCTTACTCATATTCCACACGTAACCAGCTAAGTGACTGTGTGTGTAGGCAATAATAAATACATTTCTTACAGTTCAGCAGCAGGATCAAGTCTAGCGTATCAACAAAAAAGACTTTGTTTACTAACAAGGCTGACAGCCGTGTCTGGAAAACGTGTACTCACGAAATTAGTAAGCAGAAGAAAAAGTATTCTGTAAGCTGACGATTTTCCCCCGGAAAAAGGGTTGGCATTAAGTGGAAGGAAAAGCTTGAAAACAAAACGAAATATATGGTTTGTTGGAATGCAAAATACAATATAAGACGGAAAAAATATGCATAGAGATCTGCTTTGTATGCAAATATACACATATATGTACCTATATGAACTCGGCTCTTGGTGAATTATTTAAGTAATGTCTGAAGGTTGAAATAAATGCGAAGGGAAAAGGACGTACGAGAAGGAAGGCGTACTACGATTATGATTATTTTATGATTATTACAAATCTTCCAGAGTCTCAACTTTCCTGCAACAACAGCAATAAAAAAGAAAGCTGATACGTAAGTGTAAGTGTAAAATGTACATGCATACCTACACTCTCCCTACTCTCTCTATATAATCTATTGCGTCATTGGCAAATAAGAGAGAAAAGTGTGTGTATGTGTGTGGTGGATGCGCACTATATTATCATTATCATCAAAGATGTTATTTTAGCTGCCGAAAGTGGTAGTCAAGTGAATGAAAATGAAATAAAGCAGTTGCACTCACTGACTGTTACTGCCAATCTGTAATAATGTAAGTTTTACAGTCATTGCTCTCATATTTACATATGTACATACATTACGTACACAGACAAAAAGATGCGTTCTTTATGCATTCTTCTCCGCCACCAACACCAATAAAGTACAAAACTCCTGTAACAAACAGAAGCAACTTTTTGGTAATGGCAGGCAAACTCGCAGAAGAAGAAGAGTGACAGACTGACTTGACTACACTAGAGCCAATCTTTCAAATGAATGAATAGCTGTTGCTGAGAGGAAATAAGGAAAAGAAAGAAAAAGAAGGGGAGAATGCAGAAAGCTTATCATATCAAGATGATGATGCCTCACAAACAACAAGAAGTACAAAATGCTGCGTGCCCTCCACTCAACTCGATCTCATTTAAACGTAATATGCACAATGCACAACAACGGTACTAAATAATTGTACGAAAAAAATGATGCTTCACGTTCACGTTTTTTATGCATTCATTTTAAAGCACTGCAATATTTGAAGGCGTTGTCGTCTTCAATTTGCAACTTATTGTTTGTGAGGATTTTACTAAAGTATCCGTCCAACAAGGCTAGATAAATGAATAAAATAATATGCAGCTAATCGTGACTGGTATTTTCTTATTAAGATTTTGGCTGGCTTAGCATTGATGTTGATATAGTGACAGTGACCGAAAATGGTGAGGCTAAGTAGTAGTAGTAGGCTAAGTGGAGAATGGAATGGATATTGCGAATAGCAAAAAAAAGTTGGAAACGAGCTAGGATGCCTTCATTATCCAATTAACGACTACTGCTGCTTTGCTTTTATTTACTGTTTTCATTCACTTCTCCACTGCACTCTCTGCATACTTTGCGCTGCCATTAAGATGGGCAAATAGCGGAGGAGAAGTTTCTAAGAGAAAAATGTATAAAAAGTGGAATCAGAGAAAGAAACACATTTACCAATACCACCACACACTTCTCTCTGCTCAGCACTATTATTATTGCCATTACCAAAATCCTTTTACGCTTGCGTCTCGTCAACATAGTAGCAACTTGAAAATGCAGTTATTTCTCACACTGGGTGCAGTGCATGGTTACTAGTCGTAACTTTTACTCGACAGTATAGACAGATATCAGATAAGAAACATACAATATGTATCAGAATGCCAAAATTATATAGTCAATAGTGCAATGCTCCTACGTGTGAAGTAAAGTAGACGAGACGAGCGCATCATCTCCCTCCATGCTCCATATTTACACTGAGTAACCGGAATCATTCTAAAAAAAATCAAGCAAATCGCATGGACTTCTAGATTGACTTCATTAAATGGCTCGGCTTAAGCTGAAGGAAACGACGACATTCATAAACATCAGATTGGATGAATGACAAAACGCTCCTTAGGAGACAGCTCCATTGAAAAATTACCTGCCTTTCCGTCATTGACTCTCTCGAGTCTCAAGATTTTGTATAGAAAGGAAAAGGTGCATTTCCGCGTTGCGATGCTTCGCTAAACAAAACGGTGACAGGACACTAGATATATTGTATACATACCTGTGTCATATATCAGTTTTTATATAATGAATGCAAAAGACATTATTTCTTATATTCATACTTTATAATAATATTATGGTTCAATGTCATGCCGGGTTTGCATGTAGCATGGCTAATTGAGAGTACAAGTCGATGTAAGTACTAGCCCGATAAATTTAGATAAAAAGCGGTGTGCGTCTGCATAATATTTATTATCAGCATACACACTACACCATGTTGTTTATGATGACTGTGTTGATGTATGTCGTACACATAAAAACAGGATAATGATTAGCCTTTCTCTTTTTTATCGTGCATGCATTTTGAGACAACGGATGAAAAAAACGGCTACGCGATGTTGTTGATGATGACGGTGAGGATGATGATGGTACATCATTTTCTAACAACCGAAGGGAGAGAGCACGGTGAGTAATTTGGAAATATTATGTAGGAAACTGACAATATATATGGCATGTCATAAGTTTCTATGTTTACGTACAAAATCAACTTATATTCCATAAAGGAAGAAGGTTTCAGCTTGCTTGCTGGTGTGTGTGTGTGCATCTCTTCCGCTTGCCTTTCCGTAATAAAATACAATGCGGTATTTCAGTTTTAGGGAGTGAAGTGGCGTTGTGCAATAAAATATGATGGATACTCTGATGAAATTGGGATCAGAGACCTGGGAAATACCAGTAATTGGTACGTACGCCATTAGTTGCACTGGATGGCGACTAGAATCGAGTCATAAAGACATCATTCATCATTGCATACAGATATATTATGGTCTTCTAATAGAACGCACATGTTCAGTCGTAGACATTTAAAAAAAAAGTTTGTGTTAAGGAAAAAGCCCTGGTACATAATATGGGTTTACTTCTGCGTGTCATGATGATGAACATACCCTGCCCTATCGTATCACATCATTCGCATCCCTATATATATTTTTTTTGTACACAACCCGTACCTTTTGATTACGAATCCTATATATCTATGTACGCATTAGTGTTATTATGAGATGAGTTGTGAAACAAAATGAAAATACATGTAATGGTAATACGTAATTGATGTCGGGGGAAAATTTCTTGTCTTGTCATAGAAATTATGCTTTTAGAGAAATTTTTTTGTGACTGGTCCGACAGACACGATGAACTGTTCAATAATGACTTGAGTAAATGTGGTTGTTCTTTTAGAGTAGGAGATAATTTAGTAGCAGAATAAAATGTTATTAGGGAATCTGTTCGACTCAATGTCAAAACGGCCATACAATCAAATTTATCGATTAAATACATGAAACATTCTTATAAAAATATGCTTTTATGTAGTCATGGGGATTTCCTCCGGTTTTCTTACGGCATTTTTTATTTAAAACTGTAAAAAAAACTCAAAACCCCAATGACTACCAAGGATGCAGAATGTAGACAGCAAAATATGGAAAATGTCCATCTTCACTGAATGTATGCTGAATTTATACTGCATCCAATGATGTTTAGCATCTTCTGCTGCCATCATCATCAAAGCTTCCACAATTCAAAAATAATCATAAGTCCTCAGGTGCAACTGCTTTCATTGTACAAAACATTTATACGCCAAAAACGCTTCAATTTATGTTCAATCCAGCTCCAGAAGTGTACAAAGTCATAACTTCCATGTACATACATGCATACAATCATGAACCCCAAGCAATCATGTACAATGTGTAGATGCAGTATATTTTGCAGTACAAAATTTGTGCGCTACTCTTTACGAAAGGTAATATGTTGTTCGGAAATAAACAAAAAAAGATGACGCATCCATGTAGTCAGTTCATTTTCCACAATTTTGTTGTGCACTTTTTTTTTATGTAGCTCAGTTCCGTCGACGATATGTCGGCTCAAACAATAATTTTTTTGTATAGTATATCCGTGTTGATGTGGGGCCGGTTGGTTGTTAAAGCGTTAAGTTTTAAAGAGAATGGTTTTAGACTGAAGAACGAACATCAAGGCTTACCTCATCGCACTACCTCTTTACCACCACGGAATACTAATAACGTACACAACACGGAAAATGTAATAAAAACGGTTCGGTGCGCAGTAGGCATCCATTCCATTTTATGTTTATACCCCTTTTATGCATGACCATCAATCAGCAAGCCAAATTAGATTCAGGTGTGAGTAAGGACATTGTGTCGTAAAGCAGATTTTTGGCTTCCGTTTTTCACCGTGCTGGTCACTAGCACTGCATTCATTAAAAGATGGTATGATGATGATAATGTGCGAATTTAGCCTTGTCATGCAAGGCCTGCTGGCATATTGCAGATTTTTTACAATTCATAGATATTCATTGCTTGCTCGAGGCAATATTCGTTTATGTTGCCGTGATGATCAATGATGGGATAGCATTTTTTAATGATGACGGTGGTGGGGATAAAGATGTTTCAAAAATATTTCGCGAATATATACATACTGACAAGCAGGAATACAAATTGCTTACGTAGGATCCTTGCAAATACTCTATCGTGTGAATATCCTACTTATTTATAGAATTCATGATGCGTGTAGCCGTGTAGTCTAGGGTAATTTAATCGTACAAAAAATTAAACCAAATTGCTTTCATCTAAAATATTATTATGTTCATGAAACGAAATGCCAACATTAAAATAATATATGTAGCTCCATTAACTTGGCCGAAAATTGCAAGGAATATGAAATCCTTGCCTGGTAATATTGAAACTCACAAAATGAATGACTCACAACGGGTAAACTATTTTAATACACAAAATTCATCCATCATAGTAGTAGCTTTACATTAGCCAAGTACTAATTTACGATGAAAATATAGTTTACGTGATGCTGCCAATCTAATTGTAAGCAATGTCAACTTCAACTACCAACCACGCATTGAACTTGCCTGTTTCAATTATCCACTAAGCAGATGCGCAATGTCAGTAGTTCTATTCATTCATAATTTCCAGTTTGCTCTGACTAGCTCACCTAAAAGCACTGGCATAATAAACCGGATGAAAATTATTTCTGCGACGATTGAGGGATGAAAGGAAGTGAAAGAGTAAATGGAAAGTAATGAATCGCTTCTGAGGAGAGAGTATGTATATGAAAGTGTAAAAGTGTTGCACTTTATGAACTTTTTGGTCTAACTGCATGATTATTTTTTTGCTTGTTTCTTGTGTGTGACAGCAGGAGTAACAGCGCGTTATCTTTAAGTGCATATTATTATGGGATCGCTTCATTAGCCTTCTGTTTTTCGTTTGTCCGCAACGCGTTGTTTTTGCGTCCTCTACCCCACAACGAGATAATAAATAGCTAGGTTATAAATTAGTTTACTCATCTCATGTGCATCTTTGTTAGTTAGGAAGGAGGACTTTGTTGGTAAAATAAATGAATGCATGTGTGTGCGTATGTACTTATATGCGTGTGTATATGAAATGTGTGTAATGTACTCTGACAAAGACTAGTGGCTCTAATTAATTTACCTTGCTACGGTTGAAATCTTGTGGTGTTGAGTCATTTCCATTTTGAGATTCTTTGTGTATGTCTGCTCAAAAATTACTACCACATGCACATGCACACATACTACTAACTACTGTGTACTATTCATGCTCACACGACGACTCACACGACGAAAGATATAATGCCTCATTTTTCAGTAACATGTGGAACATAATTGAATTCAGCTTGTTTTTTGAAACTGTTATATTACAACTACTTCAACTACACTTCTACAGGGTACACGAAACAAAAAAACATAAAACAGCTACTTAATTAAAGTGTTAACTTAATGCAGCACTTTGATCCCTTCTGTGGGAATTTTTCTTTTAAACCAGCCAGCTAAGCTCTCTGTAGCTGACACCAACTTTTAACCACACTTTCTTTACATACAACATACGGCCGCAATTGCACGGTTTCTTTTGATTATTGGTTTACAGATCTTTGTTAGTTTAAAAACACGATAGATTGCCGAAAATATGCATTAAAATATGCTTTATATGGAGCGCCAGAGATTCGGATGACTCATTCCTACGGGATTTCCAAAACTGCACATCTTTTCTCAGACGTAATCCTTGACCAACTCGTGAGGAATGGAATTTATGTCAGCATGAAGAGTTTTTTTTGTACCAAAACAATCCTTTAAAGCAAACCCGGGCTTCATTTCCGTTACTTTTCCAGACGACTCGGATTGAGTCGTAGCCCGCTATATAGCATAGTGTCTGGATGCGAGTACGCGGAAGGCCAGATTATGATTGTGTGATGTATTGTTGTAGTCGGGAAAGTAAGGCTGGCTTTCACCCCTTTTCTCTGTGAGCTACCAGCAGAAAGTAAGGCCATCAGAAGACTAGACTTTGTATGTAGATATGCCCCTATATCCATGATTTTATCGATCCATTACGTTATGCATATGTAGTAAAAATACTGAGAAAACGCGATAAACCGTTGGGCATTGATATGCAACTGAAAAAAAACTATCTTTTCAACCCACAACGAACTTTTTAGTGCTAAAATATTATTATTGACAATAATTCTACTTTTCACTGTACTTTCGTAGTATTTATTTCAATATTATCTGTCTGGCGTCTACAAAAGTTTTACAGATAAAAACGGATAAAAGGCCGATCATTAATAATATACAGTGCATATGTACACAATACTATACATCAGTTTAGATGTCATTGTTGGTATGAAAAGTCTGATATCCTGAATACTGAAAAAAAGTTCCAACCAAACAAAATATTATAGATAAGTACATGCAAATCATGGATAAATAGGTAATAAAGATGCTATGACTTATCAAACTAAAACTCTCATTGGTCTACTACAAAATTAACACAACTTGCAATTATAATTTTAAATTCATTATTCCGTAAATGTTTAGATTATCATGTGTAATTTATTAAAGTTATTCCATAAATATGGTATCTTTTTTAGTACGGCATCTTTAACTCCAAGTCTTGTTGTTCAAGATAAGCGTCAGTTGAGGCGTCTTGTCACACAAGCCATCAATACTCTCTTCATTGTTCACTCGTTTTCTCTATGGACGACGCTCACAGTGCCCACGTGTGGCTGCTGGCTTCGTGGGAAAGAGACGAGAGATGTTGTTTGTTGTAGTCCAGTCCACATGCTTTTGTTGCTCTTGTGCTCTTTGCTAGAACAATCATCATTAATTGTTAGTTTTAATTTTGAAGACAATTAAAGTGACCAGTTGTCACATTTAGTTTATAGATAAGTGTTTATGGTGCTTGCCTGTTTGGGTGGTGGATCTGGCGGGATTCTTTGACGTGAAATAACTGAAGACAATGGTAAGAAAATGTGATTTTTGTTGTTGCAGATTTAAAGTTACTTTATTGTTGGGAATCTGTGATAACGTCTCTAAAATTATAGAATGTAGAGAATATAATTTACATGAAGTTTAATTTAAATGACGCGTTGAAAGATGATCAAGAATAGATTCAGCTTCCATGGGTGTATAATGGGTTGTTGGTAACAAACTTTCCTTACTTTTGCTGGATTCATTAGTTTAATTTCGGTTTGGATACATTACACATAAGAGTACATTAGATATGTCAGAAAACTCTGGGATAAGATGTTAACTTAAGAATTGACATAAGTACATTGTTGCTGAAGGTTATAGAGATAATGGTGTGTATCGTTAAATGTTGAATCAGTGACAATTAGGGGTAGTGGATAAAATGGTATCATTATCAGTAAGACTAGATATCATTGAAAGATCGATATTAAGATGGTGCATGAATTATTATTAACTTTAAATTAATGGTACGTCTTTTCTCTTGATACTAGTTCAATCGTTATCGGGGAAAGAACCGAAGGGGTGGCAACCGAAGAGGTGGCAGAAGGCAAAATCAACATGGGAATCGTGTGGCACCAAATACAATAAAGAAGCACAAATTACTCCCCAACTGTACAGAATGTGGGAAAGAAGCACCTCCGTATAAATGTCCAACTTGTTTGAAAAAATAGTAAGTTTTCTGGTTATAAATTTATAATTGCGGTTTACGTTTCCAATCTTCTCACGATGCTTTGGCTTTGTTTTGCAGTTGTTCTGTACTTTGTTGCAAGGAGCATAAAAAAGGATGTACCTCACCCTCCTCCGGTCCTTCGATTCCTCCTGTTACTCTGCCAACCAACATTGCGTCATCATCCGCTACTTCAGAAACTGTAAATAACAAAAATAAACGCCGATGCACGTACGAGTTTCCTACAGAAGACACGGTTCCATTGGAGAAGCTTATGCAACTCAAAGATGATGGTTAGTAGCATTCTTTGTTATGACAGAAAAAATATTTCATTTTAAATTATTTAAAGGCTGATATTTAACTAATCAAGTGCGGGTTTATGTTTAATCATGATACAGAGAGAATCCAGTCCTTGTTGAAGAGTGGAAGAGTGCGAGCACTGATCACAAAACTGGATGAATCGCAGAATCCAACCAATGTCTTCCGTGACATTATGAAAGATCCTGAATTTAGGGCGTTTAGTAATACTGTATTGGATATTGTAGGCGTTAAAGATGATTACAATATTCCAGAGTCGACAACGGACGACTAGGCGAAGTTCAATTTTTTAAAGTTTTGATTTCATGTAACCCATATTTTAGTTTCGATTTGTATAAAATATTATTTTGTTTTATGTTTCTTGATTTTGATAAATCTTTTATTATGATTATGATAGTATTAAGGCATGAGTATTCATAAATAAAATCATTGTGGAAGAAATACAGATCGTTCGTACTTGAAAACGGGTCATTTTATTTAACGTGTCGTCATAATCTTAAGTATAGCATCTTCGTAGAATAACTTTACATAATACAGGTGGCTAGTTTGTACAATTTGTCATAAATAATGTACATACATATTTAAACATTAACCTGTCTACTTACATATTTACCTCTTACATATACTGTACAAACATCAAAGCTGATTGCATAAAACTTAACAAATTAGGAAAAAGCGTTCGTTAACTTAAAATCTTAAAATTAGTAATAATAATTAAAATTATAATAGCAAAAAAATAACAATGATCAACATAGTGTAGTAGTAGATTAGGAATTCGGATGATCCCTTTTGGTTACTTTTAAAACATTAACGAGCACGAAAGAAGAATTCGATAAAAGAGTGGCGACCATGAAAAAAACATAGCCTGGCTAAAAAAACATTTTTAATCAACGACAATGATACACCAGAACAAGTACAACAATAAGACGGACATATTAATAACCTGTGTAGTAATTTCATATTATATTTCAAAAGTTCATACACGATTCATCAAATACTGCTATCGACTGTGACGCCTACTTTTTTAGCTCAAAAACTAAACTAACAAATTATGCTTTTCTTATGCCTTCCTATATTCTGTTTGTTCCTGGTGTTTTGTTTTACCGCTTAATTTATTTTAATTTTGAATAGTAATTGGATTTGTTGACAATAAAAGTAGTTCATCAGACGCAGCTTCTAGTATAGTACCCAGATTACAGTTAAACTTAATCTATATACTTTTCTCCAACGCTATTAACCTGAAATCCTTTTGACGAAAAACCCAACACTATAATATTTTTTAATAAGAACAGAAGCAAACAGTCTTTTCTTGGGTCATACAAACAATAATGCAAAATTAATTCCGCCGTGAGTATTTTTTTTAGAAATAATACCAAATATATTTTTTGTTATTTTTCTTTTCTATCTTGGTTTCATTGTGTAGTAGTCTTCACCGATTTTTAAAATTTGGTAAGTGCTTTCAATTTTACGTTTAATAATAATATATCGTAGAGCAGTAATAATAATTAGTTTTTATTCTTAACGAATTAGTTTTTTCTTTTTGAGACGGAACGGCAGCCTATTGCCTGTATAATAGTAGATATTTTATTTTTTTATACACTTTTCATACTTTTAAACATCTAGTTGTCTTCTCTATTACTGGTATATAGCTCAAACATCTACTTAAAATTTAGCATTTTTTATGACACATTTAGGTACTTTTATATTTGAAACTACATATATAAACATGCAAATAATTCAAATCTAATGTTTTGTGTTACAAATTAGTAACATTGTTAATGTTGTTGTCGACCTTTTTCATATTTTTGAAGTCTCTAAATAACAATAAATACTTTGTATATGGTTAGTTATATATATATATTCAATCGATTTTACTTTTAGTCGTACGTACAAGCCTACCTACCCTTACAATTGTTATACTTTGTAGTAATTAATTAATTGACTCGTCAACACTTATGAAAATACTTACACGGTACGAAAATTAAAAAAGAAGACAAAAAACGGAAAATATCACATTGAACTCGGCATCATTTTACATGTACGTGCTACACTAAATTTATATTAGTATTGTATTGTAATTAATTTGATTTCATTGTATCGTCTGTGTGCTAGTGAATCACTACGTTGTACATTAACCAGCTATAAAACATTACAGTGAGTAACAATGTATTAATAATATAAAGAGTTGAGGGAAAAAACAGTAAAATCTTAAGTAAGAAATCATTACAAAAATTTCATGTTTTGTTTTGTCATGCCAAATATGAAACAAACAATTAATTCATACGTACATGATAAATCTAAATGCAAAAACCCGCACAGAATGTTGTGTCCGCGTCTTGACTTTTCCGACATTTAGAAATAATAATTTTTAGTTTTGGCACGATTGCATTAATAACGAAGAAAATTCATAAAAAACACAGAAACACAGATTTTTGAATTGATTAGTAGCACAAAAATTACTGCAGTTGCACAACACGAAGATTTTGTAGTACAAGCCATCCAAGTTTCTGCTCGAGTACAAAAAAGGTGTGCAACGGTGTTGAAGATACAGCTTTAGAACAAAGGACTGGAACAATGTGGGAACACAGTTTGTGGTAAGAAAGAAGAACGATTATTTTGATGATGAAGCCTATGAAAGGAAAGCACTACTAATGAACATCATTATCGCTGATAATGATTGGTGACACACATTGTAAGACATAACAAGTCACAATAACAAAATTGACCTAGGATTAAATTATTGATAAAGTAAACGCCGTGTTAGCCAAAAACAAGATTCTTTTTAGCTAGCAGAACTTGACAATATATAGATATATTTTTTAAATACGTAAATATACTAGGACGTAGAAAGTACGTTAATATAATTATAATTATATAAGTCATCTTTACGAATCTATCTTAATTACCTACATAGTATATTTATAATATTTGTGTTACATATTTTATATAGTAAATAAAATTGTTACATTTAAATTTTCTAGCGAAGTCTAATTTATCATACGACACTCTCTTCCTCCAGATTTTTTGAGATTTTCTTAGAGCTTTGGCCACCAACGTTGGCGTTGGATATACTATTTGCGTGATTATTCACAACCATTGGGTTACCACTGGATAGGGAATTATTTTGAGTCTCTTTTCTCATCGATGATTGGACAGGATTGGCACTATTGGCACTAGAAAAACTGGCAGAAGCCACTGAATTGGCGTTACTAACAGGTCGTTGACTATAGCCGTACGGGCTTGGAGACTCATTCAGTTGCTGATTTACTTGTTGTGCACAGTTCCGTTTTTCCAGCCAAATGGCGTACCTGGAGATTGAAAAGAAACGGCATGATTATCATGACTGGTTTTATGAGTAAATTTGCTCTACTGCAGGCGAGCCTTAACACAAAATGTATGAGAAACGATTACGTACTCAGCTTGGGCTAAAAGTTTTTCTACATGTTCCAGTTGTTCTTTATGATTGAGGAGACGCTGGAGTCCAGCCGAGTGAGAGTTACTGTCGAGAGACTCAGTCCTAGATAAAATATGTTCTGTTTGGTTTAGAAGGTGCTCCACACAGCCAACTATCGTATTGTTGGAGGTGGGAGTTGGTACGTACAGTGGCGAGGTTCCGGGGCGAACTGCGGCAGGCGATGGGGCTAATGAAGGGTTGTTGGGAGACGTTGGGGTTCTATCATACGGGGTGGATCCAGGCGTCCGATGCTGCTGCTTTTGCAAAGGGAGGATCGGCAGCCGTCGAATGTCTTCGACAGAGTTCCCTCTGTAATCCCTGCAAAATTATTAACATTATTAAATTCAATCCCAACCGCTTTCATGGACTCAGCTCATTAATGAGAAACAATTAGAACTAATCCCGAAATACTTAAAACAACATTTTCAAGGTTTTATAAGTACACTTTCCCCAATAAATTTAATCGCATATACAAGTTGAAGTCAAGCCTGTTGTGCGGAGCACATTGGAATGATCTAGAGGGAAACTGGCGAGGAACTGACTACTAAGGAGTCTAATTATAAATCGCTTAATGAGTGTTGTGTGTTTGATAGGACGACATACCTGGCATACACGACTTCGGGAAGTTCTCTCCCATTTTTCGAGTGTATATCAGACACTATGCCAGAGTCTGGAGTAACATCGTGGCTGGATTCGCTGGAACAGTACGGAGGAGGATTCCCCATTCCAGGTAAATGACTTGAGCCTGGGGTGCCCAGCTGGAGCACAAAGTTTCGTCCAGCTTGATTATTTCCTGGTGTGGTCAATGAGGCAGACGGTGGGCCAGCTGCTGCAGCAGCATATCGTATTCTGTCTATTGTTCTTGCCAAGTCTGTCCGACCAGCAGCGATACCATTTCCATGGGGGTGATGCAAATTGTGAGGATGTAAATTGAAAGGAACACCAGCACCTGAAGCTGTGCTGCCTCCTCTTCCAGGCTGATTACCACTCAGATTTGGAATCGAGCCTATTTGCTCTATTGTGTGGGCTAAAGGAGGACAGAGCGTCTCTGGAATTCAAAAGGAGAAAGTAAAATGAATATAATATGCATGTGTATATATATCGGCGTGTTCCAATTTAACACATTCATAGACATGTAATCATGCTCCTTGTCCATGCTCCCTTTAATAGTAATGGAGGGAAGTGAAGGGAAAGGTAGAGGCAGTTATGTACTTTTGTGTGTGGCTTCTTCTTTTCTAAACAACGCACTTCGTCTTGGCGTACTTTCTCCCCATATATTTATTACTATTATCATCATTGGACTTTATATATGAAGCTGTTAGCAAACTCGGAGAGCATTAGAGCTGCAAGTAAATCTCAAGTGGGCTTAGCTCGGAAATTAAATCTCCTCTCTATGCAAATAAGCGTGTATCACTTGAACACGACTCGGGCCTATCTCTGTTTATATATTTATATGGACAGGCTTAAATTCACAAAGGAAATCTTTCATGCTTTCCCCTTTTGTGCCGATTCACTGAGGCGTTCGCAAAAACATTGGATCCGCATCACAAACGAATGCAGCGGCAGCAACAGCAGCAGCAGCTTTCACTCTTTCCTCTCGCTTTCACCCTGATATTCTCTGTAATTTGGCCTTTTACTCTCCACGAGGAAGAGGAGGAGGGAATAATGGAAGTTGGAGGAAAATCATAATAATAAACCTGAGGTGGGGTTAATTAGCAAAAAATAATGAAGCCACACAACAACATTAGAGAATGTGGTAACAGGTCGAGGTACATTAGAGTCGGTTGGAAATGTATGGGAAAGTGAACAGTGTGGCGGCAGGGCAGAGGGGCAAGAGTTTTGATATTCCATTGATTCGCAGCATGGAGGGGGAGTGGTGGTGGGAATGAAAATCATCATGGTGGTGGCTTACCAATTGTGTGTGCCAAGTTGTTTCCTCGTGGTCTTGACGTATCATAAATGGAGTCAATGGTTTTCGTCAAGTCTCTCGAAATGGAGTATATGTAATCTCTAGGGTGGGCTGACAAAAGAACACGGTCGGATCCACTATGATTTGAGCCAGTGGAAGAGCCCGCATTGACAAAGGGAGCTATTTTAACGCTTTCAAGACTCGCGTAGATATTATTAGTCTCTCGATCATCTTTGGATCCTGGTCCCCCACCAGTGCACAGTAATGGGTTTTCATGTTGGTGGCTTAGATTGTGATTGACCTCACGAGATTTTGCTGGAGTGCCAAAAACTACCTTGGTTACTAAAAGACTTGCCGGTGCTGGCTCAGGGAGTTTTAGTCCTTGAGGAAATCCATCAACTGGCGTTCCTGGCAGAGAATGAGACGGACCTCCAGTCCCAAGACGCAAAGGTAAACCTCTTCCAACACTGGATCGGTATTCACCCAGTCTTTCACCTGGATATTAAATATGCATCCTTCATTTACTAACGTCTCTCACTCTTTCCTCACTTTTCGTATATATTTTTTTCTCTCTCCTTCGTTTCTTGTCTTTCTCACTTTTTTTCTCTTTTCTCTTTCACTCCTCTCAATAGACTAACTTTTATTCCATCAAATTCACTCGTAGTAGAAAAAATTGAGTTATTTTACCTGGAAGAGCTCTTTCACCGAAAGTCTTGCCTCGTAACGACGACCGACTCTCTGTCGGGCCTAACATCATCACGTCCGCTCGAGCATTCGAACTAGAATTACAAGGTTCACCAAGAAAAGAGTCAAATTACTGAAAATGTATGCGCATAATAAAGAATCTTTTTTTCCAGCATTCTCATAAGAAAAGTGGAAATCAGGACACTCCACCGAATTGTATTTCCATTTATTACTCTTTTTTTCTATATATTTATACAAGTACGATTTCGTTTTAACTCCAAGAGAGAAAAAAACTACTCCCGTCACCATGCAATTCTTCCCCGGAAGAAAAAAAGCTACTCGTAAATATAATGTAATAAGACAAGACGTGTGTGCTCTCTTACCTGTACATGGGGATGCATCTTTGTACAGCGGTATTGGAGGATACCATCGTTGGGAATATATCAGCATTGATTAATCCTACGTTGCTCTTATTTATTGGTACACGAGTTAACCTACTGAAAAAAGGATAAGAAAAAAAACGAAGAAAAGTCAATAAAACTGAGAAGTTAATTAAACTGCAAAGGAAGTAGGACCATTAGTCTTTTACAAACTTTTTTTACGGATTACGCTCATTCATGAGATAATGTTAATGTGGTAGCTCAGCTTTGGCTTTAGCTCTAACGTTTCCCTTTTTTGAAAATGAGTCAGTAGGAGAGTGGGAGGGAGGAACGTGTGAGCTACCCAAAGGAGGGAAACCATAATCGTGTTTACTCACCTTATAAACCGGATGTCTGCAGAAGAAATAGTTACAAGAAGGAGTAAAATGACTATGGCAAATTCCAACATTCTAGCACACAAGCTGAGAACCCAACCAGTCCACGTTGATGCAGCTTCACATTCTCCTCGTCCCTGGAACAGCAGAAGCAAAAAAAAAAGAAAATCATAAACTTTTATTTGCAAGTTTATTGCCTGTCATACGAACTGACATGGTTTTAACGACTCCACACATGCTCATTCATTTGTAAGACCACAAACTATATAACGGTTACTTTGCGGATTTCATGGCATTTTGGACGAGACGTAAAAACGATCGGGTTCTGTGCCGCAGTGGCACAAGGAATGGTCAATGAATGTTGCATGTTGCTGGAGTGGGAGCAGACACATAAATGTGGCTACTCTAGGAAACGACGTGCGAATAACTTTTGGTGTTGACTTCTTACCATCGCAACGGAAATTATTATCATGGTGGAGAGACAGAGGGCGAGAAGGGAAGCGCCAAACATGGCTCTGGCTTGAAGACATCCCCACTTTGCCACGTAGCCCCTCTTTTTGAAAGCGGACAAATTGCTGCTGCCGTTAGCAACGACAGCGGGCGTCCCACCGGCATTGGATAACGTACTGTGACCACCATTGACAGCAGAGTTGGAGATGCCACCAGGTCCGTTGGCATTCCCTCTCTCATTGGCAAGTCTGACGTAGAAGGGCTTGAACTTGAGGAGATAAGCAAGTGACATCAGTGCCAAAACGACATGTCCAAAGATCCAGGCCGCTTGAGATAATAACCCATGGTTATGTGGATGGAAATGAGCTCCGAGTGACAGGGAGAGTGGAGGACCAAGAGCCACTGAGGAGATTATGAGGATCATGTAGCACGGGATCGTGTAGGATTTGATAAAGGGGAACGGGAAGCGTGCTAGGTGGAGTGCAACCAGAATAGTTATGACAAACAGGGCGGCTGGAAGTGTAGAGATGATGGGAAGCCATGTCGGCCTCGAGTCTGGAGAACACAGCCAGCCAGACAGGAGAATGAAAGCTCGGGATGCGGAAGTTGCGAACAGGAGTACCAGGATTATCGAGAATGGTACGAAATCTGTCAAAACAATTCAAAGTCAAACAAAAGAAATATTAGCCAAATTATTAGTATCACCGTGATTGCCATTACTACTCACGTTCTTGTTGCCATGTACAATGACAATCGACATAAAGATTAGCCTATTCCGCTTTCACTCACTAAACAAGTTACAAAAGCCAGATTACTACATATTATATTGCCCAAACTTGGCAAGGATTTTCTACCTAAAAAAGGTTGATCTACATTTGTCATAAAATATAATCTACTCTCGCATATCATCCTTTGCTATCGCGTTGCCTCATCGAACATTGCACATTAGACTACAATAAATAATCGTGAATATTCCGATTAGCCGAGGAAAAGTGTTACACAGAGCGACAAGGAACGTGTTGTTTTATCAGGCGACGTCAACAGAAATAACGACACACAAAACACGGCTACATGTTATGAGGAACTTTCAGATAAACGAATAATAGCTTTCGCGAGCAATCTCCCCGTAAATCTATTTACTCATGAATGACTGAAGATAATAAAGAGCTAGAAAGAGAGAAATATGCCGTTTTGTTGTTGTGTAGGTATTTCTTGTGTCCCTGGCTCTGTCGTTTGTCGTTGCTCAATTTATTACTCCACTATAGCATTGCCTATAATAATCAGAACTAGAGTTTCGATCAGTGTCCCTTATCGAAAATGTATGATCAGATCATCCGTACTTTTAGTCCAAATTTCGTTCCTACAATTGTGTCCTGAAGAAATAGAAATTTACGTGCAGAGAAAGAACGCAAGATACATACAGATTGCAAGAGAGAAGAGGGAGGCGTGCTTCAAGGAAAATTTCCCATTTAGTTCACTAACTGTGTATTGATTTGCACGAAACGAAACAAAGCAGAAAAAGTCTCTATAATAATCATACATGCTGAATATTCTCTACCGCGTGTTCACTCTCGTTTGATAAGGCAAAAAATAAGAGATATACCTACATATATTCGTCGACAATGCAATATCACGAATTTATTCACGTAGCTCGTGTGTTACGTTAGAAATTTGCCTTTTGATTTCTTTTTAGTTTTTTCTGTCTGTTTCGCAACAAGACACATAACAACAGACAGAGAGACAATGTAAGTTATAATACAGCAATCTATACGCATGACTTACCTCTAAAGTTGAACTGGAGCGAGTAGAGGATGGCAATGGCAAAGAGGAGACAGAGCACGCTCGTGATGGAAAAGAGGATTCCCATTAACTTGCATTGGTGTTTGTGTGCACCGCACAATGCGTTACAAACGATGTACTTGGGCCCTAAAACGATCATTAAAGTCAATATATTGTGTTATAAAGGAAACGAGAAAAAATTATTTCTCGAGTACCCCCTGCCGTTAGGTCACTATTACTTGCCTTCACTTCATTCATATACTCTATCATTCCACTTGTGTGACATACACATTTATAGGTACATATACCCTCTTTTGGTAGGCATCGTTATCATTATTATTACGACTAGCAACTATTATTATTATTATCATTGTTGTAAAAGCGGTATATAGTATCCATCCAGTGTGTGTGTGATAACCCGTTCCATTTTCCCAGTAACCATGTCTATAAGCTGCCATTTTAAAAACACAATGCAGAAGAAAAAAGAGAGTTTAATATCGGGCATGGTTTTTGGCGAGTCGGTGTCACCTTCATCAACAACAACCGATTTCCTATAGTTTAGAGCCTGCTGCGTCCGTGGAATGCATATTATTATGGCGCTCATATTAAAGGTTATCCGGATGGAACGCAAGTACCTCCTTTCAAATGAATTGCAATGAAAAAAATGGGACTGGAGTCAAAATACAATATACTTGTAGGAGCAGCGGCAACAAGGAAAAACATCCACAGACGCAGAGTTAACGACAATAGTTGATGATTTTATTCTGTAATGATACGGGTAGAAGTAGTAGAGGAAGTAGTGGTTCTAGCCACTTGAAGCGATACAATGATACATAAAAAACAAGGGCATACATGGTAACGCGCTATGGGTTTGTCGCAGTTCAATAGGGTATCAATATAATGAGGACAACAACGGCGGTGGAACACATTCTCGGACCACATTTTGTTCGGAATAACAAGGGAAGCATTTTCTCCTCTTGTCGTGGTGTTCCCGTTCCTGGTTTGATATTGGGAAAGAGGCCTCACATGGTGGTATGCATTTGACACTAACAGCGCGTCTATTCTGCCTCCTTTCACTGGATTTTATCAAAAGGCTGAATGATTCCGACCATTAACATTTTCTGATATCGCCAGAGTCGTGGTGAGAGTAATGGTGCTAGACTCATTTCATATAACGTGGATATAGACAATATTAAATATAGCATGAAATATGTATATAATATGGAATGGATTGTGATGAGCTTGAAGTGAAGGCAAGTAAAAAATGAACCAATGACCACAGACAAAGGAGCTCTCGAGCATATTTTTTTGTTATTGGAAATGCGGTATTTAGTGACTCTACGAACCATTCTCATCACGGGAATCCAATGACTCTTGGCCAGCATGACCTGAACTCGAGAAGATACCGCGTTTCCCTTGCACATCGTTAGGGTTGGTGGCAACGTGACTTCTTGCAGAATCCTCTGAAAGTCCGGACTCGTCTTCATCATAGAAGTAGGGACCCCCTCCTTCCCCTCGGCTCCCATCCAAATGATTACTAGTGCCGATACTGCCAGAAGTTGGTGGATAACGATCATGATGACTATTTCCACCGCTGTCTCTGTCTGAATCATCGCCCAAACCACTGCCGCCACCGATTCCATTGCTACTACCCTGGTTATTTCCACCATAGTTATTATTATTGTTACTGCTGCCACCGACACCACTAGTGTCACCACCATCATCAAGCACGGTGCTGCGGGATGTTGCAAGGTTACTTGGATTTGGCAACGTATGCTTCGGAATGGCAATGTTGTTTGTCAGTTGATCCATATTATATAACGTGGATGAGCCCTTGGAACTGACAGGTGATGGCACGAAAATAGGATTCTTCGGGTTGAAGACAGCACCATGGCCATTATTTGGTGATAAGTTATTACTATTACTATTAGTGCTACTACTGAGTCCGCCGGAGCCATTTAGACCGCCCCCGCTACCACCACCGCCCGGAGAGGACGCACCGTTCAGGTCATTCCCTGAAGATGACTGTTGCTGCGTAGGGTTGTGAGCATGTGGGTAGCCTCTGTTACCCAACACATCCGTTGTGTAATTGACATCCGGAATGATATCTGTAAGAATAACGGAATTGTCATGAATATAAAGTGCTACTTGCTTCAATTGCCATATTCTCTTTCTTTCTTCCACTTGTTCTGATCTAAACGCGTGCTACAAAGCAATGGTAAAACATGACGGTAAAATGGTAAAATTATAATACTACTGTCATTCAATTATATTTTCAAAGTTTCTTTGGTTTGGCAAAAAAAACTGTCCAGAGGGAGCAGCTAATAGAATAGGTAAAATTGTAGTTGTGTGAGTGATGAAAAAGACGCATAACTATATATCATGCAAAGATTGCCATTGGAAAGGGGGAAAAGAAATAAGGGAGCTGCTTATGTGAATAAGGTGACGGCGATATTATATGTATATTCTTGTTCATTTGACTATTACCATGTAGATCAGGGAGTGCGGGCTCCCATTGGGGAATTCTGCCGGAACTTCCTGCTAAAATACGAGTGACAGCAGGGTTTGAAAGAATGGGATTGAAATCGAAGGCTTCACCAGGAGCAGCTGGGGTTATTCCGAGGAGAGGATGTGCATCGGAATCTGCTCCTGTGTCTCCACTGGAGGAAGACGAGCCTCCAGAAGCGCCGCCATTCACCACGGCTGGTGAAACTTTGGAAAAGACTCCATTCACGTCCTTTTCCAATCCTCTGGATGACTGGTGTCCATTAGCGTCGAGACCAGTTGGCTTGAGACCACCATTTCCACCCTCATCACTTCCCACTTTATCTACATCAGACTTTGTTCCTCTGTTACGATTATGGTTTCGATTGGCAAGATTGCTGTTGACATTTTCCAAACTACCTTTCTCCCCGCTTGCAGAAATCTGATCATTCCTTTGCTGAGGCGGTACGGATGGGAGCCTGCCTTTCTCTTTTGGAAATGGCAAAGGTGTTGGGTACTGTCGAGGTGGAGTTTGTGTTGACAAATGCGGTGGATTTAGGATGAGTGGTGGTGGAGGCGGTCGACGACCAAACGCCTCTCCACCTCGTGACATTCGTAAAAATCCCTCATCTGAAAAAGAAAAAAAAGAAGAACAATACATTATTTTCGATATCCAATGTAATTTATTCCATTTGCAAACATTGCTGTTGAAATATAAATAGACATGCTATACGTCAATGTTTCTCCAGTGCCATTTGTATTTTGCTCAAAAACCCCTTCCTCAAACTGACTGGCTATAACTACCAGCATTTATCAAATCTAAGCTAAAAGACAACTGCGCAAATTTCCCCACAATAACTAACAACGTCGCATGAAATCCTTCCAGGTTAATAATGTCCCATTTTTTATGCTCCTCACGTCCATATTTTTGAACCAGAGCCTGCCAGAAACGCTTACTCAACTTATGCTAAAAAATACCTCAATGACACACAGGACCACCACCTTTCATCAGCATTTAAGGGAAACGGTTACACACACGTGTAATTTTTTCCCTAAAAACCCAAACTTTATTATTACATGTTTGCACCACTTATATCTTTCCTTTCACAAAGATTGAAGAAAGGGCTCCTAATGAAACTTATTGAGAACGAAAAAAGCCATATTCCGTAGACATCGTCATCGTAAAAACTACAATGTGCTCAAAATAGCAAGTAGCTCCAAAGCCTTTAGTTACTCTCTCTTATACATACTGTAATGTCAAGAGAAAAAAGCATGAATAGAAGTGAGAAGAAAAAAAAGTAATGAAGGTGCTTTCATCCAGCAAAATTAAGGCCTTGTGCTTTCCCTTCTCCCCCACTTTTTTATACTTTGTCCTCCTTTCTCTTTTTCTCTCTCCGTTTTTTTTCATGGAGCACCTACCACCACCACCACCCGCAGTACTAAACTTCTATTATGATAGGACCATATGTGAGTACAAAAATTATCATCTCATCATCAGCTATACAATCTGGTTATGAATGTTTGTTTTGAAAAGAGTTTATTGCATCCGTAGCGATAATAATAATAATCGTTATAATAATAATAATCTTCTTCTTCTCTGCCACTTGCAAGGCATGAGCAGCGAGGAAGCAAGGAAAATCATCATTTCCTTTTCTGAGCGCTTTCTCCTTTTATACTTATTATATAAGTTGGCATCATGCAGCCATCATCATCGTCGTCATCATCATAGCCGTCATTACTATCATCAACCGAGTTTTTTTTCTTGGCATATACTCCATACACCGTGACCTTTATGGAGTTGAAATGGAGGAGGTCTCCATAACAAAAGATGACAGCTCGTACAACTTGGTATGGAGTTTTTGGTGCATGCTTGCATTTTACTGCGAGTGTTACATATAATGTGGCACGTAGAATGCATGCAAGTGGACGAGTAGAGGGAAAGAGCTTAGCGGGATATAACAACTAGTTCTTCGATGACGACAGTTTCCTTTTCTATTTTTTTCTCCTCCTGTCGTTCTTTTCCAAAGAGCATGCATACAAATACGGGAAAATGTGGAATGCCTTTCCATATCATGTACAAAAAGTTATCTGGTGCAGGAGTTGGAGCATATATGACGTACCTATTACAACAATGGAAAAAAGTAGAGTAAAAATGTGGTAACGGCGGGCAAAGAGTTCATTGGAACGACATCATTTGCTTGTGAAAATATCATCATCATCGGAGCGGCTAGTATTATATCAGCGCGGCGATGATGCCGCCAAGCCGACATGGTTATGCACACATACACAGTGCACTGCACTACTGGCGACTGGTTTAACGGTTTTATGAAGTGAAAGATGGAATGTGTATTTACCACACTAAGTTTCTCAACAACAGCCAGTGTCTAATCATATACTTCTCAGAAATACCAATGGAAAAGTGTGTGTGTATAAAGTTGTTTTATAAGTTTGGCGAGTAGTGTGAGGAGGGGGAAGTAAGTTATATCATACATTTTCGTCTTGTAATAAAACTGTCTCTGTAAGTGCCCAATGTTTTTGCTAGTACTACTTTCCCCTCGTATACATAGAAGAACAGGTTGCGTTGCATATAATACCTATATACGATGTACACATGGCAAGATTGAGACGATTTATAAGACGGCGACGGAGGGAAAGGGCAAAATGAACCAAACAAAACCAAAAGGCTCTCTCTCTCTCCCTCCTTGTTCTTCTTGGAGGAAAGTTTATAACGTGTTTTTGAATGCTTTACAATGAAGTAATTTATTATTGTTAGTTACTTCTTCTTCTTCTTTGAGAGAATGCTTTCCCATGTTTATAATAATATGTAGATAGATGCACCAGTTTGGTTGGACAAAATATTTACGACGAGATGTCAGTTAGGACAGCAGAGAGTAAGGGAGTCTGGAAACAATTCCGAAATGCAATGCTTCTCGCTTTCTTTGCAAGAAAATAAACCACACAATGTACTTGTCATTCCATTAAACTAGAGAGAATAAGAGAAAGAAGAAAAAAAACTTTTTTTCAGTTTAGTGGTGGTGGCGGTGGTTGAAAGAAAAGGGAAACATGCACATACGCAAACAGATCAGGAGAGAGAGAGACAGAGTTAGTAAATTGCGAAACACATCATTGAGAAAGAGATATACAATAAAATCCACTGCTCCTTCTTCTTCTTCGTCTCCTCCTGTGCAGTCATAGTAATAAGCCTACTTTTTTCCTAAGCTTAAGTTTATTTTGAAACTAACTGAAAAAAAAATTCTCATGTACTCCCAAGCTCCCAAATCTCAGTTGAGCAGGAGAGGAACCGTACAAGTAGCCCGGTAACGAAAAAAAGAGCGAGAGAGTTAGAGACAGAGAGAGAAAGAGAGAGCGTGAGTGCAATTGTGCAATAGGGGCAGCAAGACGGAAGGATGAAAAAGGAGTGAATGAATGAACGAATGAATGAACAAACCGATTGCTTTCCTTTTCTCTGTTATGCTCCCTTCTCCTTTCTCCCAGCTAGTTTTCCTGATTGTAAATTTGTTCTTTTGAACAAAATGCGTGTAGGTATATCTGCTCCCACGCGTAACTTTTTCTCTCTTTCTCTCTCGTTCCCCTTATACCTATACTGATAAATGTATGACATTTCGAAAGGAAGGAACCACACAGCACGGCATGGAAAAGTGGAAGCATAATTTGTGAACCCAGTAGAAATAAATACATCAGGAATAGAATAGCAATATCAACACTAGTAGGTATATATTCAGCAATCGACGAAAGGATTTTAGTAGTTTCAATATAGTAATACGATGAAGATTTCTTCATTTCGCTTTTCTATAAAAATACATTCAACTCTAACCAACATGTTACCACTCTTTTCTTATTTTGTGGTGGCGGCGGCGGTGGTGATGCTATATACTACCCGGATAATACTACTATGGAACCTGAACAAACTTCTGTCCTTTCATGCCATGATTTATTGAATTGTTGGAAAGACGATCAGATGCGACCTTTCGACACGAAAAAAAACCAAGATTATATAAACAACTTTGGGAAGAGGTTCACGTTGTAAGTTGAGAGGATATTGCATGTCGTAGTGGAGGTATTGCGTTTGAGGAATGAGGAAGAATAGGGAACAAGACTTATTTTCGGAAGAGGAAGTAGAAAAGACGAAATACAAAACCATTATTCTCTGGTAACATTTTAACAATTTATCCCATCCAGAGAGTGAAACTGTTTTGCGAACATTGTCATCACCATCATCATTTTTTAAACAAAATCTTCCCTACTTAACAAAATGGAGATAGACAATCAAACCAGGACACATATCCGCATTGCGAAAGGGAAAAGAGGATAAAAAGAACTTTTGTAGTCGTTCTCTCTCGTCGTTGATAAAATGCTTAATTCTAAAGAGTGGAATAAAACGGGCCATTCCTCGGATATAAAATGATCATCATTACTTCCATCATCAACAACAAAACTGCAAAGCTGTTCACCAACTTTGGATTTCCTTTCAGCAGATAAATGGAGAGCTATAGAAGTTAACATTTATATAGACGTCAACGACGGCTCATCTTGCAGGAAAACAACAACTTTGTTGGATCATTTCTCATTCTTCTTTTTCATAATTTTTTCCTTACATAAAAGGCAATGAAGAGAGAGAGAGAGAACAAGCGAAAAAGTTTATTTCTATTGGAAAATAATCAAAAAAGAAAACCAACGAGAGAGAGAGAAAAGGCAAGCAGAGAAAAACACAAGAAAAAAATATGATGGTTTATTCCCAAGTTTTTTCTTACATCGTCAGGTCATTTTTGTTGAAGTAAAAACAGGATTTGGTATAAAATTTGAGTTGATTTTGTTCTTTCTTCCTTTTCTTTCGTCTTTTTCTTCCCTTTCATGTATAGGTATATAATATGTATGTATACGTGTACAAAGTAGGTAGAAACCATGATTGTTCCAATTCCCTTGCCACAAAAAGTAATGATTTTGACTTTTTTCCTTTCATGAAAAAAATGACTATCTCTTGATCATAGGGTGAAGACTCCCAATATTTCAAAATTGAATGTAGAACTGGGAACCATTTTCTCGAAACTGTGCAAAAGGAGCAGAGCAAGTGCTCTTGCTACTTCTTTCTCTTTCCTCATATCCTTCTCCCACTGCGAATACGTACACTTTTGTATTTCTCCCTGTTAAAACCAACTTCTTGGAAAAGAAAGGCCAGCAAGCATCAAGGAACAAGTTTAGTAAGCTAACAAGAAGTGGAGGAGGAAGAAAGGATGTCGACGACCAAGAAAATAAGCATTCCCCATTTATACACGATTCAATTCAGTCAATCTATGAGGCATGAGAAATATGATAGTGTGGTAGTAGTATGCAGTCATAGAAGCATAACCAAACAGAGACACTGAAATTCTCCGGATTCTACCAAATGTACCAGTTACACTATTACTGCCACTACTGTACTACTACTACTACTACAAGGCATACTATAATCCACATTACCTTTCTCCCACTACCTCCAAAAAGACACTTTAAATTCTATTTTTCTTTATACGTTTACAAATCTACCTATAAAAGTTGTGCTTCACACTTGATTCTGCAAAAACTACAAAGAAATCGCAGAAGCGGAAATCTATAATTTTCCCCCTCTCTTTTTCGTTCTGCGTATTATTTGCGCCATTCTCTTGTGCGACGTTTTTCTCTTATTTTTTCTCTCCGTGTCTTCATCCTATACTCGTTTTTTTTGCATTTTTAAGGAGTAAAGGAATTCTTTGTTTCCTCTTATTCACTCCGAGTCAAAGGTAAAATGAGAAAAGGAAGGGGAAGAATAAGAGAGGAGTGAGAGAGTAAAGATGAAATCGAAACTGTTAGTTTTTTGTGCTCATATGAACGCTTCCTCTGTGTGCGGAAAAGGTAGTCGCTTTTCTACCGAAAAAAAGTAGCTATAGCTTGCAAAGGTAAATAGGTGGAAGAGAGAAAAAGATTGCCACTATAGAAATGACTTTTTTCTTCTACTTTTGAAAGTGTAAGACAATAGTTTGTCCGCATCATCAGTTTTCTCTACTTTTTCATCCGTTTATTTTGCGTTTTGTTGTTTGTTGTTTGAAAAAAAGTGTCATTCCAATCGGAATTGTATAAAATGCTCAGAAGAGACTCGTGACATATAGTAGTCGTAGTAGTAAGTAGTGTTGTCTATTTGTATTTACCTTTGATGTAAAAAGAACGCAGTCTAATATGTAGATGGGTATATCATGCCAAAATACACAATCCGGATTCTCGCAATTTTCATTTCCCCTAGCTCAATTTTTACTTTCTCTTTTTCTGTCCGTGCTCACTCTGCTCACCTTTCATCCTTTCTTGCTCGAGGCCACTCCACTTCATATTCATGTACATATTAAATGTCTATCTACCAGTAGTAGGATAAAAAATGTTGTATAAAATATATACATAGCACACAGAAATGTCTATAAGCGACTTACAGACTTTGTACTCTTTTGATGCACGCAAAATTTGATTCTCGAGTGAAAACACAAACTTTGACTAGGTAATGCCCAGAGTGCACAATCAAACACGGCAAAAGAGTTTGCCAGCACCTACAAACAGATAAGATGTCTATGTGACAGCCACTTTTGAAAACAAAAAGCTTTTTGAAAAGGGCTCCTTCTGTATTAGGTGGTGGCAAGTGGCAAATATTTATAAAAAGTATATGACCTTCTTTTAGATGATGACGAGAGGATGAAAAACAATCGTGCCGTAAAATACATTATTGCCTCACTTTCACTCTTCCCCACTTGAAAGCATGCTAATAAAAGTATATGGCAGAGACGGAGAGGTGAAAACCACAAGGAAAAAGTAATATCTCAAGTAGTGTAAACATTCAGCAGCGCATTTTATTATTTGTCTCTTATGTATTCCCAGACTCCAAACCAATGAACTGGCCTATAATGCGAATACACTGAAAATACGGTAGACACGCCACCATTTTCCAGTGTAAACCAACGCTGCCTCTGCTCTCACGTCGTTGAAAACTTTTCATAACCATCTTAACTACATGTCAATATATTTTTGCCGGTGAAGCATTAAGCATTTCGCATAAACTATACATGCATAATAATAAAAATAATTGTATATGGGACATATAGTGGAAGCGTAAGATGTGGCAACCCTGTCAAAATATTTCACCATAGAACGAGTTAAGCCTGGCGAGGGTAATATATAAAAACTTGCGCTTTCACGTTTTCTCCAGAGATTTTCTTACGACAGCTACATATAGGCATGTAATATATCTAACGTAGGCGAAAGGTTTTTTGCACAGATTTTCATGAAATCAACGAAATGTGTATGTGCATGATGCTGCGCTGTACATTTTCACTGAAAGTTCAGCGTGGTGATGACGTTAAAACGAGCTTCGTTCTATCAGAGCCTTGAACAACCTCCGAAGATTTGGGAAAGGTGTTATCAGAAGAGGTGATAACAAGATTTTATTGAGACTTTGATCAAGACACATGGAAACAGCGTTTAAGCACGTTTCCACTACGATGATGGTGATGATGTGTGGATGATTGGATGTATCAAATCCAAGCACTTACTTTGCTACTTCTTTTTATACTGCAAACTTTCAAGTTCCAATAGATGTACATTGGTACATAAATATAAAATACAAAAACATATACGTATTCACTTATAGTATTGATAGAAGTGTTCAGTTGAAAATGCACAGGAACGATACCATAATTATTATGATTACCTCCTTTTTTGTTAGATTGCCTATATAGACATAAAATGCGGCGGTTGTATGTAGATAGACTGATCGTTCATTTTTTTTGCTTCTGACTAGCGTAGTATATTGGAGGACGATGATGATGGTGCTCATCGAATTTCACTTTTTTTGTTGTGTACGCATTTGGGCTGTATATATTGGCCCATATATTTACTGCTACCATTTGGGAATAAAAGCAAGTTGAAATATTTGACGTTTCATTACATACAGGGACACTCTAATATGCATTCAGGCGGTACGCAGGCAGTAATGCTCTCGCGTCTACTACTACTGCTGCCTGCCTTTCATCTTCTTTGATACTCGGAAGTATCTCTATATGTGTATCCAAATGCGACTAGTAGTAGTGGTTCGTTACGGGGACCAAAGTGAAAGGCCTTCGAGGATATAAAGAAATAAAATGTTCGAGACTAGAAGTTGGTTATGCACTGCTCAAAGCCAACAGCAGCAGCAGCGGGGAGCGAGATGAACGGTAAAAAAGGACAGAGGCGGAAAGGAAATCATTGAATAACGAGAAAATCGGGTCACAGATCATCCCGGAAGATAATCTGAATGGCGAATCTTTTATGAGAAAAACTAAACTTTTACTGGCTTTTTTTGCATTCCATGATCCTTCTCCTCCTCCCATGTTGTTTCACTCACCATTTTTTATATGTGATCACATATTTCACATAAAATTTCAAGAATGCAACTTGGCTAACTGGAACGATTTCATATTATCATTAAATGCGTGTATATTTCACCCATTATTATTATAGACCCGGTTGAAATTTTCAAAGAAGGAGAAAGAGAGAAGTAAAAGTGGGAGAGAGACAGGAGGGAGCGAGATAAAAAGAAAAGAAACTAGATTACTGGCAGCATTAAAGAAAACCGTGCACGTATAAAAGGAGTAAAGCATTAAGTTGCATGCATAAAGTAGCCACGAAAAGAGAAACGACGATATGAAAACACTTAAAAGCTTTAGAGTCGTAAGAAGCATTATTCTTTTCTTTTTCCTCGTCAGTAGTGTACTTGATACTCACAACTTGTGCCGTATTTTCTGGCCACTTTACATGAGATAAAATGGGAAAGAAGCAGCTTCAGCGAAACGAAGAGTTTGAGTAGATAGATACATACGAAGATATTATAATTCTTCTACGGCATGATTGATAAAATGCTTTCAATACACAAAAAAGGAGGTAACGTGGACGACTTGATATGATATGATACCAATGATGATGATGATGACGACGATCATCTTTTTTCATGCATTGTAAACTCTACCATATTCACTCTTTCTCTCTGTCTTTTCCTCTCTCCACAAATGTCTCTTGTTCAAAACGGAAAGCTTTTCGCAAAAAAAAGAACGCTGCTGATGGGAATGACGATAAAGTAGCGATAAAAAGGAAATGTACAATTTTTCATGGTTACTCCATTCACATACATGCACGTGCACTGTACACATTTTTATTATTTGTCTGGTTTCATGGTTTCTGATAAGAGCACATTACATTTACAATGATTTCATCCGAAATAGCCGTCATGTCTAGAAGTAGTAGAATGCTCACATATGTACATGAGAAAAATATCCCTGACATAAACGATCACATTGAGGGCTTATCAGTAACAAAAAACATACGAGTGCATTCAAGGCATCCATATATCTTTTTTTGTGAAATAAAAATGCGCTTCCGATCTGCATTACGCTCTTTCTCTACTTTCTTGGGGAAAAGCAACAGCAGCAGCAACAACAACAACGGCACATATATAACACGATGCATTTTGTCGGTGCGTTGCGTGTGCAAGCAAATAAACATGGTTTTGTACAAGACTATAACGCACGGATAAAAAATGAGTATCGGTACAACGGGAGCTGCCACCGCCAGCACCAGTAAGTTGCGTAGCTTGTATTATTACAAAAGTTCACGTGAATCGTATCGGACCGGCACACGCAGACAGTTTTTAAGAGACACAACAGAACAACTCACTTTACTTCCGTTTCCAATATCTCGTATTCCTTATGCTTCCCCTACAACTTAACAAATTTACTGGGAAAAAAGAAATGTTTCCATGTTACATGAGAAAAAAATTCGGAGAGAGCACACAAAACAGTAAATAAAATACAATGTACAGAGAATTGGGTGGATGTTTGTGATTCACTTTCCATGTTGAATATACAATTTCATATCCCAAATCCTTTGTCCACTGTCCCTGTACATCACTGCATTATTATTATGTTATTATTATTCTGACTGCTTCTATCCGTGGGTCCATTTCGGAATGAAAAGCGCATGCACACATCAAAAACCAAAAAAATAGCTTGTAAGATAGAGACCTATTCCCATCCCCTTTTTATCCAAATTCTCATCTTTGTACTCATCCAAGCTTTGCAAATTCCATTTTTCCAATTCATTAATTTTGTCACCCGGCCACTTGTGTTGCTATTACCATACTGTCGCGACACGACGACGAGTGAGCTCCCCTCTTCCCTTTCGCACCGGCTTCCTTAATCAACTCCAAGCATTTATAGGGGAACCTTGAAATCGCCGTTATTTTTATGAATACGTTACGTAACAAAGAGGTAACAACAATAACAGTCTTTCATAAAAATACTTGTACATGCTACATAAATGTGAGTATGCTCCTGTCTTTCTATTACAGTACTTAACATTTATTCATTCCTTTATTTTTTGGTGCCCATTCTTACACGTGTGTTGTTGTGCTTTATGGAAAGCGTTCCAGTGCACACACTTGATTCTCCTGAGCACATGATTCGGAAAATCCTCCAACTTTTTTGGTTGATTTCACGAACTAAGGACGAATGTATACTTGTGGAAGAAAAAGAAGCGGGCACACGACAGCGTTGTATAGAATGGAAAGCCGGCGAAGAGAAAGAGATAGAAAATGTTTCCGTACATAAATACATACGTATAACAGCATGCAATGCAAGTAAAATGTAAGGCACAATGCTATCACCATCATCATCGGACGATCATCATCATCATCAAGTAGCAACGCATTGTCATTGTAAGTAAATTGTTCATCCCTTACTTTTTCACCATTGTCCTTTATTACTGCTTTCACACAATGAGATGCTAAGGGAATCCAAATAACCCATGAACGCATATTACGTATGGATATTCACTCCCATGAGCCGCGAGATCAGATACTATCACAAGCTAAAAGTTTCTCTACGTTTGCTCCAGTCCAGCTACACCCTCTCACCCTTTCGTTGTCAGTTCCGCGAATTCGTAATAATATGTATACCATGCATAATACACCCATTTCCTGGATATGTCGGTATCCGTAAAATGCTTTGGTCCTTACAAAACATGAATGGAGAAATAAAGGGAGAGAAAAAATGCGATCATCCTGTCATTGTCTCCACGGTATATCGAAAAAACATGACTCCGTAGCAGCAGCAGCCACTCCAAATGCCATTAACACTGAACTCGCACACATGCACAGTAATATATGAACACACTTAATTCAGTACACGGTTGCTTTATAGAAAGTTGATAGCCTCACAATTGTGACAACACACATTTTGGGAAATGGTTAACTGTTTCTCTGGAAGAGCAAGTGCACCACACATTCTCATCTTTCTGTGCATGGCTTTGCAGAGCTCTTTCTTGGTGTCGCCTTTATACGCGGAACAGTATCAAAAGGCGTGCTTATTGGTCTACTACAACATTATTACCAGAAGAGGATCATCAACAAAGTTGGCTGCTTCTGGCACTATCCCATGCAATGATAACTCTATCAAAAAAGGAAAAGTCACTTTCTCATTCTGTTGAAATATATCGCAAGTGCAGTCATGGTGAACGGGATCCAGTACTACATACATATTATACTCCTATCAACCGGAGGGAAAGAGATCTGGAGTATGAGACAACCACAAGAGGAGCAGAAGAGGAGAGACCTTTTGGCTTCTTTAATACAAGGCGAAAGAGAAGGTACTTGGATCACTTGTGCCGCCGTCGTTGCCATGCTGCCAGCTTGAACCGACCTTGCCTGTTTTGCTTTGGTTGAAAAATTTCCTGGAACATGAGACAATCTCTCGCTCACACACAAATGCTCGGATCGCATCTGATGCTTCTATTTCTGTGTTCTCTGTGAAAATGTGCACATGTGATAATCACATATATCAGCAGTTGGGTCGTTCATTCTGTCTGTTGAGTGTGTGTGGTGTGTGTGTAGACAGAGGAAGAAGGAAGGAAGAGCTACAGATGCTCTTCGTCGACTACCAATAATAACAATAACAATAATAGGGAAATAACTAACAATGAAAAAGCACTGAGACAGTTAAGTACTCGGATCGGATATATATGTAGAGAAAGGGATGGCAGGATGGCACGCAGGCTACCCCTCAATAGCACCCTGCCGCACGGTGCCATAACCATTCATCAGACATGCATCGAAGAGCGAAAGAGTAAAAAGCAATGAAGTTATGTAGTTTATTGACTGTCCCTCGTATACTCACTTGTTCTTGAACAGTCATTGTTTCGCCAAACGTACATATTTACTAGGAAGCAATTTTAATCTGTATATGCATGCAATACAATACATAAACATATTATATCGCCATAATAAATGTAGTAGAAGACATGCCTGTATTTATAACTTGTCTAAAGCAATTTCTAAACGAGCACTGTCATTTGTGAATTGTAGGATTCATAAACTTTTCACGGGGAGCAAGTACATGTTTACTGGGTCAAGTCTGAATTTATTTTATCTGGAGCACGGCCTATGCGCCTACGACGGATGTTTATCCAAGTGCTCTCCACTGAAAGTGTGCGTAAAATTTGGGTCCAATAAGTTTAGTTGTACAAGTTTCCTCCCACGCCACACAACTAGCAGAGCAAGCTTGACTTTTTGTGGGAATCAGAGATGGTATATAAGTTGTTTGTGGAGACGATGTTGAGTTATAGGACTATCTTCGCATCTTTTAATGGTAAAAAACAATCTGATGTGAAGTCAAGTTCTCTTCAGATCCTGCTCCAATTCAAGGACTTGTGGTGGTGGTGTGGTGGTCACACCAACATGTACAACCAGCATGGATCGTGTAGCTTGTCTGGAATGCAGTCATTGCTGCTTCACGGACATTCTCGGTGGTGAATTGGCGATAGTGAATGCATTGTGTTCTGCTGCTGCTGCCCTTTCACAAAGTTAATGCTTTCTGTCAGACAATCAATTATACTGCACTTGGATGCTTTTGGCGTGCCAGGGAAAAGACCACACAGCTCCACTATTTCTCGAGAAAGTACCCGTAAAGAATGAAGGTTGTTGTCTGGTATGGTAGTGGGAGTCGTATTGATAAGACCTTTGGCAGCAACCAGATCCAAAAATGTGATCCCTATTTACAGAGGCATGTATTTATTGTAATAAATATCACATCCATCTCTGACCTTTCCAGGCGGGAAAGTGTCTGAATGGAAAGTGAAAAGGGAAAGTTAAATAAATGCTGTTCGCTCTTCTTTATTTTGTTAAGGCTACTACTACCCCACCACAATAAACGCGAAGAGCGAACATCATCAAATTGCAATTCTTGAACCTTCTCAAAATATAATATAATCCTCTTGTTTCTTTTGGGTTCTTTTACTTTTCGAAAACATCCCAAAAACTATTATTTACCCTCTTCCTCCTCCTCTTTCTCCGGCCTCCTTCATAAACCATTTTTACAAAGAGAATTCTCAAAGGGCATCACGTATCCATATAAAAAGCTGCTATGTTACAGGGTTTCGCAGGAGCAGCAAGAAAGAAATGCTCTGGAAATCTGTAATGACTTTTTTGCCCTTCAGAGAGAGAGAAAGAGGAGTGTCGTCATCATCACATGTTTCGTTCGCTTCGACACAACAAAGGACAACAACGTGATATATGTTTACACGGCCCCATATTATTTTCTTCTGATAACTTTGATACTCTCTGATGGTGTAATAAAATAATGACATTACAGACAAAAAAAGATCAAAGATATATTGAGTAGCTATTTTCCAATTGTTTGCAGCTCATCTACAGAATTGATTGTCAGAGGATTTCGGATAACTTATAGCTTTCTATTTATTACAACTTATTAAGTTGCATGTGCGCATCGTCCCGAAAAAAATGCAATAACTGGTTTGAATCAGTAAGCATTGTAGTACAACATATTTACATTAAAATAGAGAGGTACAATTGCAGCAGAAGTAACTTGGGCCATGACCCTACAAACACTTTCATTTCAATCCATTACGCGTTTCAGGTCAGAGCACGGGCAAAAAAGTACAAGAGCTGTTGAAGTAGGCTATGCTATTGACTGGTCATAACGATAATGATTATGTAATCATATTTCAATAGCATCGTTTGGGAGGGGAGAAACGAGTAGGCAAATATAAAATAAAAGTGTATTTTATGTTGTTGAGGATGATAATGATGTGATTCCATCAGAAACTTAATGCCCATACAACGTTATCTTCAGCCTTCTTGGGAATATCAGTTCACTTGTCATTCTCTCAAGCTCTCTCTCGGTGAATGCATATAAAAAATAAACAAACATAAATTATGTAACTGAAAATTCCAGTTGTTCTGGTTCCTTGCCACTGTTGCTGCTTCTGCTGCTCCTACATTCACATGATTGAGTAAGTATAAAAGAAGGAGAAGTAAAAAACTGCATTTCCCTCAACAGATAAGCTTTGTAAAGCTGGCTGTGTCTAGCATTTAGCTGTCAATGTCAAGAATATATATAAGGTCAAAATATTGCCCTTTGAGACCATACCAGTAGTACAAGTGCACACGAGAAGGAAAATCTTGTTGACTTTTGCTGAAACTAGCTGTCTGGTGGTATTAAAGTAGTGGCCAGAGCCAAGTCAAAAGTATTGGACGAGACGAGGCTGCTGTTGCCGGAATGCAGTTAGCAATTTTTTTCAAAGGAGTCATAGAAAAGAAGAAGAGAGGCGAGTGAGTAGTGGAGTCAGAAAGAGGAAGAGAGAAAATAAGGAGGATATTTGAGAAAGGAGAGCAGTTACTAGCAATCTCAGACCATTAACACGACTCTCAGGGGTGCCATTCCTAAATTCCAAGCTGGAAGCAATTTTTTATACGTATACGTATCATCTTTCCTCCTTACTTTTATACTTGATGTGCAATGTGTGTGTGAAAAAGAAAATATTGAACTACTAACACGAACCTGATGCTGGAGAACATGGACTGAATATGCCTATACAGCTATGCCTACTACCTTTCAAGGAAAACGGACTTGGTTGATAATCCTTTTTAAGCCTAGCCTCTCTCTCTTCCACGCACATTGATATATTTTCTCTTTAAAAAATGGTCTCGTTCTCACAAGTCAAAAATGTTTGGTTAGCCCACTAAATGTTTATGTTTTTCTTCAGTTATAGCTACAGTATGCTCAACTTTAGGAAAATGGGAGCAACACATGTACTTCCTTTTGTCTCTTACAAGTTGAGAAACTTTTTTTTCAGAAATGCCAAATAAACCTGAAATAGCATGGCCCTTTCACACGCACATGAGAAATTGTAATTATATTTCGATTTTCTGACGTTGAAAAACCTACTACCACGCGGTGCGATGCCAAAATATGTTGCTGGAAAGGACACAAGACATGATTCTACTTTCACAGTGCACTGAATCTGAAAATTTTATAAGATGATACATAAAGTGGAAAGAATATAAAACGATTTTAAGGTCCCGACGAGTCAACGAGACATTACAATATTTACAACAAACGAGGAATTTGCCTGTGCTGTTGCGTCTTCCCGTTTTGCACTACCTACCACTGCCGCCGTTTCGCTGCTGGTGCTGTGAGTGGAAAAAGTGGAAAAAGTCGTATTTTCACACTCGACTCGCCTACGCTACATTTCATTTATAGTCATTTTTCCTTGTCTTTTCTTCCATGCACAAGAAAAGTGGAGGAAACGGATATTTGTTTTGTAATGCATTGGAAGCGGAAGAGAGCCGTAGTAGGCAAAAAAGGGGCAACAATGGGCCACCAGCAGCATATTTCGTTCTCTTTATTCATTCATGCCCATACAATATATTTTAGTAGGTGAACTCCAACTCACAGTAGTTTATATTATTATTATTCTAAATATATTAGGTTGTATCATAAGAAAGGAAAACTTACAGTGCATGTGTGTGTACTTTACTGCCTGATAAAAAATGAAATGCGTTCATGTTCCATTTCCATGACTAGCCATACTTAACCCGGTCCAGTCTATATTATAGTCAGTTAGTCACCAGATGCAACCCCCTGATTTACATTTATGCGTGTCGTAATGTACGCCCAAGGAAAACGGGTGTAGCGAAAGTACAAAAGGAAAGTTCTTGCAAGTTGAATCAAGAGATGCTACTTTAAAAATTAACTTAGTAAGAATCGGCCAATAATGGTGCTTGAATGCAATGCACGGCTTATGTAACGTCACTTATTGTTAACAAATTTGTCGACCACTGGGTCAATTCGCAGTGGAGTAAACTTTGTGGGTAACCAGGTAGACTGACAGATGAACATAACAAAACCAGCCAAGTCAATTCAGAAGCCTTTTGTTCGTTGATAATAATATCTTTTATTTTGTTTCATTTTGTCTCGTCTTAAAATACGCTGTCGGTAGTGAAAGCACTGCTGCTGCTGCTGCCTTGCCGTGGAATATAATTCCATAAAGAAAATATTAAACTTTCTTTAACTTCCAGGAGCATTGAACAAGTTTTCTTCCTTTTGTAATATTTTACCAGGAAAATGGGTAGAAGACCGTACTGCGTGGAAACATCATCATCAACATCATACTATATATATTATTACTACACATGCATGGTTTTCTACTTGATCGCCATTTTATATTATTCTTATATTTCAAATTCACTGTCTGCGATGATGATCATTAAATTCATTCATATAATCATATTGTATATTGCACCATATATCATACACCTAAACATATTATCGTGGTGCAAAATAATATACTTATATTCTCAACAATAGTGGTGGTAGTCGTCGGTGATGTGTTTTTTGGGGGACACTACACCGTTAAAAGAACTGACAAAAGGGAGTAAAATAGAAGGAGACTCGTTTTGGCACCAAGCCTTCATTTCTTGCATACTTGACATCACTCTCAATCTCCATATCTCAAAATGATTCTCCAGTGTCGCAACATTTGCATTCATTGAATGAATGAATGAATGAGTAAGTTGTCCCTTTTCCTCCAAAATGTTTGCCTGTTTCTTTCTCTCTCTCTCTTTCTCTGTGATTCCTCTGCCTCGATCTTGGTCCAAAAACTTTCTCTATCTTGTTCTCGCTTCCGTTCCCTCCGTTTTTCTCTAAATTTATTCTTTGTCTGTAGTAACCTTTTACTTTAGTTACTTTGTACAACTATATCATTTTCCTTTGCACTAACGGATATGCCTTGCACGCCCTGTAGTCTGGCACTCATTGTAAAACACCGTTTATTACTGGGCGTTTGAGGAGGACGGGAAGGTTGATACTACCAGCAGCAGTCGTCTGTAGACAAAACCGAAAAACAGACCTTCCTTTTCTCAACCAGACATTTATTTCTTCCTTCACGGAAGAAACACATTGCTGGGGAGAAAACTCATTCTCTCTGACTGTGAGTGAGAGATGCTAATATGCAAGTAATATGAGTTGGTTCTGTTGTAACCTACGCTTGCTGGGTTAAATGATTTTTTTCTCTCTTCTTGTTTAAAAAAGTATACGCAAGTTTTTGTGTGTCTGCGTTTGTCGTGAGTGAGACAGAGTTTAAATTGAAGTGAACCAAGCTCCTGTCGAAACAAAGGAAATAAAGAATTCCGAGAGATTCAAATTTGACACTTTCAAGTGGTTTCCTGCGAAAAATGCTTAACATGGATGTTCCCCCAAAGACACATAAACAGAACCAAAATATTTTTTTCCTTAAAAGTTTATATGAACTTGCATGATGATGGTACATGTTATACCTTTCTGTTTAAAACTTACTTAGACTAATTTGTAAAAATGCTGAATGCTGCGACTGTTATACTTTTTACTAATTCTACACAGAACACCCGTCTGTTTCCAGGCCAAAATGAGACAAATGACAGGGACTTATCGACGTAGTAACTATCATGGACCCTCAAACGTAGAAATATCATATATAGCCATACTACATAATCTCTATCATATAAACTTATATCGTTTGGGTACTTGACCACAAGGAAACTAATCGATATTCCAGTAAAGTAGAATTTTCCTGATAGTACTGACTAATCATCATTAATCTTGTACAATAATTCTATCGTTATAGGGTGCTAGGTAGCCAAAACATTTTTCTTCTCTGAACTACTTTTTCAAAGTACTTTAGTTTCTGTGACAACTCTTCCGATGCCATGCCTAACCTGGTGCGAGTGCCAAGTTACTGTCATAGAGATGCTAATTTAGAAGCAAGTGGGTAAAAAATATGAAGCACGAAGTCAGTTTCTTATAATGGTCTCCACTCTGCACTGGATGAATATAAAGTGATAATGCATAGTGTCTGTTCATTTGTCACTTGACATTTTTCCTCTGCTCCGCTTACCTTTAAACAAATCCTCCACATCCGCTACCGGAGGGCTGGAATCAGCAATCGCCACCGAGTTGAATTCAAGGAATCCAAAAGTGAGGGTTAAAAATGCGATACACCATATTCGAGCTGGAAACACTGTTGGTCGTGCTTTGGAATGATGATTGAATGACCAATCCATTCCACGGTTGGTCCTAGTCAGTCTGCAAATAAGCAAAAAATAAACGCATTAATGAAATATTGTTTTAAAATTTGATTTAGTACCGGTAAGATACTTTTTCCCTTAAGTAACATTACTCCATTTCCCTATCCACTTCCCCCTCACATAATACAACATATTATAATTTTTCCATGCCCATCATCATGATCATCATTACTAGCTTAATAGCTTGCATCAGCGACTCTGCTGATAAGACTATGGCAAAAATATTCTTACACCCTAGCATTTTATTCATCTCTGTAGCTGACTGCTGGATGATTAGATTGAACAGTGTAACCGAATTTGTTTCAATAAAACTCCCATAAAATTCCCTTAACCAGCGAACTGACAAATCACCATTGAATAGCGTCAATAGTTTCGTATTGCATGCACATAATATTTTGCGATAGTATACCAAATTATTTTGCACTATAGCATGTCTAGCATAAAGACTGTGATCGGATCATTTTA
This sequence comes from Sinella curviseta, assembly GCA_004115045.4. NCBI lineage: Eukaryota > Metazoa > Arthropoda > Collembola > Entomobryomorpha > Entomobryidae > Sinella > Sinella curviseta. The sequence continues at coordinate 9,854,530 of CM065489.1, forward strand.
CATAATAATATTATATTCGCTTCTATTGAAGTACATATTAACTGAAAAGCCATCACATGCAAATAGCAAAAGCATATTATTCGAAAAAAAAGCGATAGTAAATTTGTACGATAAAACTGATCATGTCACTACTACACTAGTTGTTGGAAATATCATCAACCTTATCGACTGTAAAATTCCATTTTACTCGCACTGGTTATATTATTACCCTTTTGCGAGACCACTTGCCAGTCAGTAGTAATGGTCTAGTAGTTAGAGACGATGTGCATTGGAGACTGGTCAAAGCCATCATTATCATATTACAATAATTCATCTCATTCGCTGTTTTACGATATTCACTTTTTATTTCTTTTGTCAATATAAATATAGTGTAATCAGAACAGACGAATCTTGCAACAATCGATTTTTTCATCAAACGTTCAGGGTTATAGCTCTAATAAATTTGGATGATTAACAGCAGGAGTGAAAAGCAAGTAAAATCAGTCAACAGTCAAACGAGTCTGACTCAGCTATAAAATGAACTAACTTATATGTTATATAGTACCAAACTATTTATACACATATTATGTACCTAGTATAGCAGTTATCTGCTGAAGGTTCCTTCGAAGTGGCTTATATAAAAACGATTAAATCCAACAACATCATAAAACGTTAAGGGGTGATATACGAAGCACAGTATTTTTTTATTCTTGACAAATAATTCTACTCGTTACTATAGATTCGTTTAAAAGAATACAGCTTTAATGGAATAGAAGACGACTAAAAGAGTATAATTTTTTTCTTCTGCTTTCCATGCTCGAGTTACAATTATCAGAAAATAAATCGCAGCTGCAGCCACATTTTATATATGAATCATTGTTATAGTTTCAGAGTACAAATTGAGGACGGGCGAAACGGCACATACTAAAATATGTAAATTAAGCATACATACAAGCATATACGTTACAAATTTAGATCAAAAGGTAATCTCCCCATTTCACCAAAAATGACAATGGGGAGTGAAAACTCAAATTCATAATGGTAATTGTAGTGGAAAGGAATTAAAATCTGAGGAGTAATTAATGCAGAGCATCAATATTACAGTCTCTGTACGCATAGTAGCAGCTCTTCTCTCAAAGGGACAAAAAATAATAATATTCAGATTTAGATCGCTTTTAGCGATTATTGTTTAGCCAATACAATACTTTTGAGTTATTGTTATTTTTGAATTCGCATTTCTCAAGTTTCAAATAAAAGTAGAGCCAAATCACCAGGTTCATCAGCCGAAAGCATTATCATTATTTCTCTATTTCTTCAGAGATTCATCAAAAGCTTCCTCCACAGACAAAAAAATGTATAACTCAAATGAATATAAAGATCATGTTGTTGTTGACGACTATTAACATTATCAGAAGCCGGTGGTGGTGGTAGTGGTGGTGATGCAGTAAAAGGAGAATTTGTGAACATCATCATTATCATGATAATCACCACAGTTGTCTTTGTCATCCCTCGCTATTGTTCTGTGTGACACTTAGAAGTCTTTTCAAAAGTAATCTTCACTCAAGGGTTCCGTCTCAGAGCACAGTAAAAAGAAATTACCACCGCTCTCAAGTATTCATGTATAATGGCAGGAGCAGCATCATCATCATCATCCGCACTACTCATTCTACTACTGTGTGAGACTCGCGTGGTGTGTTGCTGCTCATGAAGAAGATGAAGTTGAAAAGTAGAAAAGAGAGCAAACCGGAGCAAGCAAGTTAAAAGAGATCACAAACAGAGAGAGAAATGAGTAGTGAGTGAAGAAAAAAGATTTTTTTTGTCCAACCAACTTCGTCACTACTACATCTTCTGCACGTCGATATAAGTAATGTAAGCTAAAATTGTATAATGACGCCAAAGGACGAAGAAGTGTTTATGTAGGCATATGTATGGGGTATGTATGGGTTATGTTTTTCGCCTAAAGGGAAAAAACCAGCGTTTCTCGAGCGTTTTTCACTGTTGCTCCTTTTGTCAGTCACTCTATTTTTCGTTTGTAGCGGACAAACCGCTGTGCGGAAAGTGACACAGGAGGAGGTTGCAGCAGCAGCGACATAAATGTAACTGCTGCTGCTGCTCCTGCCTACACGCTCGTCTCTCTCCGAAAATTGCATAAAATGAGCAACAAGAAAAGCTTGGAAACATATTCAATGTCATTTCCACTTAAGTGACGGTGGATGATGATGTGATGATGGTGGTGGAGTGGAGGAGAATGAAGATGACTATGATGGCGGTGGTGGTGGCAGCAGACAGGCAGGGAGGGCATTGATGGTAATGGAGTATGAACTTAATTTTTAGTGAAATGAAAAGACAAGCTTCTGGCTGAATAAACACATTCGAGAAGTCGTCAACTTCGTTTTGAGTTGAGTTACAACAAAAGGAGAGTCTCTCTCTCTGTCTGTCAAAGCGTAAGGAGGGAAAATGTGTACACGGAAATCACAAAATGGGAAAAGATACATCTTCCTTACAGGTTCATGATGATGATGATGATAATTATAATGTTGACTTGTGTTACAAAATAAGCTTACATTTTATGTTTCTAAAGATGTGCCATTTTACTCCAAAAGTGTATCTTGGTACTCAACTGCAGACACCACCAAAAACCTTGGGTCATAATAATAGCCAACACGAGCCACATCAACATTTACCCCGAAAGTTGAGCATAACAATATGCTAAACTCAACTTTGCCAATTAATAATTGACGGTGGTGCCTTTTTAGATTCCGCCGGTGTTGGTTGGTTAGTAAATTTTACAACAAACCACTTTCGCTACAATTCCTGTCCAAAAGTAATGACTCTGCCCCAGAAACGTCTAGCAAATTTACTCGCTACTGCCATTCATTTTAGATTCGCGAAATAAATAACGCATTTTAGAGTAGACATCCGTCAGAAGACCGAAAAAGTAGCATTGTTGCAGTTGCAGCAGCAGGATACCATGTTACACTATGTCATTTTGCTGAAGGACTCGTGCAATTTCTAGCCAAATTTAATCAATTCCGTTGTTAAAATTTGATGCATGCAAGTTGATGAGGAAAACCACAACGCGTGTATCGTAAATAATTTGTAATAGCAGAGTACAAAAACTGCAAAACAATCATTCTGTCATTTTTATGTATGATAATCAAGGGGACCGCCGTAGTAATAGGCATAATTATCCCACAAAATGGGTGGCATATGTCAGCTTTTAAGGTATTGCGGTAGAAAGGTAGGACATGATAATGATGATAACTAACGCTTATCTTATCACTCGAGTTTTCTTTGAAGGAAGGAAAAATGGAGGTTGTTTGGGATGACGTTTGGTAGTTTAGAACAAAGGATGCGGAGGAGGATGATCTCGAGAGAACAAAATGCAAAGCGAGAGCACAACATGGCAAGCGTATAAACAAAAAGATCACAACAAAGCTCACCGCTTTCTCTTTTTGCCCTGCATCGAAGCTGAATGCTGAGGTGGGAGATGCGCAAAGTGTCATAGAAAAACTCATCTGCATTCTCACTCACTCCCACAATTCTTGTGCTTGCCTGCTGAATAAATTAACACCTGTGTTAGATGTAACTTGGAATTGAAGGTGTTGCGGATGAGGATGAGACTATTGAAGGTTAATGCAGATTTGTTTTTTGAGCTAATAAGTTGCGTGATGGATCGATAATGCTAACGATTTTACAATTTGTTAAAACTAATAACACAATAAGTTAACATTACGCCCACGTATTTTAGTATATGATATCTGGATAAAGAAAAGTCAAGTTGCTATTTTTTCCTAGAATAATGAGTGGTATTTCACTAATGAGACTGGCTGAAGAGCGGAAGGCTTGGCGAAAAGACCACCCCTTCGTAAGTTTTAAGCTTATTTTCAACAACCTTTTTAAATTATGTTGAAGTTGCTGTTGGATGTCTGGATGATGCAATTTCACTCATATTGGACGGGACGAAGGATCAATATTGTTACAATTTGCGTATTTCAGGGGTTCGTGGCGCGCCCAACAAAAAAAGATGACGGGACCATAAATCTTATGAACTGGGAGTGCGTGATCCCCGGAAAGAACGGGGTAATGATCCACTGAAATCCTTAATATAAAATTTGTATTTCGCTAGGTCATGAACTGCGTTTTAATCGGAACTGTTTGTACTTATTTCGTTTTGCAGACCCCTTGGGAAGGAGGGATGTTTAAAATGCAGATGATATTTAAATATGACTATCCGGCTTCACCTCCAAAATGCAAATTCCTATTTCCTCTTTTCCACCCTAACGTCTTTCCCTCCGGTACTATTTCCTTGTCACTTTTAGAGGAAGAAAGGGATTGGAAGCCTTACCTCTCCATCAAGCAGATCCTGTTGGGAATCCAAGAATTGCTTAATGAACCTAACGTCAAGGATCCCGCACACTACGAGGCGTGTATGTTGTATTGGTAATGATATACATACATCTGTACTTTATTTATTTCCTCTTTAGTCCAAGATGCGTAAGCAATATAATCAATATCACTGAACCCCACCATTCTGATAATTATTTTTTTACAGTCACAACAAGGCGGAATATGACAGACGCGTTTCGGCACAGGCAAAAGCTACTATGGCTGGTCAGCAACTTCCATCAATGACTGATTAAACTATTTTGTTTATGAGTAAAATCTAAATCGTTTCCACCTTTACATTATAATTATTACATTATATTTAATTTTTAGCAATTATGACAGAACTCGTCATTTGGTATTAGAATGTGAACATACGAGTGTGAATAAAACATGTGTTTTTTTCAAATAATTGTAGATTGTCCATGTGGGTAAATGCTTTTAATATTTTCGATGGAAAGATTGATGTAATTGTAATTTATGTTGTATTTGTCAAAGTTATACTATAGAACAACATAACCCCTGTTCCAACAAGTACTACAAAGGCATAAACTACAACGACAACCGAGAAATCAGAAAGTCCAATCAGCGCAACTTATTAGCCGGCAAAGGTGCAGCACCTCTGCTTTTTAATCCTTGATCGTTTCAATCCTCACAAAATGGCCACTTGAATGAAATTACTTTCTGCATGTTACATCATATATTCAAAGTGTATGCTAATGCTCACAATATATATTCATTCTGGTTGACGAGCTAGATTTGAAAAGGTAACGTGGCGAAAAATTAACAATTGGGGAATAAGTACTGTCATAAACTTGGAGAGAGAGTAGTGAGTGCCCTTGCATTTTGATATTTCCCATGACACATATCAACGTTTACTAAAACCTATTCTTCCCGACTACCCAGTGATTCCTACTGAAGTAAAACATTAAATGGAAGTTGGAAAGCGCCAGCACAACCAGAGAGAGCCGCACTCATAATTAGTTTCTGGAAACATCATCAAAAGAATCAACTATTTCCCAAATGTGTCGTTCATTGTTTAATAATAAAAAGAGGACTATTGTGCAACACACAGTTATAACCTCACTACTACACTTCTGCACTCCACCACAGGATTCCTGGTTACATCATCAGAAAACGCCACTACCAGCCATGCAGACGACAAAAGAGTGTTTTAGCGCAACGAACAAAATTCCAAGTTTCCAAAGAGTGAGCATGCCGAGAGAGAGACAGTGTCGTCGTCGTCGTGAGTGTCACGTCAGAAAACAAGGTTTGATGCAAATCAGAAAACCGTCGGATGTGTGATGTGGGATACAAAAAAAAATTATGGAAAGAGTTCCTCACTTTTTTTATGTTCTCTGTCTTTTTGAAAGGAATGTAAAAAGCTGAGAATTTTATGGTCACGCACGCCATAAATATAACGGATATATAGATGGGTAGACGGGAATGTGAGTGAGAAAATGACAGAGCCTGTTTTTTATTAGGCGTCGTGAATGCATCATGCCATGCTGAAAGATACGCTTATTTAATAACAAATAATACATCTTATGTTTTCTCTCTAGGAATAGATACGCCCACCCACAAAAAAAGACGAGTGAATGTTGACACAAGAAAGCGAATAAAAGGAGTAAAAATCGGATGAGGAAAGAAAGCGAGCAAGTATTATTGGGAAAGAGAGTGAGAAAAAATAAATAATAGGTGGGATATATATAGTAGTATGCGCTTTCCGGATCTAATAATATGATCACGCCAAATGGCAAAAAGAGAAAGCAAAGGAATGAGAGCGCCAGACACAGCGTCATCGACAGAAGGGAGAAGAAAAGAAACCCGTTTTTTGTGGTTCTTGTAGCATTATTACTTGCAACACTACCACCGCCGCGATTGAATAAGATATTGCCATGATGTGAAAAACAACAAAAGACAACAACACGTGCCCTTTATACAAGATTCATTTAGTTCCAACCTTCTTTTTCCTCCATTTTTTGTCTATTTTTCCTCCTCCAAAACAACTACTCCATAATATGCACACGGTGAGTAGTGAGTGACTGACTGTCTCTGTGTTTGGTTGGTTGGTTATCTCACCGCCACTAAAACGCCATATTGAGCTGCTTACGGCAAGAGTAAATAAGTTAAGTGTGGCTGAGCTCAGCTTTTACTCTTTCAACCATCCTTATCCTCTCTTCTACTTTCCTCTCTCTCTGATCGCTTTACTTTATTTTACATCTATCTAAACGGCATATATACTCTTCTTCTTCCGCCAACAACACCAGCCATTTTTTTTGCACCGATCTGTGAGTAGGCAAATCAAAGGAAAATCCAGTTCACCGGCTCATCCAACAATATGCCACCATCCAAAAAAGAATATCACTCACTCACTCACTCTCAATGGAATCCCTAATTCTCTATGTTACTTTATGTGCATTTTTTACACTAAACAATTCCATCCGTAAACTTTCTCACTCAGTGGTCTCCATCACCACCGCGCGTCTTGGTGGAATTCTCTGATACAATAGATTCTACTTTGGATTTCGGGATATTAGTGATTCCATGCTCTTCGTATTCCCAAGATTTAGAAGAAGCAAAAAAATGGTTACAAACAACTGGAAACTGAATATATAGGGGCGTAGGTAGGTATACAGAATGCATGTATGGAAAGGTGCACGAAGTAAATATAGGCATCATGGACGAAAGATTTTCACGAGTGAGGAAAGGAACAATGCACACATGGATCAATGAACGGGAAAAGGAAACTCCTGATTTCCACTGTTTTGTAATTCTACTACTTTTTTTAAGATCCGGAGACTCGGAAGATGTAGACAAAAGAAGCTTGTTTGTGTGTGTGTGTGTGTGGGTGAGAGAGAATAATAAATCCAGTTGGAAAAGAGATTCTTCACGAGAGATAAATGGAAAAAAGAAGTTAATGGGTAACCCAAATCTTTATTAGGATAGGATATACAGTGATGCTATCAGGATGCCATTATCTCACACAGTACGCACACAATGTAAGACGATCATGACAAAGAAGTCTGTCTTGTTGAATCCTGCTCCCACAATGATGATGGCGATGTCTCTGTCTCTTTATTTTTGCTGTGAGCTCCGTTTCGATGCATTCTTCTCCTCAAATTAAATTCATTACGAAATTGAAAAAAGAGTTAATCCTTTACCGGAAGGAACCCTGTTTCTTCGACATCATCGCACGCATGTTGCATTGTCATCAGAAGAAAGCTAGTTATGTGCATGCTTCGAGTGTACGTCCATTTTGGAACATTTCTTGGAGCGTGTAAACAAAAAGTACAAAAATAGCTTTCAAAAAGGATGGTTTTACAAGGCCTGTGGTCGGGGCGCTGGAAGTGACATTCAATGTTGTCACCACTACACCACCTTCTGGAAGTATTTATTTAGGTTTTGTTTGATTGAACTACAACATGTAATTCAGCTGAGTGAGTGCAAGTTGCTGGAAATAAAGAATGACACAGAAAGACATTGATGCGGAAATGAGGAAATCTGTAATACGCCTACACTACTTTTCCGTTAGCGTGTATATGATACGTGTATAACATACATTACTACATCTTGCTTTTCTACTGTGCAGTCAACTTTCCCTGTCTTTTCCAGTCGAGTGAATCAACTTACTAATTTAGCAAAACACGTTTTACAAAAGTTATTAGTATGCCTGTTTAGTTTAGCATTGTCGTGACACATGGAATGACTCTTCACTCCTTTTTATATACGTTTTATAAAATTTCATTTGCAATTGCCTGGAAAAAAAATCCATGAGCTCAGCACACTTAATCCTGACTTGTCTTGCAATCTGCGAGGAAACAGAAGAGCGAGTGTAAGTACATGTCTGTAAATGCGCATAATATACCTACTACACTACTTACATAAGTGCTCGAATAGCAAATTAATCCACTTTTCAAAATAAAATGAAATTTTGAGGAAAACAGCGCCATGACGGAAGCAACTGTTGAAAACTAATTTGGCACATACAAGTTACTTAAGTAGAGACTTTTTTTTCAAAATGAAAGCTTCTATGTAATATTTTATTTGTGGACGTGTCAGTAGTGGTGGTGGCGGTAGAAGTAGGTGAAGGATGAAGGTACGCAACAAGATGAAAAGAGGAACAAGAAGTGAGTTGTCCAATTTACTACCACTTTTCCTTCCGCCTCTTTTCTCGCATAATGCCTTTCACCCGCTTCTTCATCCTTTCTCATCATCATTCTGCCAAGAGAGGGTAGCGAGTCTGTATGCAAAATCCATAAAAAACTCAAAGGCAATGTACTCTCAAAAGTGGGGAGAATTTCGTAACAGGACTTACTCACCTTCCACTTGAGCTGAAAAAGGTTTTATAACCTATACGTCATATTATGCATTATGAATTTATGTAAGTATTCATAAAGTATGGTTCGAAAGAAATTCAGTTTAAAAATAGACATTTTAAGGCTATTGCCATGATCCATGAGTTTATACTCTTCTCCCACGCAGTACGAAGATGACGACAGCGCGTAAAAAGTTGTTTTACATCGCTTGCACTATGTCAAACACTTATTCTTAATGATTAAATCGGCTACTTGAAACAACAAATTGAATCTAATCTACCAACAGACATTTCAGAATGCTTCGCACGTATCAGTTGCTTTGTTGCCGTGTATCTATCGAAAAACTATCATCAGTCAATTTTTCTCAGAGTGTCACAAAACTTAACTTTTTAAAAGTTTAGTTATTTATATCTGTTGGAACTTGAAATCATTTATATTTACTTTCTGGTGATAAAGTCATAAACTACGTGCTGTAAGGACAGGAAAAGAGAAAAAGACCGAAAAGGCACGACTTAAGTGGTGTAGGTTGTTGCTCTAAAAGTGGGAAACGTATTTTACTTCACGAGAAAAAAAATACGACGGGGAAGAGTAAAAGCCAACGATGTTACGGTAGTTTACGGCAGCCCAATGAGCAATTAGTCAGTTCAGTACAGCATAATATGTTTTTATATTTATATGCCACTTTACTGTTCAACTCTGCGGGAGATGTGTAAATAGACTTTATGACTACAAGTGTGTTTGTACGGAATGTGAAAGGGCGAACGTGAGAAAATGTCAAAAATTAAAGTTACAAAAAAAATCAGCAAACATGTCTACATTGACATGTGAAAATGGAATGCAACTCTCTGCTGGCAGGCAGTTGCTGTTTCGCTTGTAGCAAAGCATGTCTGTACTTTTATTATAGAAATATAAAAAGACGACACTCAACGTTCCTTTTGTAACTGATCATGTGGAATGCTCGAAAAAACATATTCTGCATCCCTAGAATCTCTTGGTAAGTTAGAACGTGGGGGTTTCTTTATAAAATTTGAAGTAACGTCAGTGATTTTAAATATTATATGCCTACGTATAAAGGTAGTTACTACCACATTAATGATATTTTCCATTTAAACATCTGCTGGACATCAATTTCAGCCTCTCTTATACTTTAATTTGTCTTGGAAAAACATTTAAAGAAAATATATTATAGGTATGTAGTGAAAAGTAAATATTGATGTAATGTCTTTGCAGGCAACGGGCATGATTCAAATTTCAATGAAACTCCCCACGTATGAGTCCTGTTCGCAAAATTTTTAAAATGAGCTAAGATATAAAAGGAAGAATATTATTATTTGCATCGACCAAAGTCGTCGTCAGTTTTCTTCCACAGGAAATATATACATGCACTCATATTCTGTTATATACATATGCCTGTTTACTATTATTTCCCATAATATTGTTATTGCTAGCTTTCCATGCAGTTTACCTTCTCTTTTTAACTGTTCTGAGATAATAATGTCATTGTAAAAAGTAGTAGACTTTTCCACTAAAAATTTATACTTCTTTATTATAAATAGATATAAGCAAGCATACGAATAATATGTGGGGCATAAACCTTCACATGAAAACAAAAAAATCTCATTTTGGAAAGAAGTAGTAAAACGGGGTTCGTTCATCTGTTGAGGCTCTCTACTCATGTTTCCATGAGGCTCCCGGTATATAGAGTCATGTTTCTCAATGGGTTATATATACTTTGTTCATGATATCCTCCTCATCTTTATACTTCCTTCTCTCTGCCTCCATAATAATATTATATTTGGTTCAGGGTTGCAAGATGAAGTAGCATACCCACTTAGCTAGATCACTCCAGTGGAGCAGGCAAGTGTGTTGTTTTTTTGTGCAGTACCAAGTACAGAGAGTGTAATAGAGTAATAGCACAAGTAATAGGAATGTCGTAAAAACTCATAAACTCGCACTCACACATACACACACTCAACTTCTCCATGACTGCCAGTCACTCAAGAGCGTGACACATTTTGTGTCCCTTATTTTTTTCTCTTCTTCTTCTTCGTCATCATCCAACTCTTTTGCTTATCTTGTCACACAAGCATTCATGCATTCACACAAACACTACTACTGCTCCATGTTTTATGTCTAAGAAGACTAACTATTTTTCCTATGAAATTTTCCGCGTGTACAGACGTATGAATGTACATGTTCACATCTTAATAATATATGTACTTGTGTAAATAATACAAGCCGAGACATCATCGTAATGATAATACGAAAACGTAGAAGGGATGTACAATTTTAATATAAATCTATAGACGTGTAATAAATATGTGGAATGAAATGAAAGGCCACTTGATCTACAGCATCAGAGAAAAGTAGTGAGTGCGAAAGGACGCTAAGCGCTCCAATTTTTTCTTTCTTTCTTTCCCTTGCTTTGAGGAGTAATGGAGGTGGGATGGGAAAGAGAGTGTGTTTGAGCGCAACCAAGCTACTTATTATATCACAGCAAAGGTAAAGCTTTAACGTTGCCCCGGTCTGGTCCTCGCTCGTAAAGTGTCACTTGCAAAAGTTCAAAGAAACATGAGCACTTCTCTTCTGCCGCATATACTCCTCACACGCTCTAATGGTAATAATCATGGTACTGGAAGAGATGCCCCATAACGTTTATCATATCATGCGGTTATAAATATGCGTAAAATGCATATACAAAGCGGGCAACTGCCAACCTTCCAAGATAGATGAGATTCAAAAGATTCTCCTCCAGAAGTTGAGGCTTAGCGCTAAACAACCTACTCCTCACTCACCAGTTTTACTTTGCTTTTATTCGCCAAAGACCATTTCGTTGACTTGTGAATTAAGGTGGGAGACCAAGCACTGCTGCTACTGCCGTTAAGGTACTCTTTTCTATACACATGCATCATATAAAGTAGTCTGAATGACATACATAATTCCCAATGCTCCTGGGTGTGTGTTGAGGAGTATAGTAAGGTAGTAGTAATATTTATATTTTTTGGTAATGATATATTATTATATATAGTGGAACAAGTTTTTCTCTTTGGCTCCTACAGCGCTATATAGCTGTAAAAGATGAAGATGACGTGAAATGCAGAGAGAGGAAATAAATGAGGGAACAATTTTCGACTTACTTTACTTGCCACCACCACCAAAAGGGTATTTATTACAGAAGTAATAGTAATACTGCCAAATCCACTCACTATGACAAATTTTCACTCTCTAGTTATTATTACTTGTACGTGTTTAAATAGCTTTTAAAACTTAACAACCAACTTTTTTTGTGCTGGATATCTGGTCGTCGTGTATGGAGGGAAAACAGGTAGATTGTATAAATCTCAATAAGCGGAGGTAATAACAGTAATAATATTCTTGTTTAATGTAGGTTCGTTCTCTTTCTCTCTCCCTCTCTGAAACCAGAGACGTTTCTATGTATACTATTGCGTTGTGTATTTGTATCTATATTTGCGTGTAAACATAAAAAACTCATTTTGAGTGGCTCAGATGAACAAAGTTATAGTTTTTTTGTCGTTATTAAAGTGTATCAAGAAGAAAAGGCAAAAAGTATCCTTTCTTTCTTTCTCTGATGCAATCGTGTAGTATATGCGCTCCCATTCAGTAACTACTTCTATGACTATTTTTTCTACTTTTTGACTTTTCAGTTTAACTTCTTAATTTTACTTTATTGACTTGAGTTTGAAAAAGGAGTAAAAGGGTGAAGTCGGAGAGAAAAAAAAGAAAAGTATGTATTCGGCCTACGCAAACACGAATAAAGAAAGTAACGTTGGGAATGAGAGTTTCGCTCCTACTAACCAAGCTAATAATAGGATGTACTACTACATTCGAACAAAGCTTTGAGCTTTACATCGTATTATATTTGTGACGTATATAAAAAATTTATAGACCATCATATCATTACGTAAACTTTTTACTGACTTTCAATGAACAAAAATGTATGTACACCCAAAAAGTTGCCCTTTACACCCTATCTGACTCAGAAGCCGCGTTGCATTTTTTACACGGCCGTCACGGCTATAAACTAAATTTTCCAGAGCTAGCAATGACTCTTAGTTTAGCATTGCTTATGTGTGTGTGTGTGTGAACAGGCTCAACAATTCCTCACTTTTTTCCCCTCCCACTTAACTTCTTTTTTACTTTCCGGTCTAAATTTTTAATGTCACACAATTGGAACATTGGAAGGAACAGGAATGTTTCATCTCATTTTCAACAGTCTAAAACTAATACTTTTTTCATCCAACTTGATGCGAGTTTAAATGGTGGAGGAGGAAGCCTCCAAGCAAGCATGCATGCAAACATCAACTCTTTTATATAACTATAGCTATAAGTATACATAAAAAGGAACATACATTCATGCATTCAACCTCTTCTCAGGGAATTACATTTTTTACCAGGGAATCATTGCCAGCAAGTAATATTATTAAAAAAGAGAGAAAGAAACGTATTGTCTGTTCTGAAAGTTTCCTTCCACACCGCACACAAACATACACACACTCGACAAACCTTTTTTCTCTGTTTGTAGGAGTGGGAGCGACAGGCAATGATATTGGGAGGTCCCTGAAACCATCAACACCACCATCATCAACCACCGTTGTCACCACGAAAATAGTCTGCGTGTGTGTGAAAGAGAGTGCAATCTTCTTCTTCGTCGTCTTCTTCAACACCAGCAGCAACAAACCAACACACACAACAAGGCCAATGCAGAATAACAACACTTGCACCACCACCACCACCGCCACAATGTCAACTCAACTCTTTTACATATTTCATGAATGAACATACAAGCTTATAATATGCATGTACGTCTTGCATAGGTATTTGTGTAAACACGTATTTATATTATTATTTTACCATTCCTTTTCAACCACCACCACCAAGGAGCAAAACTCGCATTTTAAAAAGGATGATGTCGCAAGCACCCAGCGATAGCTGTACTGATATCACAAAAAACACATTTTATATTACGTCGACGACAACGAGAGAACCAAAAAGCATCCAGCAAACATCTACAACGCACAGAGACACAAAGACACAGGCAGAGACGAATGCGGCGGAGTGAACGTACTTACTTAAGACCACTTATTCCTTTTGTACTTAACGTTTGTTGTAAGCTGATACTAAATACTAACAACTATCACAGCTTATTTATGTAAGTCGTAATAATGTCGCTTGGCTTGCTTGCCACTATTTATGTTATTTCCTGCTCACATACGTACAAGAGAGAAGAAAACTCTTTCTTTTCCTATTTTTCTCTCTTCTAATGTCGTTTTAAAAAGCAGAGAATCTTTCCTAAGAAACGGGGAAAAAATGCAATATACATTTCTTTGTTATCTAAATGTTAAATTTTTTAAACATTCTCTGTTGTTGGATGAATGCGTTTACCACCCTGTGTCCAGGACGACGACACACAAGGATGCAATTGCTTCCTTCCATTTTCACAGTTTTAATTTTTCTTCTTGTCTCGTTGTTCATTGGAGCAAGGTCAGACCTTAACTCTTTCAACTTTACATGACGAGTAAATGTGGTTCAGACAACAACGACGACGACGGCACGCCTGATGTCTTCAAAGGGAGATATTTTTTAAAAGGAGATGAGAAGAATCCATCGTAACGATGTTCTATCTTACGTACGACTGGAATTTTTTACTTTCAATTTCCCGTCTACTGGGTTGTTATATAAAAAGAGAACATTCCTTAACGATATGGTGACGATGCGTACGCTACATCTGCTGCTGCTGCTGTTGAGTTGCACTCGAGCGTTTTCATTGACACTTTCCGTTGACAGAGTAGAAAAAACTGGATAGAGTGACATTACCGCACATATTGCATCTTGCTTGGGAAGAAATGATAGAAAAGGAAACAGTAGCGCCGTTTATCGTGTCGTGTTGTACTGGTTTGGTTTCCAAGTACTTTTCTGTCGCACTTTCGGCTCTGCTTGTGTGTTGTTGCTGCTTCTGCTGCCGTAGATATTCTAAAAAGCCTTAATGGAGAATATATGTATTTCATAAAAACAAAGTTAGTATTTTGTTGTCGCACGTCTCTTTTTTTCTAACACATTACACTTCAACTCTGTTTGCATAGATTTAAAGGTGGCTTGTGCTTTTGAAAAGGTAGTAGCGAGGTAGTCTATTCTAGTCAACGTTACTACATGGAAACGTGTACAAAGAGAGTAGCACAGCGTCATCGTCATCATCAGCATTTCATGTCTGAAGACATGTTTGTTGCATTACTCGCGCATCTCTTGAGATTACTTCCAAAATTCATACAGAAACGAGTGACAGGACGAGAGGCACATACCTTTCCAAAATATTTTACTTTTACTACCACTACGAGTACTACTACTACGCTCTTTTGCTACTTACGACTTGTTTGCTACTTTTCTCGAGTAAAACATGTTTTTTATATTTTGTAGACACTCCATCCAACAGAAATACACAATTCGTCATGCTGACATTCAGTCAATCACTCATTCCCAAACCATATCCTTGATAATATTAGTGATAATGATGGTATGACTCAGTCACTGATATAAACACATTTCTAGTTTTACACAACATTCCATTTTCGCTAACACAGTTATACATTACTTTCATCCTTGTTCAGGATTCTGATGATGAGACAGAAAGAAGAAAAGCGAGAGAGAGATAGAGAAATGGAGGAACAAATAGAATTTTACTTTCAGTGAAATACACTATTGTCAACAGATAATTTAAAAGACGAGTACACATTCAACATTGCAGTGCTAAGAGTAAAATATGAGCAGGCAGCCTGCACTTAAGTTTTATCAAACAAGTTATCAACTACGCGTGCATTTTTTTCTTGTATGAGCATGTCAATTAATAACCCAGGAATCCAGTCGAGTAATGTTCGCGTTATCGAATTTCCCTGTAAGATGCATGTTTTCACTCGTCACTAAATATTCCATCATTTTAGTGCTTTTAGTGTTTTCATTTAATTGTATTTGAACAATATCATGGCAAGTGATGATAGTTAAAGCGAATAAATATAAATATTCATCCAGTTTATTTAATAGTCAGCAATAAATGTATGTTAAAATATTTTTTGGTCATTGTAATGCGAGATAGCTTTACTTATAAACGAATATTGTACATTATCGCTGGAACGAACAGGATGTTCCAAAAGTGCTAATCTTCAACCATAATTTCTGTTATCATGGTATGATTCGTTCGTTTAAGATGAACGAATGAAAAAATGCTAGCTAATGTATGAACTATTGCAGCATAAAAATTAGATACCATTCTCCATTAAATCCATTGTAAAACTTCCCATGCATTTATCACTCAGCTATTTTAAATCATCATCACTGAATTAATGCTGAAATTCGTGAACGAAAACGTAATGAGATAAGAATCTCTTTCGCAAGTGGTACGTTTTACTCTGATTTCGTTGAAACATGTTTTGTTCTAAATGCGATTTCATTTCCTTTCTTGGACTGGAAATGTAACACTAATGCGGCAGCTGCTCCTACCAAGTAACAACCAGCACTGAATACCGTCATCATATGAATGTTATTAATTGTCATGTCATGCGCAAATAGGAATAGACAATTTATTTGGATGCTGATGAAAAATCACGATAATTATTACGTTCCCCCCCAAAAAATAATATATGCATATCGATTGAGACCTTATTTTGTTACAGTAAGAGATTTCCATATTTGTACGTTTTCATATTTCATCGGGCTCCTTCAATTTCATAGTAATAACTTGTGTCATTTCGTGGGAGATGGATTGACAGTGCGGATCTAATATGATCACAAGATCTTATAATTGCGCATATGGTAAAAAACCAACATCACAAACGAGTATTTTTTTTGCCATAAACGACAACTTGTCACAAGATAGGAAGTACGCACCAAAGTGACTGCTGCTGGAGTAGTGGCAATGGTACTAGCAAATCTTACATATATACAAAATATATTACTTTAAAAGACATGTAGAGAGAAAGAGAGGGAAAAGCCGGGCTTTCTCATTCCCAATTTTTTGCGCTTCTCACTCACAGTCAAAAAAGTGAGACAGTCCGAATGAGACTCGCACATTACATTCAGACAGTTTCCTTGACTCCTGAGTTTTTTCCCTTCTTATTTTGTGCAACGAAAGTGGTACGCTAATATTATATGAAATATTATGTACAATAATGCCAAATAATATATATTATAGCAACGGCGGTAGCAGCAATGATAATAATGATGTGGTGGAGGTAAGTTCAGTGGTGGTGGCAATAGAAGTAGTAGAACGTATTAGTAGACAAGAGTGAACACATCTTAGCCTTTGATCATGAAAAACAGCGTGACACACCACACCGCATACTAATTTACCTTGGTTGTCTTTAATATAATCAACTTTTTTCAAAGGAAAAAAATATATATCCCTCTGCTCCAACTTGTTCCAATCTCACACGAAGAAGTAGAAGAACACTCACTTTTCCCATCATTTCACGCATGAGTGCATATATTACTTTACTTACTTAAGATTACAACCATATAAACTTTGCTTGTTGGCTGGTGGTGCTAGTTTGGTGGCAGGCAGCAGGCACTAGGCAACCTCGCTCTCCCCCGGTACCTATAGTTACCTTTCATACTAATAAACAGGCATGCATATAATAATATGACACTACATGGCATGAATTTTTTTTCTGCGTGCATGTTCCTATTTCAGTAGAATGTTATATAAAGGCACCTTCATTTTTTCCAGTAGCTATTAGACCAGTATATCAGATCTTCAATCTTTTACTAGGAGATGATGCCATGCCAACACACACACACTTTCGTTGAGGAGTGCATTACCCAGTTGAAAACACAAGCCGGTTTCTCTCTCTCTCTCTCTCCCTATCATTCCACATCTCTGGTTGGTGTGGTGTCAGTTGATTTGACTAGTTCAGCTGCTGCTGTCCCTGTGTGTGATGATGATACAGATGCTACCTGTCTACAACTTGTACACAGTGCGAGTTTTACAACGTGAAAATCTTTATTTTTTTCATTTGCGATGCCGCTTCAACCCAAGAGTTTACATAAAAATAGTGCACGACACAACACCAACCCACCTAAATTGATGGTTCCACTGCTTTTGCTGACGCCCTTTATCCCCTTGCGGCGTTTCCCGGTTTACTCTTGGCAAGAGCATTTTTTAGCTGACTCTACCAAAATTGACAAGGATGACTGTACACAAAATGCATGGATGAAATATGGGCAATAATTTCGAACTCGAGGATTATTTTGGAGCATAATTTCGTACTATGTGCAAGGAGACTAGATATTGGGTTTCATTGTAGTGGTGTTGGCGTTGTTTGGTACAACTTGGGACATGCTACGCTGAGAACTTCGTTGATGGAAAAATTCCGGATACGAAATTCATAAAGTCAAGATGAACAGACAAGAGTAAGTGTACATACTTATATGAAAGGCATTTTGATTCCAAAACTAGAATTTTTTTTACGTAAGCTCAAAACTATGCGTGTGAGCTAAGTGCACATTTAATTACGACAAGAATTTTCATACCGGTACAAAAAAGTATATGTATGGATGTTAATGTTGTCCATTTTTAATGTTTACGACTATTTATCATCATCTCTTCATCCTCCTATTATGCCTATCTCCTTCTCTTTTCAGGCTACAAGTCTTTTTAGGGTAAATGAGATACCTTTAAATTTACAAGTTTAACACATTTCTCAAATCGTCTCTATTACTTTATCAGTTTCATCAGCAATGTCATCTTATCAGCATCAAGCTTTCAACAAAACCAGGTACACGTTTTTATGCCAGTTGCTAAACCAGCTAATCTACTGCCACCACGTATCTATCTCCTTTTGTATCTAGAATCTATTTTGGCAGATGTGATTTCCACTTGTGATGATCTAGTTTTTTCTCTTTTTGGAGAAGAGATAACTCTAGGTTACAACGACATCAGAAAATGAGAAGTGCAAATAAAAAAAATATATTCCTGATGACAGATTTGGTATGTTAACATTTTGAAAGACGAGTATGCACGATGTACGTTGAACGAAGAATCGCATACCCAAAACCAGCCTCCCTCTAGTAAATTCTAAATCTTTCAATGTCTCCTCGTTTCAATATTCATAACATCCAATAAAACTAATAATTGATGGAGCACTTATGTACAAAACTCAATAGTAGCTATAAGCTTGATGATCATGAGCAGGACTTTTTTGTAAGTACGGACAGGTAGATTTCAACCCTCGCCCAACTGAAGAATCACACTTTATTCGTAAGAGGCTTATCACTTACCATGTATTTGTTGAGGAACACCGGTTCATCAAAAACGGAAAAAATCAGCAAGACGTCTTCTCATATTGCCATTCCAATTTTTTTATGTAA